>CM045770.1:44686604-45131136 GCA_025200525.1 Camellia lanceoleosa | reverse complement strand
TCAAAACTATAGGAGATGAAAAAGCCAAGGTTCATAGGAAAAAAAAAAAAATTTGCCAAATTTTTCTTATTGGCGCCAATTATTTTTAGCTCATTGGAGACAAATATTTTTTGTCACAAAATTTAAAAGTTTTTTAAACAAAGGTTTATATAATAAATTCAAACTTATTAGGCAAATGTCGTTTCATTTCTTATTTGTTTGGTGACAAATATATTTTTTTGTCTAGGAGGGATAAGTCATGGGAAGCGAAAATATTGCGTCACCAATAAACTCCTTCATGCCCATTTTATCTTCGCAATTGGCTGACAAATATACTTTTGTCTCTAGGAAAGGTAATAATTACAGGGGCAAAAAATATTTCCGTTACTAATAAATTCTCCATGTCGTATTGCATTTTTTGATTGATTACGCGTGAATGCTCTTTCGTCTCATAAGGTTAGGATTGGAAGGCGAAAATGTTTCATCACCAATAAATTCTCCATCCCCACCTAGCGTTGTTTTTGTATTTTTCTTTGATTGAGCACTTGAACATATGAGTTTGAGATCGAAAAATATTTTTATCATTAATTATTTCTCTTTATTAAAATGTTCTCGTGAAACTAAGTAGACACTCTCGCGCTTTTAATCAATTACTTTCACACACACACAAATACTAAAGTGTTGACCTCAAAAGACACCCTCTACAAACCCATCATTTCTCTCTTCTCGACACTTGAGTCTCTGGGTCTCTCACAAGTATTGAAGCTATGACTCGAAAACAATCTCTATAAACCATCTCTTCTATTTCGACCATACTTTAGGCTCTCTCTATTCTCTCTCACATTTAAGTCGCTTTTGTGCAAGTAAACATTATTATCTAAGAAGACATTTTGTGCAAAGCTACTATTCTTTCTCACAAAGCATGAACCCCTCTCCACAAAAAAAAAAAAATAATAATAATAATTGAAGAAGCTGAAACAATATACAAGAAATCTAGGCTATTGTGACAAAATTTGGTAGCGTAAATTTTTGTCTTCAAATTTAAATCCCAAAGATGACTTCAAATATTAATTGTGCTAGTTTGCTTACGAATTTTTCTACCAAAAGTATATATGGAGACTTAAAAACAAAATTTAAATGCTCAGGAAAATAAGGCGCCTAATTTCATTTGCATTGGCGCTTAATTGTTTTACAGCTTCATTAGAGATTTAACATTTTTTGTCACAAATATATATATATATTTTCTGCGACAAGCGTAATTCCGTCACCAATAAATTTCTACCTATTAAATGATGTCGTTGGGTATATTTCCATTTATTAGGTGACAAATATATTTTTTGGTCTAGAATGATAAGTCATGGAAGACTTAAAATATTTGAAATGTAATAAACACTCCATCATGCAAACGATGGTGTTTCATCTTTCTATTAAATGGGCTACAAATATAATTTTTGTCTTGGAAGAATAAGTTGTGGGAGATGAAAATATTTCTCGTCACTAATAAATTTTGATTGATTGCTACTTAATCGTAATATATTTTTCGCCCTCATAAGATTATCTTGTGGAAGACAAAAATATTAAATCATCAATAATAAATTCGTTCTTGTATTTAAGGAGACAAAAATATTTTATCACTAATTATTTCTCTTTATTAATATGCTATGGTTTTGTGTTTTGAGCATTGAAATCGTGACCCGTAGACACACTCGACTCTTATCGCCATTTTCATGTGCACGGACACTCAAGTCGGACCCAAGAAGACACTTCCTACACACCCTCATCTCTCTCGTACTTGAGCCTACCCTCTCTCACAAGTATTGAAGTCAGAAGCAAGAAGACATTCATAAACCATTTCTTCTATTTTTACTAAAGCCCTCTCATATGTCTCACACTTAAGCCCTTCATGCATGCTAGTATTGAAGCTATTATCCAAGAAGACACCCTATGCAAAACCGACTATTCTTTCTTATAGTGAAGGCACCTCTTACATAAGCACTTTTTCTTATTGTCTGAACCAACTCTACCCTTTTCGTTTAGAACACCCATTTTAGAAAAATCGCAGGTCAAAACCCCTCTCCACAAAAAAAAAAAAAAAAAAAAAGAAAAAAAAAGAAAGAAAAAGAAAAAGAAAAAAAAAAGATAATTAATGTAGATATTTTTTTTTGAGAAAAAAAAAACAGAGGAAAAATTAATAATAATTTTTTAATTTTCAAAATTAATAGAAAACATTACCTTGTTTAGTATGGAGTTTTCAATAATTACTTTGTAATTTTTAATCTATATTTTTTTAGTGAACATTTTTTAATATTATAATTTTTTTTTCTTTTTTTCTTTTTTTTTTATACTTTTTAAATCCCTTTAATTTAGATGAGGGAAAATTGCAGCAGTTGTCCCGGTACTTTGGTCCTTGTGTCATATAAATGGTATGTACCATATCTATATCTATATCTATCTATCTATCTATCTATCTATCTATCTATCTATCTATCTATACTATATATTAAGCAAAAGGGGGTTTCTAACCCCAAGGCACCGTGGGAGCTCAATCTCCTAATCCTAATTTTCTAATTTTTGATTTAAAAAAAAACCTTAGCATTTATTGACTTCTCCCAACCCAACCTCAAAGATTTATTGACTTCTCCCAACCCACAATCCCTTTTGACTTTCTCATAATTATTGCAATACCCTTTTCAATTTCTCTCATACATTATGGTTACACATAAAAATAAAAAAAAAAGATAAGAATTTAGCTATAGATCTCAAAAGATATAACATCTAAATTTAAATTATGATTTAATAATATAATAATGTATTTTTTATGTATATCTATTAAAATTTTAAATCACTTAATGGGACAAATTAATCAATTTTCCAAAATTATTGATTTTTAATTTACAAAATAGATTAAAAAAAACTATTGACTGATTTATTTATTTAATAACAAAAATATTTCATAATTTCTCCCTCCTAATCTCTCTCACAGATTTTCAAAAAAATAAATAAATTAAAACTTGACTTCCTTTTCTCTTCTCCAAAAGATCAGATAATATTTTTTATTAAAGTTATAGATATTTACCTATATTTTATATATTATATTATAACATAACAAAAAAAAAACTAAAAATCTTTAAAGTTTATCTAAATAAACTTTAAATCAACAAAACTTGCATGTCTATCACATATCTAACTCACATCATAACTTACCTAAATAATAATAATTAAAATAAATGGAAACCACAGATAAATTAAATTAAAAAAAAGATATCCACAACTCCATCTTAAATAAATTGAAACAAAAATACCGTAATAGAAACCACACAAAAATAAAATAAAATAAAAAGATATATCTATCTATCTATCTATCTATCTATCTATCTATCTATCTATACTATAGCAAAGGGGTTTCTAACCCCCAAGGCTGTGAAGCTCTAATATGCCAATCCTAATTTTCTAATTTTTGTTTTTTAAAAAAAATTAACCTCAAAGATTTATTAACTTCTCTCAACCCACAAGACTTTTTGACTTCTCTTATAATTACTACATTACATCTTTTCCCAAAACAAATAATTTGTATATTATAAAAAATTTAAAACAAATATAAATATCTATATCTATATCTATCTATTTATTTATATCTATCTCTAACCCACAAGTTTTGTGAGAGTTCCAATATCCCAATCTAAATTTCTTGATTTTTTTTTATTTAAAAAAATCTTACCATTTATTAATTTCTCACAACCCCTAAGCCTTACCCTTATAATAACACTTTAATGCATTAAGAATAAGTTTAAATTTTTTTTTTGAAAAGTCCAACACATATGAATTCCTTCAAAAGTCCCAACACATATGATTATTATCCCTCATAATAACACTTTAATGCATTAAGAATAAGCATAAAAAAAATTCTTTGAAAAGTACAACACATATGATTATTATCAAAATATTAAACTTAATATAATATAAAAACACAAGACATTTAATTCATTGAAAATTCCAACACATATGATTATTATCAAAATATTAAACTTTAATATAATATAAAAAGAAGACAAAAAAGACATTTAAAATCACAATTCACATATATATCCCCTAATCAAGATCTGCTATCTTTTTTTCAATCCACGGTCTTTCCACATACCGCATTTATTGATTTGGTCAAAATTCTAATCAACATTTAAAATCCTCATACGTATAATTATAGATACAACTCGCATAATTATTCGTAGTATTCTTTTCAACTTCTCTCATACACCATGATTAGTGATAAGATTGTTAAATTATTTTTATAAAAAATCTTAAAAAACGTAATTTATATATTAAATTTTTTTTTTAAAAAAATATAAATATTTATAATTATCCCGTGCATAGCATGGGTGATTGGCTAGTATATTATATAAGGAAAATGGGGTTTTTAACTTACAAGCCTTGTGGGAGCTCCAATATCTCAATCTTAATTTTCTAGATTTTTGATTTACAAGAAAAAAACTCACATTTATTGACTTCCTCTCAACCCACTTTTGACTTCTCCCATACCTACTCCTACACCCATTTCAACTTGTCCTATCCACTATGGCTAGTGATGAGAGTGTTAAATTATTTTTATAAAAAAAATCTTTAAAAAAATAATTTGTATATTAAAAAAATATCTAAAACAAACATAAATTCTTATTAAATCTATCTATCTATATATATCTATATATTATATAAGGAAAAAGGATTTCTAACTCACATGCCTTGTGAGAGTTCCAATATCCCAATCTTGATTTTCTAAATTTTGATTTAAAAAAAAAACCTCAACATTTATTGACTTCTCCCAACCCACAAACTATGTATGTGATATGATTGCAAAACAAAACAAACAAATCAAGTCAATTTAGCATGAAACCCTCAAACAAAATTATATTTAAATATAACAACAATAAAATAAAATGACTTAAAGAATGCATTGTCTTACCCGTTGAGCGAGATGCTTGGGAGATCTCATAGAATAAACAAATGGGCTACAATTCCATCACGATCCACGAATCATCCATGTTTGGGCCTTGTAATATGTACGGAGTTCCATGTTGAATGTGTATCGGGGTGTATGTATACCCCATATGGTATTCACAAAGTACAGAATGGTCTTCTTCATGCACTGTGGTGATTTTTGTAGGGCACAGTGGCCATTTGGGAATTCGATAAATTTTTTTTTTTGTTTTCAGAAAATTACATTCGCCCCTCTTATAATTTTTTATATTATCTTTATCAATAATTTGTTAATTATATAAATATAAAAATAATAGTTTTATTTATTTTTCGAATTAAAAAAAAAATTTAATTTTAAAGAGAGATTTATCAATAAATCCCAAAAGTTAATCTTATAATCCAATTGGTCCTATATGTTATTTAAGGACGCAATTACCATCAACCTTGAGTGTAATTGAAGCGTAAAGCCGGGTGTTATGTTGAAGGTGGGTTTACGCTGTGTCACGCAAGAGGTGAGTTATAGTGTGTTGTATGACGAAGGTCATGGACACATAATGCACCGCCACAAATCAAGAAAGCGCACTAAGGGTTTTGTAATCTATGTGTACGTCCCTTGTTAGCGACGTGACACAAAACTAGTAAACCCATACCGTTGAATGTAACTCGGAATTGTACATCCACATCCCCACACCTGCTAATTGAAGATTGAGTATAGTAAGAAGCTCTAATTTTGTGTGCATATAAAATTTGAAAAATTGATCGACGGTGAATACCGCTCAAGTGATTCGGGAGTGAAGTGGTGATCAATAGTAGAGATTGAATGAATCATCTTGGATGTTGGTGTGGGACGTGTACGATCGAAGTTGTGACATGGCAAAGCGTGACTACAACAAAACCCCATTCCTATTCCGCCTTTCTTGGTTAGGCTTGGAGCAATGGCCTAAAATGGTATGTTTTATAGATTTTGTTTTGTTTTGTTTGTGTGACAAAGTGGTTTGTGCTTATTTCACATTTTTTAATGTGACCCCTATTTCTGTCGTGTTGTTTGTAAATGTTAAGATTGAGTTGTTATGTGTTAGTGTGTTATTTTGTGTGTTTTGATGTAGTTTTTGGTTTTGAATGTGGGTCTTGTGGATTTTGTTGGGTTGTCTCGTTGTAGATGTGGGGTATTGGGGGTGTGTATGTGAGGGTGATTGTTATTTAATTTGTTTGTGTTGATTGTGTGAGTGTTTGTGTGTGTGTGTAGCACGTATGTGGTTCTGGTGTGTGGGTTGTCACTGTGACGGTGATTATTTTAGTGGTGGGTTATTGTGGGTCTGTTTTTTTTTTTTTTTTTTTTTTTTTTTTTTGGTGACACATAAAGTGCAATTGGGGCAGATCAAATGTTGGGACCACACTAATAGAAGACTATGTTGTGTTGTGGGGTTGGGTTTGTGGGGTTTTTTTTGGGTTCTTTTTGTGTGGGTATTTGTGATGTTTATGTGATGTGTTGTGGTTGTGTAATGCCCTCAAAATATGACATAAATCATCCATTTATTAAAACTATAAACGTGATAGAAAAGTTACATTTCCATTCATCAAAGTCGATATTACAAAAGATGTTACATGCAATTCTAACTGCTAACAACAAAATAATTGCCCTACATGCTTACAGTTTTCCAATAATAACTTGGTTACAACAAAAGAGAGTTAGAAGTTTTAGAATTAAAGCCCTCGGCTTGGAAAAAATGCGTGAAACACAAAATGTAACAACAAAATGGAGCCTTTAGCCCCTAAACCTCCTAAGTTGTGTCATTGAAGCTAAGCATGTCACCAGACTAAAAATGGTGTTCCAAGTAGGTGAGCCAAAACCCAAGAGAGATATGCTAAACAATATATGAAAATTAACTAAGACATAAGCACCAGATAAATGTGAGATATTCTTAACCAATACATGTTCTTTTCAAGTTCATTCGATATAGATAACCAAAATCTCAACTCATTTCTATTCTTCCATTTCGGATAAAATCAACTAACCAAATTCATTATTATCAAAACAACCAACATGAGACTACAACTCAAGGGTTCACAATTTAATGCATACATCAATTCAACACTTCTATTTCTTACCATTTTACGGAACTATGTCCGAGGGAACCGGCACCCAAATATATATACGATTTCGGGACTTTCACCATGGACACTCCAGCCAATTTAATTTTCAATGGAATCCATTCCCTATCTCCTCCTAAACAATGGAGTACATCCCTATCTCCTCTCAAACAAAGATACATATACAATGTATTTAAATACGTTGTCATATACAATGACAAAATAAACGCATATTCAATGGTTTAATCCAACCGTCATATTCAATGACAGAATCCAATTGATTAGTTTCAATTCACCTAATCATCGTGCAGTTTTTACAACAATCATGACTATCCTCCACCGATAGCCCAAAACAAATATATATATATATATATATCTATCAACAGATAATTTATCAACTTTTCCATAAGTGAGTAATTTATTAATCCAACTACACCATGTAATCACATGTTCCTTCGATTCCATAATTCCCAAGCCAATTTCGTTATTTATAGAAAATAACCTAATTAATTCAAATTGGGGAAAATCTCCCCCTTTATCAAACATTTCACTTAAGACCACATTTCATCAACTCTTCTCAAGCCATAACATTTTCAAGGCCTCTCATGACCATAAGGAACCCAAACAGAAAACCCCTTTTATACCTTTATAAGAACCAACCCAAAATTCACCAAAAATCTTCCCAAATCGCACCATTTATACAATATGGAAATATCTATGTTAAAACCCATATAGAGAGTAGAATATCCCTACCTCAAATGGAGAAGCTCAAAGGAGAAGAAGAGAGAAACCCAAAGATGCTCCAAACTTGAACTTTTTTCGATCAAAACGAAGCCCACGCGATACTCTACCTTTATAACAAAGGAAGTAGGTAGAAAGACTCTAGAACATGGAGTATTTGTAGAGAGAATGAGTATTTTAGAGAGGAGTTGTTGATCTAGGGTTTCTAGAAGAACATGGTTAAAAATGGTGTATTTCATCTCTCTGCAATTGATATAAGCGAGGCTCACTCTGCGTAATGAGTTGTCGCCGAGCAACCAAACACAACAAAAGGCCTCGCTCGAGCACACAATGTAAAGCTTCGTGTCCGCTATAAACGACGCGACGCTTAAAGCGCAAGAGTTCTCGCCGAGTGAAGGAACAATAACACGCCTCGCCGAGCGCAAGAGTTCTCGCCGAAATAAAGCTACATCTAAGAAAGAAACCTGAAGACCCTCAATCCTCGCCGAAAGAAGAACCTCGCCGAGCGAAGAAGCAACAGCCTAAGGCTCGCCGAAAGTGTTTGAGCTCGAGCGAAGAAGGCAAAACCTAGGCAGCAACAACTTGCACCAACTCACAACCAACCTATCCCAAACTCACCCAACGTGACCCAAAACTCAATTTCAAAGAATTAAAGGACGGAAAGAGACATAGACAACAACATACAACCACGAAACCCAAGTCCGGAACACAATAAAGGTCGGGGTAAAACCTGGATCGCTATAGGTTGGGTTGTAAGTGTGTTGAGGGTGGTTATTTTTGTCTTGACCCATTGTTATTGGGTTTGAGGCATGTGTAATGGAATTTGGTTTGGTTATTTTTATTATTATTATTATTATTATTATTTTTATTTATTTTTTTTTTTTTGTGACAGTGTAATGTGGTATGTAAAGTTTTGTGTGGTTGTGGTGTTTATTTGTAGAATGTTGGTAGGCGGATCAAATACGGTTTTGTTACGGTACGAATTTGTTGTTATTGAAAGGTTGTAGGCTTAATTGGTGCGTGAGTTAGGAATGTAAGTTGGTTATTGTGTTGTGAAGAGGTGGGGCGAAGGGGTCGTGGGGGTGGTTGTGTGTCCGCAGTCATTCGACCGTGGGTTTTATTGTGTATTTGTTTGTTGGTTTGAATTTGTAAGAATGTTGTTGGAAATGTTGGTCGTATTGCCAAATAGGTTTTTTGTTGGTTTTATGCATTTGGTGGTGGGTAGGTCGTGTGGTTTGTCGACGCTTTATGTTGTTATGTGGTAATGTTGTGTGGTGTGTGTCTAGTTGTGTGTTTTTATTTGTTGGTGTTTGTCGTTATATTTGTAATGTGAGTTAGTGTTGCAGATAAAAGGACTAATAACCGTGGACTCATTCATGTGAACGAAGATGGGTCAAGGATACATGTGGTTCAAGTCGATAGTCTCGGGAGTTAAAATGCGCATTCTATTCAAGCAATCTAAAGTTGTGAACAATGTGGTGGACTAAGTGTGAGTAAGGTTGTGAAAGCTCAAGAACGTGCGATACATACGAGGTGAATTATCGCTCAAATGTTGCCGGATAGTTAAGCTTGTGAGTTCGGCAAATTTGAGGAGGCACATCTGAAACAGTTGACGCAGACGTCATTTTGGATTATGATTGAGGCAATACACATGAATAATTTGAACCACAACGAGTTTAGAAAATGTGATGAGCTGATATCTAAAATTATAAGGGCATATAATGAGCGGGATAATGCATTCGACATTAGAGGTGCGAGCATGAAACTTGGAAGCGGTGACATTAGGTTAATATTCGGATTGCAATGCAGTAAGAGACATTTAGATTTGTCACCCGGTCAACAGCCAATTTCGGACTTCATTCAACGTAGGTGTCGGGACACGTCGCGCATAACATCAAAACTAGTAAAAACATTATTCCTAGATGCTATCAATGGCGAACCAAATGTAATGAGGAAGACGCGACAAAGTTGTTAGCATTGTATGTGTGTGGCAAGCTTTTTTTCTAACTCGGGAGACAATAAATTGGGCTTTTAAAGCGCTACCTAAATGACCGAACAAATAAGTAGAATATATAATTGGATCGGGGCACATCGACAACATTAGTTGGTTCAATCAAGGAGTTTCATCGAATTCCAGGGAAGGTGACGGGGTGCGTGGTGGCGTTAATGGTAAGAATAATGTGACATGTGTATAGTGTTTTGATATGTTTGTTTTGATTATATTTGTTTGCTTAATTGGCTGACTGTTTGTGTGTCATTGTGTTTGGTAATGTAGTATTGGTTTTGTGAGCATTCGAACATTGTTGAGCCTCAAACGGACAACATGTTCCCTAGATTCCTCAAATGGGATATTGTATGCTATAAAAAAGTTGAAGAGTTGAATTTGGTTGGCCCCATTAATTTTTAGGCTTTTTAAGTTTTCCGATTGATGTGGGTGAATAATATGTACTATTATGACATATGTGATTCGTAACGGTGTCTATTTTTTAATGTGCACAGGTGAAAGTCGAACGTTTAAGGTCGCTTGATTATGAACGTGAAGTTATGGGAGCAGCAGATGTGGTGGTGGAAGAAGTTGTTGCAGACGTTGTTGGCAGAAGTGTGGAATGTGTCAATGATGATGACCATTTCGTGGATTAGAGGAGGGTAGAAGTTGCAGCTACAAACGAGGTGGTGCATGGTGGCAATGTTAAATCTCAAGGTGGCAACGAGTATGTGGATGAGGGTATTGTCATGGGTGGTGTGAATGGTTCCACGGATGCACAGGGCCATGACGGATTGAGTAATTGTAAACTGAAAGAATCACTAAGTGCAATCGCAGATCTTCAGTTGCAGAAAAAAAAAAAAAAAAAAAAAAGAGGATATGGTATTGTTGCTGGAAGAAAATGTGGCTGAGTTAAATAGGAAGTTGGAGTTGCAAGCAGTGAACATAGTAGAGGGGTTTGAGTGTGTACTGAAAGTGAAGGATGATGAGCTAGGTAGGTTGAAGAAAGAGAATGAGTCATTGAGAAGTAGAGTTACGTTGCTTGAGGATCAACTTGCAGACCAGGAGGTGCATGTTGTGACACAGAGTTCGTGGACGCCATGATTATAGTAATAACTACGCGTTAGTGTGGGAGAAGGTTTGGTGGTGTCGTGGTGTGTGATATATCACTGCTATGGGCAAGAACGCATCGAGTGGTAGTAGTGGTGATGTTATCAGGACCGTATGAATGATCAGAGGACAGAATGGCACGTGGTCACCGTGACATTATCGATTTCAATTCAAGTGCAAGCTTTACCAGACAGCTTGAATGTGTGGCGAGTTTGGTGAGAAAAATTCACTTATGCATAACATTAAGAACAAAGTGAGAAGGAGTGGAAAATGGCAGAGTTCGACACCCACGTTAGCTAGGCGCATTAAGAAAACAAAGAAGGAATGTTGATGGTGTGGTAAGAGAGAGCAAATGCGGAACGCATGAGAATGTTATTAATGTGGATAAAATAGTGTTACCTGGGAAAAATGGTCCGATTTTGAGATTAATAACCAATTTGGAGTTTGGAAAATGATGACAATGGAGGAAAAAACGAGGATCACCACAGCGTACGAGAAGCACGTAAGGGTACGTGAAATTTATTCATGCCGGGTTCACAGACATTTTAAATTTGTAACAAAATGAGAACAACATTGTGTGTAGGGCGGTGATGTGGGAGGACATTACGAACGACATGGTGGTGTATTTTAGTGATGTGAAGAATCTGATCTGGCAAAGTTGCATGCGTGGTAATGTGAGATTTTAAAAAATAATTCATTTAATTTTTTTGTTTAGTACATGTATTTTTGGTTAAGTATTTAGTATTTGGTTGCTGGATGACAAAGTTTTTTTTTTAATAATGTTGTGTTGAATTTGGTTATGGTTTTGGTAAGTGATAGATGCGTATGCGGAATTGTTAAAAACTGAGCAGTTGAGGATGTATGGAGATGAGGATTTGGCAGACAAGTCTTATTTTTTCAGTAGTGTGTGCCTGGTGAGTTGAGTTACGTTTTCTGCTGGTTGTTGTGGTTGTGGGTTGGTGACACTTGGGGTGTGTGACATGCATTTGTAAGACATGGTGAAGAACAATGATGTTCATTTGATGGAGTTGTTCATTCGGAAGAATGTGTCTGTGAGCTAGCGAGTTCCGGACATTCATTTCCCAATGTGTCACTCATGCATTGGACACTTGTGGTGTATGATATTGAAGATGGGAGTTGGAAGCATTTTAACCCGATGTGGCAACATGAGGATAGGATAGACGTGCACCATTCTCAAGCTCTCGTGCTGGTAAGATGTGGGTAGTTCTGTTTTGTCCTGCAATTGGCTAATGGTACTGTGAATGAGGATTGTGTTATTATGAGTTTAAGTTTTATGGTTTTTGTTTTGCTTTTTTGGTGTTGCAGAAAGAAAATGTATCGAATGTTATGAAGCAATCGTTACGTGAATTCGGTCTGGATGAGTAGAGCATTTGCAAAAATTTCAGGCAGCCCTAGGAATCTGTAATGAATTGTCCACAACAAAAACCGGATACGTAAGTGAAAAATATTTACTAAATGGCAGGTAAACGTAGTTGTAACATCTTATCTTCGTATATGTGGCTGATTGTGTTTAAAAATTTGTTTTGTAGGCTTGATTGTGGGGTGATAGTGTTCGCTGTGATGCGATTAATACGCATTTCGCATCGACGAGGTCGCTCATTACGGCGACCAATTGCAATGTGCCGTGAGCAAATATGGTCAAGTTGTTCATCAACCATCCGCACGGGGTTGAAGGATTAGATGTATTTGGTTGTAACCATTGGTTGGGGAGAAACTCGTGACCAAAGAAGTTGTTTACATATGAATGTGGTTTATGGTTTTGTGGTTTTTTTTTTTGGTTGATCCATGTGACGCTTAGTTTTAACTCGTAATTTGGAAGTTTGGTTTTGGCTTTGGTTTTGTCTGGAAATATTAATTATTTGTGTTGCGGAATTGTTGGTTTTGAAAGGGGACCACACAATATGACTGGAAAGAAGGTTTGTTTTTCGATATGGATGTGGTAGTGTTGAATGGTTTGTGTTGATAGTGTTATTAGTAGTGTGTAATGGAAACCGCCAGACAGTGTGACCGTGTTTTGATCTTTTGTTTTGTATCACGGTGTCACATTGTCGCCATGTGGAATTGAAAATTTGTGCAATGAATATAATAAGATGCTAATTGTACATGTATACATATTTTGTACATGGAAGTTTTAAATTTGGTAAAGATTGGAAAACCGCAACACATTCGAAAATGATAAAAACGAGGAGCGCATCGCTACGCATACATTCGCGTGGTTTGCAAAGTATTTTAATGGTTGACAAAGATGTGTTGATGGTGCATTGTAGTTGTTATGGTGTTATGTCTTAATATACGAAAGAAGGTCGCCCCATGATGATCACATGGTACAAGTAAACATTCAAGTATGCCGAGTGGGTATAATAATATCATGATGAAAATTGAAACGTGAACACGATCTTGAAGTGGTAAAATATGTTGTAAGACAAACGTGGCTTGAAGTAACTTATTAATGGAACATTGTTGCTAATTATGTAAATAATAAAAACGAAACAATTGCATTTAAAACTATAAAACCAATCGTAGGTTGAATCTAAATTGGTTCCTTGTATGTCTTCCTCGCTAGGTTACCCATTATAGACACCCCATTTTTGATTTAATTCTTCAAAACTTGGATGTTCTTGCAAGTACATCCGATGACGAAGTCTAATTGCTCGCTAAGCGCCAAAGCCTCATGAATGATACAGTTTGAGCTTTCCAAACCTCGTGATCCTTTTTGTCTCCCTTCGACCATGTCTTGGTCTTCTCTCCCCAGCCTTTTGGTGGCCACCGCCATCTATGAGGGCCGCCCATCAATAATGCCTCAGGCCATCATCGATGGCCGGCCGCCACCACTGTTTGTTTGCCGCAGATATTTTGTGATATTTTGTGCTAGCTATTTACACAAAGTTGTCATGCATCTTCCTACACGTGTGTGGTTGGATGTTTATGAGGGAAATTTGTGTTTTCTATATATAGGACCCTCTCTCTCATGTGTGGGGGTTAGAAAATTTAAGACATATAAAAAATTTCTCTCTCTCTCTTGCAAAATTGTGTATGTTTGCCTAGTTTTCTACACTTTGCCTAATTCTTCTAAATCAAATCCTCTCACCTTTGAGCTGAGGTTCTTTGGGGCCTTCTTGGAGCTCTTGAAGGTGGTTTTGGCTTGAACTTGTGCTTAAAGTGACTCTTTGCTTCAAGAGGTAGAATACTAGTCTTGTTATCTTGTTTTCAATACTTGTTTTTCTATCTTTTTCAATTGTTTTTGGGGCTGGTTTTGAACTGTAAAAAGCTCTGTTTTTGTGGCTTAAAAATGATGGTTTAAGTCCTTTTTTAGTTAGGGGGTGGTTCACCCTTCTTGCTTCTTAGTTTATAAAGCTTTTGTGCATTTATCCATCACTTTCAAATCAACTTTTTTGGGCCTTTTAATCATCGAATTTTAGAGGTTTTTAAATGGCAAAAACCTTATTTTGAAATCCAAAATTGAGAGGTTAGCCTCCTCCTTGTGTCTTGTTTTCATGCCTAGTTAGCCTCATGTTTTAGCTTATTGTTTTAGCTTTCCTTAGCTCAAGTCAAGATGCTTTAGCCTCTAAATAACTTGTTTTGGCTCTCTTTTGGGCTGGTTAGTTCATTTGAGCCTTGCTTTGCATAGTTGTAGTGTTAATTTCTTCATTAGCTTACCTGCCTTGAGGCTTTAATTGTCATTGGTTTGAGTTGGTCGCGATGTTTTAGTGCTTTTAGTACTCATTTCCAGCACCTAATCACCTCTCGCAACCTCCCTCCTTTCTTGGTTTTACTTTTGCTTTTGAAAGTAGTTTAAACCACTTGCTTGTTTAAAGTATGAAATTGAGGCATTTGTGCTTAATGGTTTAATCCCTTTGGGGGTTCATTACCAACATCATGAAGTCTCTTTCATGCCTAAAAACAACCTTGGTTTGAGCTTTCTTTCCATTTAGAGGACACTCACCCAATGGACTAAATGAATTAAGGAATGGTTTGGTAATTTAAAAATGTGTAAACAAAATTGACAAGTAAAAGAGGCAAGATAAGCATATGTTTGTGTTGTATTGCATGTGTTCAAATCAAATGTTAGTTTGAACACAAGGAAAATGGAACATTTCATACTCAAAAGTGATGAAATGTGTCATTTTCCTAGGTCTCCATTGCCCTTGATCATGCATGATAGGGTGATGGTCTTGTTGGTCAAATTTGTGCATTTATCGAAATTATACAACTTGATCTTTTGGCCATCATGCAATGAATTTGCTTGATTGGTAGTTTTGGATCCAAATGTGTCACTTTTTTGAGATATTGAGATGATAATGAGGATATAGTACAAACAAATCCTTGAAAAACCCTCTTTTTGCTCTGTTTGTGCTTTGTTGCAGTGTGATGACCCAATGCATCAATGGACTGTGCCACCATCCATGGCTTCGGTGCATCATTTCGCCTAAGAAGATGCTTTCTCGCCCGGCAGATGGCTAGCAGCATCCATCCATGGCTGGTAGGCCACTGATGTAAGCCTCAGCTAAGTTTTGGTAAGGTGGAGTAGAAAGGTTCTGGAAATGCTGACCTCTGCAAACAGAGAGTTTCGAGAGCAAAACGGTGGTCTTTTCGGAGCGAAAACCGAGCATGTGCATCTTCCACTTCCCGAGGCAGAGTAGTGGTAACATAGTTTAATTGCTTAGTTTACCTACACTTGTGTTGTAATAATTAGTAATTATCTTAACTAGTTATTCATTGTGTTTGTAATAATTAGTCTAATTAGCTTAATTAAATTAGCTTAGCTTAGATTAGCTTAGCTTTATTCATTCGGACCCTCCTTCGCGAGGACGAATGTTGTAATAAGTGTGCGTATGCGGTGTATGTTTTCCAACCTCATGTCTTTCTCCCTTGTACTTAATCGCTTTTGATGGTTAGTTTAGGAGCATCATATTTCAATTTGCATATCGCATGCTTGCATCCATTCATTCAGATATATGCACCAAGGCTCAACAAGATCATTCAAACTACATTGCCATTTCAATATCTTATTTGAATACGTGTTTAATCGCATGTTGTTCAAATCGATCCATATTCCATATTAGTAGTCGAGTCTATTAATTGCATATTGCATATGTTGCATTAGGCATTTTGTATAATTAGGAATCATGTTTATTTTTCTAACTCTTGATTTCTTAGCTTGGAGTACTAGGTGAGTTTTTACGCTTAGCATATTTGCATGAGTGTGAATGTTTCCATGATTAGCATGCTTGCCATAAGGCTATGTGCTTAAATGCTAAACCGCATGAATGCCTCGTGGATGAAGGCTTGTTGTTTGAATTGGAACAATTCAATAAATGCGCATTTTAAGCCCACTTTGTTGAGTGGCAAATTAGTTTTAAGCTCACTATGTTTGGTGGCAAATCCACAAACTTTAAGCCCATTTGAGGTGGCAAATTCAAACCCTTTTACCAAACAAACATAAGTTGAATTGTTGCAACTTGAGCAAACTAGTCTATACTTGCTTGTGCGCATCACATAGTAAAGCTAGCTTAATAATCAACAAGAACACATAATGTTTATAAAATATGATATCATGATTAGTAGAGGCCAATCTTTGATCTAAGCGGGGTGCTCAATTCATAACCTTCCCTCTCATACCCAAGTTCGAGCCGAGGCAACTTTGGTGATAACGACACGCGGCCTTGGCATGAGTCATGGGTTTCCTAAATTCTCCCAAAATAAAATATTTAGGTGGCAACTCTGTATCTGGCAAAGCAGCCCAATTTTGGCATTATTTGATTTTAAATCGATTTTCCAAAAAGATTTGCCGAATTTGGACTCTTTGGTGTTTATTAGTTTTACATTGCACTTGTGAGACTAGATTCAAAACCGCGGGAGTCCGAACTGTGAGGCCCTTTCATTTCAAACCTTTTCAAATGGGGTATAGCTTAATTCCTGCCTTTTCCCATTTGGTTATTGTATCCCAACTTAGGTTCCGTGGATCCCGGCCATCATATTATTGTTGTTGTTGCCATCCTTTAATTTCTTATTTTTGAGTTATAGGATGTGTTAGGCAGTTTGTTACAGTTGGTGGGGTTTGGGAACCAAGTGTTGTCTGTATTTTTGAACCTTCGCCGAAGCGAGGAGTTGGTCGCCGAGCGAAGCTGCTTTTGGTCCTTCGCTCGATCGAGGGTTTGGTCGCTCGAGCGAGAGTAGAGTTTTGTGTCTAGTGGCTCGAGCGAACGATTGCGTCTAGTATAGACCTGAGAGCAGTGTTTGTTTGCTCGAGCGAGCGAGGTGTATGTTTTCGAGTTCTTCGCTCGAGCGAGAATTCTGTCGCTCGAGCGAGCTTCTGGGTTGCAGACCTGAGGCATCGAGTTTTTGGCTCGAGCGAGCTTTTCTTCGCTCGAGCGAGGTTTCTGGTGTCTGGTCGCTCGAGCAACCAATCCTTCGCTCGAGCGAGCCTGTCAGGTTTAAATAGGCAGCAGCGGGGAAAATTCAATTTTTTAATATTCTTTTTGATCCAAAACCCTAGGTCCGACTTCTCTCTCCTTCCACTCACCTTCTCTCTCAGGTATCATCTAGTTTTAGGGTGTTTCTACCCTAGGCTCTTTATTAAAAAGATAGAGTGAGTGGAGAGTTTCGTTTTAATCTAAGAGTTTGGCAGTTTGGAGCACTTTGGATTTTGGGTCATCATCTCCATCTTCTCCATTCGGGTTATTTACTTCGAGGTAGAGATTTCCTACTCCATATTATAGGTTTTGTTATAAGTTGTGGTATTTTGATATGTTGGGGGTTGTTTGGTAATTTTGGAAAAAAACCCTAGTTGTTGTAATAAATTAATTTGTATAATTAATTTAGGGAAAATTGGGGAATTTAGTTGAATTCATGGAATTGAGGAATTTATTGATTAAGTAGTGTAGTTGTTTAGTTTAATCACTCACCCATGAAAATGTTGGAATTATATCAGTTGATACATTTATTTCCTGTTTAGAAATAACTTTTGGGCTATCGGTGGAGGATAGTCGTGATTGTTGTAGACATTGCATGTGGATTAGGAAAATCAAACTAATCACATTGGTTAAGTCATTGATTTTGATCATGAATTAATACGTAAAATACGATATTGATTGTGTGTTGTATATGACAAGTGTTTAATACATTGTATATGCATTTTATTTGGGAGGAGATAGGGGATGTACTCCACCGCTTAGGGGAAGATAGGGATGGACCTCTAAACCGGACTTTGTCTGGGAGGAGATAGGGGATGGACTCCATTAGCACCACTATATGTGTGCTTATTGATTTATGGAAGTGTTTTACATGTTGTTGATACAAAGACTAAAATGTGTATCAATCGAAGTATGGAAGTGTTTTGGCATGAGCCTTAGTCTCATTTGTTTGTTGATATTGGAAGTAATGTTAATGTGATATTTAGCTCACTGTTATAGTTTGGCCAAGTTCTGAGCCATATTGATATAAATGGAAAGTTGAATAAATAATGGAAAGTGAAACGTGTCATAGACATTAATGTCATGAAACCCTATGTTGGTGAAGTGAATAGTTGTGTTAACCATCTATTGAATGCTATTGCTTTATTCAATGCTTATATTTGGTTTAGTATATTTCTATTGGGCTGTGGCTCACCCTATACGGGAATATCATTTTCAGGTCCAGGTGATATGCTACCTCCAAGGACTTAGCTTGGAAGGAGTTGGAGTTGAAGACTCTGTTTAGTTTAGTTGTTATTTATTTTATTTGATATTACATGTAAACACTCAAGCCAAGGGCTTAATTTGTAGTTGAGCTAGTACTCACATTTTGTGTCCAAGTGTTGGCTTGGAAAGATGTAAGCCCGTAGGACATTTACTTTTGATGTTACATGTAATGCTTTTCAATAAGAATACTCTGATAAATGGTATATTTTGGGTTTATTTTGAGGGCATTACAGGGGGCACGAAAAAAGACGAGCCACACCCATGCGTTGATAGTGATTGCAATGAATTTGTTGCACTTGTTCCCCTTTAAAAGCATCTGCTTTTCTGGGCCTTCTGTGGACGCTGACACCAAGTGGTTGAATGACAAAATCAGCAGGGTAAATGTTGGTTTAGCTTAATTGGAATGCGGGTTATGTTGTGGGATGAATTCCAAAGACTACCACGTGGTAGTACGGAGAAACTAAGTCGTACAGGTCTAAGCCATTGTTTTGTATTGCGATAACTGCATGAGCGCATGGGAGTCCATTGATTTGCCACTTAAAACAAGAACATGTACGCTGCTTCACGCCGACCATAATGGATGGAAAGGAGTGAACCTCACATACCTCATCGTTGGATTCGCTTACAAGCCACGATCTACCTTTTGTTGTACGCTTTGACCAACCGAGCTTCCATCTTAAGACAAATAACACCAAAGACATGATTGTGCTTTACATCGGCATTTGGACATCTGGCGCATAATCTTTGCCCGAATACTGTTAATCATTTGAGTTATTGGTAGGTGGCATACTTCTCGTATCCACGAGTTGAACGATTCAACGGTATTCGAACTTATCTCGCCATATCGTGAACCGCTGATGTGAAGTAAGTATGAAATACGTTAGAATACAAACACGGAATGTAAGACAAAACAGAAAGACAATGGGTATGGAAAACAAAATGTGAAAATATATGTACCAAAAATAAGCATTCGCCCAGTATTGAGGGGGTAAATCTTTCAAGAAAGCCGAGATAGCCTTACATCCACATCTTGTGAACTCTTCTAGACTTTGGTTGAATGTAGCCACAATATGCGAAGCAAAAGCACGTAAATTTAGTCAACATCCCACCTCGATATGAACTATTAACGAAGAACTTATCTTGCAAGTTGTGTTGCAAATGTTGTAAGCGTAACGCATGATGGGTCAGGAAAATATGATGGTATCGATTCAAGTAAGCTTGCATGTCGATCCGAGACAAACGTAAGTGTCCTCTCATTCATTTACCACATTTGCAAGATGTCCCAAAAACCAAGCCCAGCTTGTAGTAAGTTTTCAATCAACAATTGCAATGACTAAAGGAAATAAACCTACAATTTGTTGTTGTTAATCAAGTGAACGATAGTTGTGTTTGAAAAATATTTATGAAAAATGGTATGATGATGAAGCCAATGTCAAGACAGACGTGTCATTACTTGCAACAATATAATTTTGTTTCATTACATAAATGCTATGTGTGAAGCACAAAGAATAATAATACCTTGGTTGCCATCCTTGTCAGAGTAATGAGCAAGTTCCCTTGAATTTCTTTTTAAGGAAAGCCCGTCAAAAAAAAGCAATGGGCGGCAATGGTTAAACCCAGAAATACATGCTTTGAATGAAATGAAATAACGAATGAAATGGTTGTTTTGTTCATCATATTCAATGTTGATATAACTTCGGGTTGTTTTCCATGACTATAGTATCGCATCACCGCAGTTGGTTGAATGAAATGGAAACATCTCCCCCCAAGCTTTTTCAACCCCTAGCCATGCAACCCAGTAACTAACCTCCAATCCGTAATCTTTTTTCAAGTCATACATAACATCTATTGGTCGTGTGAGAGGTTTTTCACGTACCCGTTCAGAAATTACGTCAGAAACTAGGTTGGAACTAGCCCTTGGGTTTTTGGGAGTCCGCACAGCAACATATGTGCTCGCTATTCCACTTCCGAAGGTTAAAAAAACCATTGGCATTCAAGATACGTGCATATGTATTGACGACATGCATCGTTTTGATTCTCTCATCATGCATACAACTGTGATTCGAACAAAATCGTTCTTCACATATTTGAAGCGAAAGCCACACTCAACTGCATACTTGCGAAGAACATTACGAAATTCAGACGCTCCACCCTCAAAACTTTGACCAATATGTCGAATGTCGTTGGCCCATGAAGCGGACAAGAACACTTTTCAACATGAGGATGATTTTGCCAATAAATCATGTTCGCTATCCCTGCCGATTCGCTGCATAATTGTGCCATGACAGGCATGGTTTGTGCAATCGTGAAATGTGTCGCCAAGATTATCATTATCGTGAGTCGTATCAATGATGGCATCGACACATTGCAAACGGAAAACCGTGCAAGAGATACCATATTTTCCACATCGATATCGCTCTACAAAGTAAAATTATTGTAACTCGAATCTTGAAGAACAAACACACATCGAAGATGTTAACCCAAAGAAACTTCCCATACACACGATTGACTTATATCATGAAACCAAATGTAACTTCAAAATTAATTACGGATTCATATTTTTGTAACAACAAATTAACAAAAGTTGCGGTCCATCACCCCGACAAGATTAAGGCGGCTTCATCAGACCACAAAACCAAAAACAAGAAATGATATACACCACACACAACAATGTCATAGCCTAAAACATGAAACATACCCTCTCATTATTGGCACATCCCGTTGGCCCCCCCTACAACCCACGCCACCTTGAAAACTAACCACACCCCTCATGGAGACCACACCACCCACAATAGCACACAAAATAGCCCCACCAATGTAGCACATAATAACCCCTTTTGTGACATTGTTCAGACCCACCCCACATTACAATGTCACAAAACCCATTTTTTGACATTGTTCATACCCACCCTACACAAATACATACAAAACCCCCAAGAATGCAAAACAATAAGATTAACGAAGTGCAATGTGACATAAATATGTAACTGAAAAATATCTGGACACATAATATAATGTACCTTTGTAACAACGATGCCCCGCAAACGAAAATGATATATCTATCACCGCACACAACCGCGAGACACCCCAACTCAAACGACACAAAACCCTACCCGTGATGGTGACACATATGTGAACATTCCATTCAAACTATCAAATGTGAGGCAAACACGCTTCCAATAAAAAAAAGGGTACAATTGTCCACTCAAGAAAGCAAAAATGGAAAAAAAGGATCAAGGAACAAATCTTCCCACCAAAGAGGGACTTATCAAAACAAAAGTATAAAGTTGGGACCGATTGGTATAATAGTTTGTGAGATAGGATTTATTAGTAAATATTCCATTTTTAAAATATATAAGTGGATTCAAATTTTAAAATAATTAATTAAAATAATAAAAATCAAATATCAAATATCAAAATTTTGAATTTCTAAGGCAAAAAAGGCAAATTTAATTTTGATTCTTATTGTTTTTTTTTCCTTTTCTTTTAAGCATCTCAACATAAGTAGAGGTACAACTTGAACGAGTTTAGTTGGATTAAAAGATTGTCAAAGACTAGTTTGAGTTGTGTTGAGAATTGTCCATTACTACTCCAACCCAAATTATAACCAAATATTGTTTGTCCAAATCGACTTAAGTTAGACAATAATTGCCCGAGTTGCCCAAATTATTTGAATTGCACAAAAAAATATGACTGTGTTTGGTTGCATTTTCAAACTATATTTCCCCCCATACATTTACATTTCGCGTTTGGATACAACTTTCAAATTGTAATTCCACATACAATTCAAAATACATCTCCACTTCGGCTTGGCAAGCAGGATCTCCTTCGCTTTCTCCAATCGTAAAATAATGGTACATCTCTCAGACGTTGATATTCTCTATTTCTGAAAAGCTTTAAAACTTCACTTCAAAGAAATTTAAAGCTGAACTTCACGAGTGGTGAACTTCACGAGTCCTCTCTCTCTCTTTCAACCATCATAGATGAAGATTCTTCATGGGTCATGTTGCTCTGTGAATCGAGACCTTCAATACAAAATATGTCTATGAACCCCCTCCACCCATAAAATCGCATTTAATAGCTCCCACAAATCAAGTAAGTTACGCTTGTGCATTGTGGAAGATTCTTACTCTGAGCAATGAAATAATGACCAGACTGATGTTCACTACATCACAAATTTCTTTCAAATTTTGAATTACAACTCATTGATTTCCTCAAAATTGCCCAAATTCATTCCTAATTTATGTGTGTGCCAAATTTAGAAACATATTCTCCAATCGACGATACCGAAGAATCGCACATCCACCCATCGCACTCCACTCACCATCGGTGACAACTATTCCACTCCTACTTCTCGCACGATATCCTTGAATAGATCTCGCTAGTTGTATATCGCTCAATCCTTCATATATCCTTTAATGGATCTCGCTAGTCGCTCAATCCTTTACTTGATCTCGGTATATAATAGCCGAGAGGAGAAATGTTCTCAAACCGTCAACCGCCAGATAATCGACCGTCGCCCCATCGATTCGATCGGCCGACTACCACCCACTCTCCTCTTGGACTAATCGACATTACCCGCTTGATGTTTCTCTTCTTCTCGGTCTCCTTCGTTATTTCTACTTGTTCTCATCAGATACACTTCTCTCATAAACTTTTGCATATAATATTATGCTTTTTCCTATTATATAACATTAACACTTGAATTGATATTTTTTTTCCTACTAATATTCTCGCTTTTCCTCTCTTGTATCTATTTTTCCCAACACTTAACAACTTCAATCGATGCACTTTCTTTCATACGAAAACATAATTGGAAATGATTCTTGCATTTATTTTTAATATCCAATTCGATTAGTTTAGATATAAATTGTGTATTGTTAGATGGATGGAAACAATTTCGATGACAATCAGACACATGAATGTGGAGTTCTAGAATAGAAATAAAGCTAATCAACATGTTGAAAGATGAGGTACAAAAAATCAAACAACAGGTAGTAATCGTGTGGACAATTAGTATTGGACTTATTTTGCATCTGAGTTGCAAAATTTGTATGGGTTTCGATACACACCAAAACAGGTAAGACAAAAATATCAGTGACTGAAAATTGATTACCAAACCTTCAAACGATTGCAAGCACAGACCGGTCTGGGATGGGATCCCATTATAGGAATGGTTGTTGCAACCAATGAATTTTAGGATAAGGTATTGAATTAACCTATACCCTTTTCAATTTTTTTTGTAACATTTTATAACACGTACAGAACACTTATTTTTAATATGTTCACTTGCTGTAGGCAACAAAAAATGTTAATAAATTAAGGACAAAACGATTTGAGTATTTTTTAAGAAATGGCCAAATTGTTGAAAACTATTGTGCCACAGGGCCTTGGCCCGATCCACACAAGTAGCCCTTGACTCGATGAAGATGATGAAATGCTTAATAAATTTTGGTCTCTTGGAGATAGTGGGAGTAATGCGGCCGAACCTTTTACTATTGACTTATTCGGCGATGAGTACATAGAACCATCGAAGGGGAAAAGTCACAAGAGGGGCCCTACAACTAGCCAGACTGATAGTGGTCGTTCTAAAAGGTCACAGTCAAGTGGCTTTGATGATGTATGCACAACTTTCACTACCTATGTACATGCAAAAATTGAACATTCTCGTGTCCGATCAATAGACACGAGGTTGTAAGTGCAGTGGTGATAACTATTCTCTTGAAGCATGTCAAGATGCCATGCTAGAGCTTGGGGACATACCACCGTCCAAGACATTAGAGCAATCGACACTATTCAAAGACAAGAAATGGCGGAAGTTTTTTATGCGTACTTCTGCCCATATGCGCCTAGCTATGATTCTAGTTTTGCAGTGAAGGGAGAAGTTGTGGCTTGATCGAGCTTGTGGTTCTCATTGTGGTTGTCCAACATGCTTTGATGATGTCTATGTTGTTTTTATTAATTTTATTTTTCACCTGATGACATGCTCTCTTTTTTCCGCCTTTCTCTCGCTTATTTCTATAATTTTAAAACTATTTCTCTTTTACATATTAATATTTGATGATATCTATTTTCTTATTTCTGCTTCAACTTTCAATTTTATATAGAACATACAATATGAAAAGGTAGTAATGACAATCTGACTAAATATTAACATGTTTAATAAGTAAGGCTAACAGATTGTAGGTAGTGGTTTATTTTAATTTCACCAATAATGGTAATACTTAGCATGTTGTTAATAATTTTTAATACTTATGCTATTGTCATGTAGTCGAAACAATATGTCATTCGGTCACGTAAAACAATGCAATAGATATGTTGTCGAGGATGATGAGGTTATTGAAGATTTTATGGACTTTTGATGATTGCTTTTATGAATAAGTATATCAATGCCAACCAAGAGATCTAACGAATCTAACTTGTCCATTCAGAGGTGATGACTACATCTTCGCTTTATTAATCGCCATCCAGAACAATGATGGACATCATGTGAATTGATGCCCAAACATTCATTTTATTGAAGGACACCATATTTCAAAATGGTTTAGTTGAAACTAAACATATGCATATCGCTGTCGAGAATCGCTGACATTTTTTGTACACTTTTGCACAAAATGACCGGTGTAGATTACTAGTCGATAGATTTCAACACTCCACTGAAACTATTTGTCGACACATCAAAATCATTATGTGGGCACTATGCAAGCTTGCATCAACGGTTATGAAACCACTTAATCAAGATGAGATATCGGCAAAAATTTTAAATGATAGGAGATTTTTTCCTTGGTTCAAGGTATGACTATATGTTTGTGTTGAAAGTTTTCAATAACAGTAACGAATTAAATGTTTTTTTTATTATTATTATTTTAATGTTTTACAAGTAATATTTAGGTTTGTTTCGCATTTAATGTCAAACTAATTTATTTCAAATAGGATTGTGTCAGTGCTATCTATGGCACATTAGTGGATGTGCGGGTCCCAACCTCACGACATAATACATTCCGTGGTCGCAAAGCTACTGTATCGCAAAATGTACTCGCAACTTTGCAACTTCGACATGTTGTTCACATTTATCAATTCTAGATGGGAAGGTAGTGCCCACGACAATGCAATTTTAGTTGACTCAATTACAAGAGCTTATCTACATTTTCCACACCCACCCTATGGTGAGCGTCACCAAATAACTACCTGTTTAGTCTTAAATGTTTATTTTCCTGTACATGTATTTGACAGAGCATTTCCCACATTATTTACATGTAGGCAAATATTATTTAGTAGATGTCGGCTTCACAAACATGCCTGGATTTCTTGCCTCATTTCGTTCCTAACGCTATCACTTGCAAGAGTTTCATGGCTGTCATTATTCCGGACCCAAGGAATTATTTAACCATCGACATTCGTCGTTACGCAATGTCATAGAAAGAACATTTGGTGTTCTGAAGAAGCGCTTTCCAATATTGCGATCCATACCAAATTACAAGTCCACAAGACAAGGACCCCTCGTTATTGCATGTTGTGTAGTGCACAATTGGATTCGTTTGCATGCGGCTATGGATCCATTCTTCATGGAAGCTAATAATGAAATGGCGGTTGAAACGGCACCAGATGGGTTTGTTGGAGGCGAAGGTGACTATGTTGACATGTCACAACATGGGTTGACGTACCAATCCAACATCAGGGATGTAATTGCTACTACTATATGCCAAAAACATGTTAGCCATGGGTAAATTTGTGATGTGAAGAAATAATGTCAATTTCAACATATTGCATGTATTATTACATTCAATTTTTTTTGTAAATGTGCAAAACATTTGAAAGTATTCTACTCTTGTTGGCGTAGAAATAACAACCATTTTAAAATGAATGTACCCCATTGGTGCTACAATAGCAACCATGATTTTTAAAATACATCCGTAAAAAAGTAATTTCATGTACCAAATTATAATATTTAAGTAAAAGAAAGATAATAATAATAAAAAGCATTTAAACATTCATCTACCTCACAGGTGTTCGCAAAATCAACCATAATTTGTAAAAAAAAATATTACAAAAATTATTGTTGTAACATATTAAAATATTTCAGTAAACCAAACATACTAAATTTAAATAAAAGCCACTTCGGTATTCATCTACTCCGTTGGTGTTCTACAAAAGCAACCAAAATTAAAAAAAAAATAATTTTGTTGTCAAATATTAAAAGGGGTACTTACCAATTAGTCCTATTCACTAGACTTATTTACCTACAGGTCCTAACTAATAAATTTAACACTATAAAAATAAGAGAGTGATAAATTTATCACTAAAAAATTATTCATAAAAAAAGAGACTGATAAATTTATCACTATAAAATTATTCATAAAAAAAAAGACTGATAAAATTTGTCTTTATCATTTAATAAATTATATCAAATAGGACTTAATGGGTAATAAGTCTCAAAGTAGGACCTATTGGGTAATAAGTCTCCCAAGTAGGACCTATTGGTAGTTTACCCTTAAAATAGGGGGTTTAATAAAGTAATTAAAAACAAAAAACCATTTTAAAAACTATTGACTCAATTGCTGTTCTTTCACACAAAATCAACCATAATTTTGCAAAACATATAAAAAAAATAATAGATGTGGTAAATAATTAAAAAAATTCAGTTTGGTTATTAATATTTTCTTGTAAATATTTCAGTTTGGTTATTAATATTTTGTTGTAAAATATTAAAATATTTTAGTTTCGTTATTAATATGAAAATCAATATTTTGTTGTAAAATATTAAAATATTACAGTAAAACAAAAATTAAAAAAAAAAAAACCAATTTGGTTACCATTTGTTTTTTCAATTAATTGTTCTTTTACACAAAAGCAGATTGGCAACAATTTTGTTATTTTTCTTTTGTTAATAAAACCATATTTTCAATTAAATTTTAAGAATATTTTGGTTATTTTTATTTTGTTGGTTAATAAATATTTCTTCAATTGCAATTTGAAAAGAGTTGGTTATGAAAAATAAAAACACGAAAATAAAATACAAACAAACTAAAATAAATAGGTGCATCATCTACAAAATAACAATAGACATCAATACATTACAACGACAACATGGTTAAAGACATCCGTAAACCAAAAAAATTAAGAAAGAAAGAAAAGGAAATAAACAAATAAGAACAAAAGTACACGACATCCGCAACACAACTAAAAATCATAACATGCGAAATCATTTAATTTGCTCATCGAAACAAATTAAGGCCATTGTCGTGGTGATGGAGGTGTAGGGAAGTAGTGATGGTAGACCCGAGTCACCGATGGTCAATTTGATCACGCGGCCGCTTGTTACTTCATTACGCCTTTCAAGATCAACACCTAAACTCACCAAATTGTTGAATTAGTGAGTTTTGAGTGCGGCAAATGCATCGAACCTATTACCCAATGCATTGAACTGATTCTCCATTTGTTGTTCCCATTGTACACGCTGATTGTGTCGTTCTTGTTCTAGTGCCAAATAATCAGTCCAATATTAGGGTTGTTGATTTTGTGGCGTGGCATTGTCTTTGGGGTCTTCGGGATCATCAATTATTTGTGCATTTGCAAAATCAATAGATGCCAATAAGTTGTTTGCGCCACCAGTTCGAGTCATTATATTCTCAGAAATTGGTGAATTGATTTTCACATCTACTTCATCTACAAGGCTGACATGATGAGTTTTAAAAATTTTGGTTAGCAGAGCGCCAAGAGGTAGTGACAAAGTCGCTGAGAGTACCAAGTTTGCAACCATCGCTTCCTTCAAGATTATGTAGCATGAATCTAATGTTTGTCCAATTTCAAAACAATATAACAAATAAACATTATAAATGGAACAAAGATCAAAATGTCATTTTTAGGAGTGACATTTTTACTATCCATCGGCGAAGAATACGAAGATGGGGTTTTAAATGGCGTGCTTGTAAATTAGTGCCGGTAAATCGGTTCTCACAAATTGTAGTATAAACCTCACTTACATCACCAACCATGTTAACTAGGTCAGCCTCACTTTGAAAATGACATTGCAAATCCCCTGATTGAACTCCAATAATTTGTGCTAAACTGTGGGGGTTCAGTGTGATTACTTTACCTTTCATGTAAGATGTCAAATTATTCTCTCGAACTACTCCCTCAGTAGATGTAAGTGAAGATAAAATAAATACACAAGGCGTGGATATACCTTTTGTGGTAAATTAGTTAAAGGTAGCCATCCCATCGTGTCAATTTACTAACCAACAATGGATCATATTGAGAAGGTAGATTTACCCTTCTCCAGTAACAATAATTGGTCGGTTGGCAAAATTTGAATAAGCTTGTTCATGATTATAGGTAAGAAAATCAATTGTTGGATAAATTTGTTGTTGTTGGCGCTAGGAGGGTTAGAGGTTTGGCCACGCTCGCTTTAGCTCTTTTGTTCTCGGATGACTTATGAACGAAGCAAAGATACCAAAAAGGTAACAAAATGTATGAAAAATGTATAGCAAAATGTATGAAAATGGTGAGCAAAAGTAACCAACAGATAGCCAAAGCTCACCAAGGTTCAGACCGATGGAAGCCGAATAGAGAGGCGGATGACTCTGGGTTGGCCGGTCGGATGACCCACCGGTTGTCCGCCGGGTCGTCCGGTTTGTTGCACTGTTCAGTTGTAAACCGGAAATTGATACAGCACTACAATGTGTATCATTTGTGAAGTATGGAAGTGTTTTGGTATATTGATACAGCACTAAAATGTGTATCATTTGTGAAGTATGAAAGTGGTTTTATGTGTTATTGATACATCACGAAAATGTGTATTCAACATGGGTTTCTAAGGCTGTGTTTGGTTGTGCTTTTGAAATGTGATTCTACATGCTAGTTTCAGCTCCATGTTTGGTAAGAGTTTTGGAATTAATTTTCCAAAACTCTGTCGAAAGCTCTGTCCATTCTGCGCGTTTCTTGTAATTTTTTTGGCCAGGGGAAGACCGCTCGGTCGTCCTTAGGGACTACCACCCGGACGTCCTTGGGGACATCCACCCGGATGTCCTCTGCTGTACAGAATTTTTTTTTTTTTTTTGGCAATTGATTTATATAATTGGGAAAAATATTTTCTGAAATTTTTTAAATTTTTAATGTGCTTTAAAATAATTTTGAGTTGTATGTTTAGTTAGGAGTTGTAAATTTTTGTATCACATATCAAATATCACATCAACAATTTCCCACTCAAATCAAACCTCTTTTCCAAAACTATTTTCAAAACTCTTTACCAAACAAATTTTCTACACTCAAATCATAATTCTACAACACACAAACTCAAAATACAACTCATACTCTCAAATCACATTTACAAAACGCAACCAAACGCAACCTAAAGTATTTTGTGACGAGTCACAATCTCATTAAACTATTTGGCCAGGTTCTGAGCCTTGTTTTTCACACTTAAGGTTGAACAAGAAATGGTAACTGAATTGTAACATGGACATGATTATCATGAAACTGTAATACGATATAAGTTGGAATATAAGTGTGGACCATCTGTTGAATGCTATTGCTTTAGTCAATTCTTATATTTGGTTTAGTATATCTCTACTGGGCTGTGGCTCACCCTATATGGGAACATCATTTTCAGATCCAAGTGATATGCTACCTCCAAGGACTTAGCTTGGAAGGATTTGGAGTTGAAGACTCTTTTTAGTTATTTCATTATTTTGTTATTACATGTAAATTCAAGCCAAGGGCTTAATCTGTAGTTGAGTTAGTACTCACTTTTTGTTGTCCAAGTGTTGGCTTGGAAAGCTGTAAGCCCGTGGGGCATTTATTTTCGTTATTACATGTAATGTCTTTTAGTAAGATTACTCTGATGAATGGAAGTATATTTATTTCTTTTATATCTATGCATGTTAAGAATGTTGGGTTTTATCCATTATTTTGAGGGCGTGACAGAGGGTTTAGCTTGGCTTTCACATATGCGTGTGGGAGAAATTAGAGTTGAATATGATATATGTACATGATTTTAACAAATTTCAAATTACCAAAGAAGATTGATTGAAACCCCAACCGGCATCCCCTTTCCACACGTAGGGAAAACAACCCACTATCGCCAACGCTAATCGACACCACGTAAATCGTAAGAAGGAAAGATTAATCGAACATGGATATGCCTAACAACAATGTCATCAACAACAAAAGGAAATACCAAAGAAAGAAAAAAGTTGATATATTCTTACTCCATCATGGGCATGATCCTCGATTGTTGCTTGTCGCCTAAATGCATTATATATGAGCGCCAAGCATCCCAATGTTGAACAATTAGCACAAGATTCATTCTAAGCAAAAAATTCTCGATCGCTCAATTCTTATATTTATGATTATGTGTATAAGTGTGGTTACATAATACAATCATAACCAACAATATTGAGATGTGTTAATTAAATTGTACGATTTTAAATTTTTTGGTTCTTGGGTTGGTTTAGGTTAGCCAGTCACCAACTAGAGAACCGAACTGATTGGTTGGTTCTGGGATTTTGGACCCAGAATTGAACTAAACCAATGCTGGAGCTGAACTTACACAACCCATAAAGGTTGATTTGGTTTGGTTCTTTTGTGCACTCCTACTATTTAGACATCCACTTAGGTTCAAAATGATATAATTTATACATGCATATGTAATTTACATAAATGTATGTAGATGTCCTAATAAGGAGTTTTTCCCATTATATTTTTTGAGTTAAGATAATAGTTGAGCGTTGTGATTTTGAAATGACCAATCATGCTTCTTGGAAAAATGGAGTCAGCTTGTGCTTTTTATATTGAGCTTGGTTGCAATTCTTCCCACTTTGTTTTTTAAGTTCTAAAGATTGGAGAGCGGTTTGTGATTTGTAAGTGATTTCTTTGTTTGTTCTTCTTTTATTTTTTTTGGTGATGTGTTTGCATATGTAGAAGACTACTTGTCCTCTTTTTGTATATCAAAAAATTTCCTTTTTGTTGTATAAAAAAAAATGTTCAACTTTGATGGAACATATTTGTTGCTAATAAAAATAATAATAAAAAATATAAGCTGCATGTTAATTATACACATATAAGTCTTATTATTTGCTTGGGAATGAAGTCTCTGAGTTCTACTACATCAGTGCCTAGGGCATTGTAGCGTAGTGGTATAGGTGTGACAAAGTAGAAGTGAATTTAGGGTTCAATTCATGGTGTTTGAGATATTACCCAATGCTGGTCTTGCCAATGCAGGGCGTTGGAGAAGTAGATTTGGAACTAACCTAACCTTTTGAATTATATGCAGAAGGTGATTTTCTCATGCTCGTAACTGTGCTCCTAGCTTGATAGCTTCTATGATAGCCCATTTACATATAAAATACACCAGCATTTGTTAAGTAGTTTATTGGGCAGCCATCTTGCATAATGACCTTTGCTATAATTGCTGAGTGAGTGTTCACCTTTAGTTACTTATCGATTTGTTTGTTTATTTATTTACATACTTTTATTTTTGGGGAGAGTGGGGGATTGTTTAACATCCATATTCAAAAGTAAACCTACTATAAAACAGTGAAACATACAAATTGACAATGTGGTGCTGTGTTTTTTCTGGCCATCACGTGCCTTGCTAATTTTATGCTGTGAAATTTTGAGCTAAGAATTTGCATAATATACAAGAATTAGTTCATCACCATCGACAACCATCCGCCACTATGCCCTTAGTCATTGGGCAAGTTGCCAAGTCACAATGTTCACCTTTTGTGCCCCACCAAGTGATTCTTCTATTCTCCATGCCAACCGAAAAGTATAGCAAAGACACCCATGAAAGCCACCCCTGCGTGAGCCGAAAGAATATAGTTGTACCTTTGCCACCACTTCTTTCAGAACGAAGATGAAAAAGTTGAAAATTGTTCCAACTAGGATCCATGAATCTTAATTTCATCGGTGTTGCCGGCATGTAAGTCATTGTTCCCAAAAGGACCGGAAGGTTAATTAGAGGAATCCATGATCGCCGGAAATGCCTTATGGAAGAGCCAAACGATAATTGGTCCCATCGCACCTCCAAGAAAGAACCAATTCATGGAATTGTAGTTTCAAGGCTTCCAAAAATCCGCTTAGGCCCTACTGCACTTATATAACCGATGCGCCAAAGAAGACCCGATCACTGTGGCATGTCCACGACCGTCACCGGAAGGAGATCATCCTGGCATATGTTCGTAATAGAGTTGAGCAGCCACCATGCCACCGCAATGTTTATAGTACCCGCAATGATTGTTCCTATGAACTGTTATATGAGTAATATATGTCACAGACATACGAAACAAATGTCCAAATAATTTCTAAAGAGAAGGAAAACTATCCTCGTAATGATTTGTAGTAACAATAAACCTTTCAAGTTTGGGTGAAACTATTGAATAGCTTGATATACATTATGGAACAATTTCCTAACAACTTAAGCTTTTGGGATAATCTAACATTGTATCAAAGCTAAACCTTTAGGTTGGCCAAGTAGTAAAGACTTGAGAGGATACGATCCAAGGTCTCGTGTTCGAGTCGACCCAAGGGGCCACTTGAGGTTTGCCTAGTCATTAATTTCAAGGCCCTGGGATTAGTCGAGGTGTATGTTATACAGTAGTGTGAATGCTCCTACCACCAACTTTTCATGGGGAAGTATTTCATTTAATCCCACTGCATTTCTTTCTTGCAATAAGAAAATATTTCTGAGTACTTCTATTGCAGCATCAATGGATTATTATGTTTCTAGTGGTCCTCACTGTACACAAGTATCTAGATGTCAATTGTGAACATATGTGGCAGATTCAGATGTGTTCATTATATATATATATATACGGTATGTCGATTTGTAGGGAAAATATAATTTAATGAACTAAGAACATTGATCTTGGAGGATCTTCATGTAGTGTCCAAGCTTGAAATCTCCGAGGAAAGAGACGGCCGAGACATGCTCATATAACCATAGACTTTGAAGCACACATTAGCTATTGGTCTTCCTAGATATATAATACCCATGACATACTGTGATTATGTTCACTCGTGTCTGCAGATAAGACATTAGAGCATTAAGGGGAGCAGAAACAGATGTTACATCAATGTCTAGGAAAATAACACAACTTTAATTTTAGAGACAAAAATGTTTTAACAATTGCAGATTTCCTATTTGTTACAACTTTTAAATATAATTTTACCAGACTTGAACTGGTATTTTGAATTCTCGCCATGAGGCTTGAAATGGTTTTACACTAATGTAACATAGTTCATGTTCACTTGTGCAGGTAAGGAAACGATACATTATTTACTTATCATGATGCAAAGGAAACACATAAATTAAGGGACTAAAAGAGACTGCTCAGCACTGATTTGTTGTAGCTTATGATGCCGATTGAAGGGTGAAAATGAAGGCGATGATGCAAGCAAATATGAATCCCCACCATGGCATCTGAACTCGATTGTTCAAGAAGATGCAAAGTACAAGAGAGGTCAGAATCACACTCCAAGCAACACGTAAAACCACCAGAAGGTATGTCCTCGTATTTTCTCATCAATCTTGTATGGATATCCTCCTTACCAAGGTAATGAAGCACTAATCGATCATATATCTCCTCAGAGAATCACCATGAATGCATTTCTTGTCCAAGTGTCAAAAAATACCGAAAATGAATATCAAAGTGCCTCTTCTCTTTCTTTTCTTTTTTCTGTTCCTTCACTTGATCTTGTAATCATATATGTATGAACATATATTTATCTTATTAGTTATTAGTTTCATGTGATAACATTAAAGAACATGTGGAAAACTGAGAGTTCATAAAAATTATTGAAATGGTGTTCAGTTTTGAAAACTCTCATTTGGGTAAAAATGGAAATTTAAAGAGTCTCGAGAATCCACAAAGCCTTTTGGGGTTTGGGAACATAAGGCCATAGTCGGCTTTTTGTTTTCCATTTTTTTGTAGCAAAAAACAGTTGCCAAAGTGTTGAATGTTTTAATTGGATTTGTAATGATTAAAAGGCACAGGAAATATAAGATATGGATTGTGCAAGATAATATGTTGTATGTTCTCATCATTTTCTATGTTCTTGCCTATCCAAAAATAAAAAATCTTATTCTTATCATTGTTACATGTTCTCAACTTGGGATTTGTACAAATTATTGACACGAATTTGATTTTGAGTTGGAGCTCGTAAAAATGTGGGGAAAAAAAAACTTGTTTTAATGTAGTCATGCTGTGATGTTGACAGTAATATTGTACCTAGGGAACCTTTGGATAAAGTTTTTACCTTCCATAGAAGAGGCCCACATGCGTAAGAGTGGATGCAATTGTGGCAAAACCAAAACCATAAGTGAATGCAAAAAACATGCTTAGATGTAGCCGTCCTCGCCGCCGACATCGAGCCATATCTATCTCAAACTTGTTGTTCACAATTGCTGATATGTTATACCTTTGACCTTGTGCAGTGAACAAGTACGAGGAGAAGATGGGAAATCTTTTAGCGCCATACAAGTCTAGGCCCCAATAGGATATGGGGATTGCAATGTAGACGATCATGGTGTACCCGAGGAAGACATTGACAATGGAAAAGAAAGGGGATATGAGAGGGCTGAACAAGAAGGATGCAACAGCAGTCCAGTCAAGTGTTAGGGCTCCGAGTCCAAGGCCTCTCACGCCCGATCCAATCTGTTGGGCAGTGACCGACTTGGAGAAAATCCAGCAGACCCATGAGATGCTTGTGAGTGTTGTGAAGAGGTATCCAGGGACCAGACACCAGGAAAAGCTGCAAAATAGTGCAATTAGGAAGAACTTTGCCCTTGACATGCATGCCTCGTCTTTTTCATGCAAAGCCCTGCAAATTTGAGATCAAACATTTCCTCTTCAGGTTAGTCAGTCATAGAGAACACGTGTATCAGTAGACTATATATGTATTGTTCTTCTTTGTTTCCATAATTTTTTTGCTGCATGGGGGTGCACTTTGAATACCTGATGTGATTATTGAAGAAAAATCTTTGGTTTCATAAAGAGAATGAGAATCACATTACCAGGAATGCTATTATTAGTAATAATATTAATGTTTAATGCCAATTCAAGTGTTTGGCTAAGTTAGAAATCCTCAATCTACTTGCTTTATTCTTTAACAAGTCACATTTTTTTAGGACTGGAATAGAATTCCTTACTTGGTGTGGAATCTCATTTTGTCTTAGGAATCAAACTAGGAATCACGTTTTCATTCTTGAACGCATCCTAACAATGGAATAAAGAGACTTGAAATGCATCTCGTGGTGACAGGGCTTCTTGCATTGGGATGAATTACCGCTTTGGTTTAGTCTTAAGGTTTCGTTTGGGGTGGGGGCTAGTTTTTTGGCTTTTTGATAAGTTAAAATAGCCTAATTTGAGATAATTTTTTTGATTTTTTTGACTTTTGTGAGATAAAAAAATAAAATGATTATGGTTTGGATGCGACATTTTGTTTTTTTGGGTTAAAAAGTCTGTCTTATTTTTTTGTGATTATTTTAACCAAAAAATTTATGTTTAACTTATGCCAAACGAATGCTAAGTGATTTGTAGCTATCAAAGATTTACTTGGCCCCCCATACGAAGAATAGAGCAATTTAGGCCAAGTTTGGCATATTACAAAAAGTTAAAAAGCTAAAAAGTTAGTCAAAAAGTTAAAAAGTTAACACTATTCACCAAAAGTCAACAATTACGGCTGCGTAACTCCCAATCCTAATTTTTTCCTACAAATCAATTTATACAATTTTTTATTACACATTTTTCCATAAAAAGTTAAAAAGTTAACCCAAACATCCATATTTTCTTCCTCAATTTTTTAATCCAAAAAAATAAAAAGTACACTTATTTAAGGCACCCAAACAACCCCTTAATTTCGATAGTGTTGAGGAAAGTCAAGCTCGGCATGACAAGTTCAATGATCAAAGATCACAAGTGTTGAAGCTGAGAAATTTGACTAGCCTCAAATCTGTCTGTGTCTGATATGGATTGACAATACCTTTTTTATTAATAAGTTTTTTTATTATATATATATATATTTGATAATACCTCATGTTTTCCATTTAGAAGAAAAAAAAGAAAGCCTCCGTTTGGCAAGAACTTTTTTGGACTTTTTTGGTTATTTTAGTCACAAAAGACAAAATAGGCTTTTTTAGCCACAAAAAACAAAACATCACATCCAACCCATAATCATTACACTTCTCTCTCACAAAAAAAGTCAAAAAAGCCAAAAAGTCAAAAAGCCCTTCCCAAACCAAACTTTTAAGCCCAGGCTAAAATAGTCAAAAAAGCCAAAAAGCCAAAAAGCCAACCCACTTTCCAAACGGAGGCAAAATAAGTTTTGCATGATGTATTGATGTTTTAAATATTTTTATTAGTTTTCAGATTTGGAAATGTAGACTTATAATAATAAAATGAAAACAAGGTCCCAGATAATGTTTGTGTTTTTGAATTCCTCATTATTTATATTTTTAAAGCTCAAGAAGTCAAAACCAAAAAATCGAAACAAAAATAGTGAATATGATAACCAAAAAGGCATTAAATACTTTATTTTTTTTTAATTTTACTGAAACATATAGTTCCAATTATTCCCAACCTTAAAGAAAAAAAAAAAGAAAAGAAAGAGATTCTCCTATAATGGCTTGAAGCTGACGAGTCCTATTATAGTCACATTTTTTTTTGTAATATTTTTATTACTTACTCACAATGAGAGTAGACTGCACATCATCACATGTTCGGACTGTTTGGTGTAATTTATTAATTTATAATTCTTTACAACATTTATTTTGTGCAAAATTCTATTAATTAAGCTTTTTTATTAGAAGCCGCACCATTTGAGGCTGCTTGGTGTAGTTTACAGATTTATAATTTTTTATTTTTTAAATTTATATAGTTTTTAATAAAATTTCTATTTATAACTTATAAAAATAAATAATTTATATAAGTTAATTATTAAAAAATAGTTTTATTTTTTACTATTAATTTTTAATTGATAAAAAATTATATCAAACACGGTGATTATTGGGCCTCCAAGCCAATTGTCAGTGGCCAGAGTCGGAGAGAGTGTGAATGTGGACTCCACAAAAGGCCAATCTTTAAAAATTCTCAGTTTGTTTATTTATTTATTATTTATTTCCCTTTTTTTCCCTAAAATTAAGAAAAAAAATAAAAAAATACAACGTATTTAAATTATATAAAAATAATTAAATAAATAAAACCGCTTATGAGATCGATCTCTCTACCGTGGTTGACTGCTTCAAGTTGACTTAATTAATTAAGAATGCATGGAAATTGCAATATCTAGTTGGGGGACTAAATGCCAGCTGTTAATGATCTGTTTGCATGTATGAATTAAAAATAAGAAAAACTAAAATGATATGTTCGCATGTGACAACCCTAAAAAATATATGACATAAATAAATAAATAAATAAAGTATGTCCCTTAGGAAAAATTATTAATTGGTTTTAGAACGTTGCGCGGTAATATTTCATACTAATCATAATTTATTATGCCTCTTATATTCTAATCATCTAATACAAATTTGTGAACTCCATTGCTTTCATCAATCACAATATCATTATGTTGTGTTTGATTGAGAGATTTAGAAAGAGATTTAAAAATAAAAAGTAAAAATATAAGTGAAATGTAAATAAAATATATTAATATTTCACATAATTTCATACACATTTTTCTTTTTCTTTTCTTTTTCTTTTTAAATTCCTTTCTAAATATTTCAACCAAATATAATATTAAAACACCACATCATTATACCTCAAGACCGACGAATAAATTCTCATCCCATAGATTATAATAGTTACATATAACATTGCTTAGCATTTAGAATATATAAATTACATTTATTTCGCGTACAGTTTACCTTCACAACAATTAAATTTACACTATAAATAATAAATTCAACTTTTTTGTGCATTTTTTTTTTTTTTGGGAATATTTTTATGAAGTTCAGTTCCGTTGACATATGATACTGCGTGTAAACAAAACTCAATTTTCTAATTGATACGAAATAAAAGAATCTACTACTTTGGTGAGGTTAATATACTTTCTGAATGAAAGGATCACTGATAACTGTTTTGGATCAATTTGTTTACACTGTTCAGGGGTCCCCTCTGCCTCCCCGGCCAGGGGACTTTGCTTCGTCGTCGCCTCCTTGCTCCTCTTCAAGGCAGGCTCCTCCTCACTCTCCTCTTCTTCTTCACCACACCCTCTATCTACTTGTAGGCTCTCTCCTTCAACGGATCAACGGGGGGCTGTCGTAGCTCAAATCCACCTAAGTCCTTTTCCCCCAGGGGTTTGGGGTGTGGCCGAATCCTCTCCCTCGCGATCGGCTTCGACGGTCAGTCTACCTTGGACTCTTTGAACTTACTGGCTTTGGCGAGGATGGTCATATCCTCAACCTCTTGCACTTTCCTTCTCGCCTCTAACTCTGCCGATCCCAGGTCTCCACCGATCGGCTGAGGACCCAATCCTTCCGCGAACAAGGATGACGGCTGAACAAGCTCATCCCATCTGGCGCCCTCCTTCTCCCTCCATTCCTTCACCTTCTTCACTCTTGCCTCTGCTACTGCCCCCAGTTTTGGCTCCACAGACTTGGTGGGCACTTTCCAAACTGTGCGCACTCCAACCACTCCGTTGGCGGACACATAGAACCACCGCGGCCTCCACCCCTTTATCGATGATGGCAACCCCGCCACCAGCCCCTTCCCTGCCGCCGCCTGCAAAGTGACCCAAGTTTCTTGCTGCCCCGATGCCTTGTAGCACGCAAAAAACTTGTCCACCGTCATTTCAGCCCCCCCGTTCGCCTTCGCCATGCTCTCGACAAGCCGAAGATTTTCCACGCATTAGGCATCAGTTGGCCTAGAGCTACCTCCAACCAGTTCAACACGTCCACCACTATCCGGGGTAGTGGCAACCTCAAACCCCCCTTTAGCGCCTCCTCATATAGGGCGAATTCCCCCGGTCGAACATCGGATACCCTCTCCTTTGATTCCGGCAGTTTCAACTCTATCTCTGCGGGAATCTGGTACTTCTCCCGCATACCCTCCAGCTCTTTCGCAGTAATGATCGACTTATCGGCCTTTGTATGCCAGTGATTTGGCTCCACCTGGCTTATTGGCGTCGGCGCCGCCATCATTGTGGACGAACGAGGTCGCCCCGACGGCTCTCCCCCAATCCTCACTCGCCTCTCCATCCTGTATTGCTCCGCCAAATCCACCGCATCGTCGTCCCCCAATGGATCAACCCTGGCGTTTGCAGCTTCTTCTTGGGCCATTTCTATGGTGTGTCTACGAATAGCTTCGGATGCGGGCGCAAGGAAATTCAAAAAATGTCACAAGGGTGTCTCACTTGCAACGAAGGAGTCTACACTTGGAATGTTTTTATTTTTTGAAAAAAGGTAGGTAAAACGTATAATACCAAAAACCCAAGCCTTGCTTGTATTCTAGGGGTCACAATTAATTTTCGCCAGTTTGAAAAATTTTCAACCATCCGCCAAAACCGTCTTTTCAACACCCGTAATGACCTATCGTTTCACTTCTGGCCCAACGCCTAACCTTTCCCACCACGTGATTCTGCCACGTGTACGGCCACGATTCACTGCCCCCTTCCCCTACCCTGTCTTTTCCACTTCAAGTCACCACGTGACCTGCCGCCTCTCGAGCCCCGCACAATGCCACCTCCCCCTTCGCGGTCGGCCCTCCTCATGGTCGGTCACTCCACTCGGCGACCCTCCTCATGGTCGGTCACTTCACTCGGCCACCCTTCGCGGTCGGCCCCCTTCGTGGTCGGTCCCTCCACTCGGTCACCCTCCGCGGTCGGCCCTCCTCATGGTCAGTCCCTTCACTCGGCCACCCGTCGTGCCTGGCCTTTCTCATGGTCAGTCACTCCACTCGGCCACCCTTCGCGGTCGGCCCTCCTCATGGTCGGTCCCTCCACTTGGCCACCCTTCGCACCTGGCCCTCCTCATGGTCGGTCACTCCACTCAGCCACCCATCGCGGTCGGCCCTCCTCATGGTCGGTCCCTCCACTCGGCCACCCTTCGCGCTTGGCCCTCCTCATGGTCGGTCACTCCACTCGGCCACCCTCCACGGTCGGCCCTTCTCATGGTCGGTCCCTCCACTTGGCCACCCTTCGTGGCCGGCCCTCCTTATGGTCGGTCCATCCACTCGGTCAGTCTTATTGGTCGGCCTCCGTCCTGCCGGTCTCTAACAACCCTCATTTTCTTCATTATTCCTTTCGTTGGACAAAAGCTGCATTTGGGAATGGGGGACTACTGACATGGGTAGGCCCATAAAGGCTACAACCCACTATGAACAATCCAAGCCCACCACTTAGGGCCCAATACATAATCCAATCAATGAGCCCAGCACTGCTGAAGCCCCACATAGTAATAAGAACCAATGACACCAAGACACATGGCAAGAGAAGGGCAAGCCACATCAGCAGACAAAGATTTGCAAAGTTACTGCCACTGCATATCGCTATTAATGAAGCCCCTTACAAAGATTTATTGCGGCAAGCTCTCCGTCGGGACAGAATGCCTTCACCATGAATAAGGTAAGCTAGAGCATAGACTTTCAGTCAAGGCGACAGGTCGGCAGGGACAACGAAATGATTACTAGAGGATATAAGCAGACGTCGAAGACAGAAAGAAGGTTAAGCTTTTCTATCTCTACTCTATCCCTACACTCCACTTCTCTCTATCTAACTTGCTCATCGGAGGGTTCGCTGGGGGACTCCCCGTTCCGCGTTGAACTCTTGTGCAGGTCCTCTGGTGGGCTTGGTCATTCGGACATAGGCTTAAGGAGCGTGGATCAGTCCGACCCGTCCAACCATCACGAACTGTCTCATCAGTTAATAACTTTAAGAATAATTAATTTTAAATGTTTACAAATTATTTTTGACCAATACCTGAACTAATTGAATAAAAAATATTCACAATTATTAAATGATTATAAAAATAAAAATTGTACCATAAACAAAAATTATTTTTGAGACATTTTTTTAGACAATACTTTACAGCTAACTAAATAAAATTATTTACAGTTAAGCATTAAATGAAATGATTTTAAAAACAAAAATTGTGCCATGAACAAAATTAATTTTGAACTACCGATTTTATTTATTTTTTAAAGACATTTTTTAGACAACACATTAACAAAGTAAAAAATATTAAATAAAATGATTATAAAAATAAATGCAATCACTGTTTATATATTTTTATATTTTATATGCTAATATAATGAAATAAAAATTATAAAAAAAATTTATTCACATAAGATTTTGTCTTTGGATTTATATATCTTGAGTATTTGTTCTTTTTTTTCTAAACTTTGTTATTTTTTTTTTTTGAAAAGAAACTATTTAGAATATTGTAAAAGGGTGTAGCAGTCATTATAGCCATTATAGTACTGCCACATACCAAGTTATATAACACCAAAAACGCTATTACACATGTGAATTTCTGTCATACTGCTATAGCGGTCATAATAGGTGGCGGTAACCACCAGAATCGTTACATAACGACATTATGTAACGGTTGCGGCCACTTTTTAAAACTTTGTTAACACCTATCCTAACATATCATTGTAAGAGTTTTTATTTTTATTTTTATGAGAACTCAATCATTTTTCATAAACTTAGACCTTGCCCAAATTTATAAAATTAACAAACTTTTAAAATATTTTTAAACTTAACTTGTTATGGATTCTCCTACGAGAAAAAAACTATCAAAATTGGAAAATGCCACGTAGCTCAAAAATCTCTGGGCTCGAATGACCCGACTGCCCAAAACTACGTCGTTTTAGGCATTTTTTCCCCCTCTCTTTCTCTCTCTCGTAAGAGAGAGAGAGAGAGAGAGAGAGAGAGAGACGAAGAGAGAAGAGACAAGAGAGAGGGAAAAAGAGAGAGAGAGAGAGCTCCACCTACTGGCGCCATCACCGCGAGGGTTTTGCGACAGTGACGGTGAGCTTGCGACGATGAGCAACTTCTTTTGTTCTTCTCTTATTTTTGATGTTGATGATGATGATGATGATGATCTGGTGTTAATGTTGATGACGATGATGATGATGCATAGATGTCTCTCATATATATATATATGTATGTGTATAGATGATGATCTAGTGTTGATGATGATGATGATTTGGTTTTGATTCTCTCTTTCCTCTTCCTCTTCTTTCTTTCTTCTTCTTTGTTGAAGAAGAGAAGACACGGATTAGAACAGAGAAAGGGAAAAAAAAAAAAATCAAAACGATGTCGTTTTAATTTTTGAGCCAGTCGAGCCATGTTAATTTCGCGCTGCATAGCGGAATTGATCAAAATTTGGGTGGGATAGGTGGATAAAGTTAGGTAGATGTTGGATAAAGTGAAAGGTCACAAACAACCGAGTGATGTTGGAGGAGAGCTATTTTACGGTATGGTAAAATTAAAATTGTTAAAAAATTAAAAAGTTAAAAGGTGAATTATTCTAAACGAAGTTTGAGTGAGCTTAGAAGGCCGAGCCGGAGACGACTTACTAGAAAAGAGAGACCTGAACAAGAGTGCTGGGCCACCACATGTGGGCCGGTTCCACCACATACTTCCTCAGCAACCCAACCCATCCATATCCCAACACCTGCAATAATTTTTTGTTTTCATAAAACAAGAAAAACACTTTCCAAAAAAACTCAACCATCATTCAGAAAACAATTTTATTACCTGGGTAGTGATGATAAGCACCCAACCAGCCATAAATGAGATTTTCCTTTTGTAAAATGCTTTGATGATAGTAACAATGCCAACAGCATAAGCTGGTCCATTTCCAAAAGCACTTTCGGCATTAGCAAAAATAGTAATAAGTACATGCTCCTTCATGTTAAATGGGCCCGGGTTGAGAGAAAACAACTTGGATCCGAACCCGGGGATCCGGAACTGAGCCTTTGGGAGGACAGCGTGGAGGAAGTGGCCGATGGGGAGGACGGCGACTTGGATGGTGATTTGGGTTATGATAAGCGGTTCGGTTCTGTTGTTGAAGAATTGGTTGAGGAAGGAGAGGAGAGAACACGATAATATGCCGAGGAACCACATCCGGAAGGTCCATACGGGTAGGGTCGGGTCATCGGTGTTGGTTACAGTTAGGCGGACTTGTTCGATAGGGGAGACATCATCGTCGTAGTCATCGTGACCGACGGTGGTGATAATAGTAGTAGTGGTGATCGGATATGGTGTTTGTACTTCTAAAGTTTCCATGTGGAGAGGGAGAGAGAGAGAAAAATAAGTGAACGAAACTAAACCAAAGATAAGTTGAGTGGTATAGGGAGGGGTATATAATTGGGTTTTGGGGATGATGGGAAGAAGGCTAATGCTTTTAGTCTGTTAACTATAATTAACTTTGGTGTTCCTAAGGTTGATAATGGCAAGTCAAAACAAGTGAGTGGGGGAAGATAGTGTGTAAAATGGAAAGCAAGGTTTTCTACTTATCACAAAGGTAGTATTATGAAAATTGTTATTAAAATACAAGTCATGTGTGGTCGACCTCACCTTAATAAAAACAAAACAAAATTCGGGGATAATTTTCAACACATTATTTTCATTATTTCTAATTTATCTCAAAAGAAAAATTATTCAATAATCTTCTCGTTGTTGGTGTCAATTCCTTGTAGTATTATCTTTTTCCTGTGAAATAGATACAAGAATAAGGAGTGGAAATGGACATGTTATTGAGTGATCAAATACATAGTCTCAATCTTGTAATTTTCTTTTTTAAATTGCTAATTGGTAAATTACATTAATATCTACTTAAATTAAAAAAAAAAATTGCAATTTAAAATAATTACACCAACTTCTTTTTAAATAAAATTAAATGAATCAAAACTAATGTTGATGATATAAGGATAATTAAATATATATATATATATATATTTCAGTGTAAAAGAGATGATAATATTAATTTTTATTAAGTATCCAAAAATTTATTATTTTTTATTCATTTTTATTTCTAGATGGATTAATAAATAACGATTTTATTACTAATATCAAGCACACGAAATATTATATTTTTTTGGACAAAAAAGTTATCCATTTTCTATACTTCCACCTTCTCTCTCTCCCTCTTTCTCTGTCCTACCTTTACGTATCGAAATTTGTAAAACCTCTGCGTTCAAGGATGAGACCAAAGTAGGAGTGGAGACACATCCCATTTGCCTGTAGCTTAAGCACTAATGAAGGTTGCAATCACTCACTTACTCCAAGTCTCCAACAGTTCCCAACTAATTCAAAATTGCCAAAAGTTGTATTATTGGAACTGAGGGTGGAAATTAAGAAAGGCACAAATAACTTAAAGAATGGGTTATAAAAGGTGTTATTTATGACATCATTTCCTAAAATTTTTAGGCATTAGATCCGTTTTAGTTGCAATATTCAGTTCAACCCAACCAATTATGGGTCAACTTTAGATTCATCCTGATAATCTGTATCGTTCAACTTGTAAGTCTCATTTAATAGATTATTCATACAAAAAATCACCTTAATCGAACATCGGGAGCCATTGATCGGTTCATAATTTTTTGAAAATAATTAATAAACAATATGATTTTGAAAGTAGTCTATCTATTTTTTCAGACAAATGAGATCCCGATCTAAGTAAAAATAATGTTAGGGAGATCAAATTTTTTTACTAAATAAATGACCAAATGTAATCTACAATTTTGTAGACCCCATACCCATGTGAGATATTTAATCATTTATTTGATAAAAAATTTGGAACCTACAACATTTTTCTTTTCCGAAAACAACTCTTACTATTTAAAACATTTTTTTAAAAAGTTTATATCTTAAATAAGAAACGTTAATACAACTAATAGGTTATTAGGTTGGTCTAAATCAATAAATATAGGGCTCCACATTTTGAGTCCAGATCCTCTGCCATGACATTCTATGGTGCTTCTTGCCATAATGCCAAAACGGCGTCGTTTTGGCCTAATTAATTTTTTTTTTGCCCCTTCCTTGTTTTGTTCTTTCTCTAAGCTCTCAAGGGACGCAGAGTTGATAACCTTAAGCACCTCGAGCGACCCAAGATGAAGAAGACCATGGCAGTGGAGGTGAGAGAGAGAGAGAAGAAGAAGAAGAAGAAGAAAAAGAAGAAGAAGAAGAGAGGATTTAGGTGAAGCAAAAAAAAAAAAAAAAATTGAATCGTTTCTAATCGTTTTTCACAAACATGAATCTCTTTCATGAATCACTCTTTTTGTCCAGCACACTTCACTCACCTCCACTCTTGCTTGGAAGTCCATCGTAGATTTTATCTTTTCATCAATTCTTTATCTGCTTTTATTGAAATAAGGGTTATTGTTCACATTCATTTGCAAGGCCAAAAAATAACTTAACTAGTCAACAACACAAAAATCAATTCAATACTTTTTTACATAGAAATCCACAAATCCACATTGTCATCATCATTTATATATAAAACCAAATCAAACCAACCAGAAATGTAACAGAGACTCTATTAGAAATGGTTTGGAAATTCTGGAAAAACAAAATTTTTTCCTAACTTTGGTCTATTATTTAAGTGGAACTCGTACGCCAAAGTTGGCGGGTCTAAGTGGTAACGCGTTCTATGCCGCGTTGTGATTCACGTGGTATATTTGGTTGCTCAAAACCATTATCGGCTGAATGATAATTTGAAGCCAAAGTGAGCTCCATGGAAATGGAGTTTTTGGTGGAAATTCCTTAAGGTTTAGAAAATGGCTTGTCCCACATTGGTTTCGTGGGAAGAATTTTGTAGGTTTATATAACTTGGAATTATAACTTGGGGAGGGCCCCAAGTGGCACCTCAAGTTTGTAGAAGGGAGAGGCTATGAGCAAATTGGGTTAGACCCGTTGGACCAAAATATAACCACACACGGGCAAGCTGGGCGCGGGTGTGAGGTTGGGTTGGGCTTGGCCGGCCAAAAAATTTAAATTCAATTTTATTTTTTTGGTAAAATAAAATTTGTCCAATTTAAATTTCAATTTTTTGAATTCAAAATTATTGCACCTCTTTAGAATTTGTTTTGTACAGGTTCACTGGCTAACAGATCTGAAACTGTCCAGATTTAAACCCAAAACAGTTTTATCTGTTTGAATTTTGAGCCCAACATATTTAAATCTGTTCATTCAAAATCGAACAGGTTTCATACCTGTTCAAAACAGGTTTGCACCTATTTAATTCAAAACCAACATGTAACACCCCCGAATTATAACATAAACCCAACAATATATATATATATAGCCATTGATACAAAAGCTAACATCTTTATTCACCAGACTATTACATAACAAAAGATATTACATGTTACGCCCCACGGGCTTACAACTTTCCAAGTAAACACTTGGTTACACAAAAGTAATAACTCGTTTACACATTAAGCCCTCGGCTTTAGTTTTACATGTAATACAATAAGAAGAAATAAACACCAACAGTCTGGTCGCCCCTAACCTCCCAAGCTAGATCCTTGGAGGTGGCATGATCCCTGTACCTGAAAAGTAGGTTCCCATAAAGGGTGAGCCACAGCCCAGTAGAAACACCCTAAACCAATCATGAATAATGACTAAAGCATCAACAGGTGATAAATGGCCAATAACCAACATGAGACTACATCTCATAATAAACATTTCACATAACAATACCGGAACTACATCACTGTTCCAACAATACGCATACAAGCACTATGCACGGAGTTCATCCCCTATCTCCTCCCACGCGCTTCCGGTTTAGTGGTACATGCCCCATCATCCCTAAACCATGGAGTACATCCCCTATCTTCTCCCACGCAATACAATGCATATAAACAACCATTATATACATCCAAAATCAACACATATCACAAATGTATTATTTCAATTTTCATGTTCAATAACATATTCCAATGATTAGTTTCAGTTCACCTAATCATCATACATTGCCTACAACAATCACATCTATCCTCCACCGATAGCCCAAAGCAGATATTTCTATGCCGAAAATAAATGCAACAATGAATATAAATCAATATTTCAACCCTTAAGGTCCATTTTCCATGCTAAACATGCAAACAGGTTTTATAAACTCAAAACCTCGACTTTTGTCAAATTGCACAAAAGCCCCCGAATTCTTTCAAAATTGCACAAAAGTCCCCAACTTATCAAAATGATGAAATTTAACGACAGAACTCATAAAGAGGAGTAGGGAGTCCCTACCTCGAAGTTTGGGCCAAAAAGAAGATGATGACCAAAATCCACAATGCTCCAAATTCCAACTTTTTCAAATTAAAATGATGCCCTCTACGCCCTCTATCTTTTTAATAAAAGCCCCCGAGCAGATCCACACCCGAAGCAGATCAAAACTTAGAGAGAAGATTTTTAGAGAGAGAGGGAGAGAGTTTGGTCGTTTTTGGTAAAAAGGAAGCAAAGAAAAGTGAAGTGTAAATCACCTTTTGGCTGCTGATATACTACTGGCTCGCTCGAGCGAAGACTCTCTCGCTCGAGCGACAAGACACAGAAAACGCCCAACGACTACCCAAACCCCTTGCTCGCTCGGGCCAAGGAAAGGCTCGCTCGAGCCACTAACCGACACAGGATCTCGCTCGAGCGAAGAAAAGCTCGCTCGAGCCAAAAATGCAAGCTCTCAGGTCCAAAATCAAATTGCACCTCGCTCGAGCAACGCAATCTCTCGCTCGAGCGAGAAATCATGGCTCTCAGGTCGCAACCACTCGCTCGAGCAACGCAATCGCTGGCTCGAGCCACCAGACACAAGATTTCACCCTCGCTCGAGCGACCAACTCCTCGCTCGAGCGAAGAAGCAAAATTCTGGGCAGCCACACTTGGCTCCCAAAGCCAACCAACCTGCTACAAACCTGATAAACACATCCTATAATCCAAAAACAAGATAACCAAGGATGTAAAGAAGCTAATCAACAACCACAAACATCCACGGACACATGTCCGGATCAACATTCAACAGGTAAAACCCGGATCGCTATAACCTCCCCTTCAAAGAATTTGCCAAATTAGGCACCGATTTTAGAAAACAAATTTTCCTTCATTTTTAAACAAGAATACGCTTAAATAATTAAAAGCTCGACCCATTACGGTCATCCCTCTCTTACCAAGAGACATGCCAAAGCACACAACATAAATGTACGGAACATACATTCTATGTCATTTTCACCCATTTGCATATACATGGGCCACATCTATATCGAATCAACACATATGATATAACTCCAGTTCTATAATATAGCTAACACATGCAATATTATAAACAACTCCCAATCCAGGGCAAGTTCAACAACATATTGTATTAAACCAACAATATTACAAAAAGTAGATACAAAACTACACTGTAATAAACAAGTCCGGATATCTGTCACGGACTTCCAACTCACGTTCCCAAGTGGCCTCCTCCACTCAAGTGATGTTTCCACAAGACCTTCACCAAAGGGATGGTCTTACTACGCAGGACTTGATCCCGCCTATCCAAGACTCGAACTGGTCTCTCCTCATACGAGGCATCCGCGTCTACCTCCAAATCAGTCCAATCCAACACATGGGATGGATCTGGCTCATATTTCCGAAGCATACTCACATGAAACACATCATGAACTCCGGATAACTGCGGCGGTAAAGCTAAACGATAAGCAACCTCGCCAATCCTCTCAAGAACCTCGAAGGACCAATAAACCGAGGATAACTTCCCACTCTTCCCAAATCTCATCAAACCCCGCCTAGGTGATATCTTCAGAAAGACATGATCACCTATCTCAAAGGCTAAAGGTCGCCGCCTACGGTCGGCATAACTCTTCTGGCGACTGGGTCAGAATAAGCCGTCTGGATAAGCTCAACCTTCTCCGTCGTCTCCCTAACCAACTCCGGACCCAACAGAGGTGCGTCACGCACCTCGGCCCAACACACTGGAGACCTACACGGTCGGCCATACAAGGCCTCAAACGGTGCCATACCGATGCTAGACTGAAAGCTGTTGTTGTAGGCAAACTCTACCAATGGCAAGTGCCTCTCCCATGTCCCACCAAAGTCAAGGACACATCCCCGAAGCATATCCTCAAGAATCTGGATAGTACGCTCGGACTGCCCGTCAGTCTGAGGATGATACGCTGTACTAAAAGTCAACTGCGTACCCAAGGCACTCTGCAAACTCTGCCACAGCCTGGCAGTAAAACGAGGGTCTCTATCTGAGACGATCGTCACTGGGACCCCGTGCAACCTTACTACGTCCCGGATATACAAATCGGCCAGATGATCTACCGAATCTCTCGCACGCATAGGAATGAAATGCGCCAACTTGGTCAGTCGATCCACGACCACCCAAATAGCATCACTACGCCGCTGAGTCCTCGGAAGACCTACAACGAAGTCCATAGTGACATGCTCCCACTTCCACTCGGCAATAGGCAAGGGTTGTAACAAACCCGCTGGCCTCTGATGCTCAGCCTTCACTTGCTGACAAGTAAGGCATTTCGACACGAAAACTGCCACATCCCTTTTCATGCCTCGCCACCAGAACTGACGACTCAAGTCCTGATACATCTTTGTGCCTCCCGGATGCACCGCAAGGCGTGAATGATGGAACTCTCGGAGTACCTCCTCTCGGCAAGACTCCGGCACCAATAAACGGTCTCGGTATCTCACACTCTGGTCGGGATACACTGACAAACCCTTCTCAATCTTCCCACTGGAGATCTTCTCCCGGAGGGATTCTACCTCAAGGTCACCTCTCTGTGCCTCTAACACCCTAGTCACAAGGGTAGGCTGTGCAACAACTGAGAACAAAGTCGCTGCCTCAACAGATTCGCCCAGAAGCAAATCAAACTCACCAAGTACTCCCAACATCTCCCATTCTCGGATGGCTACACAAGCTACATCACCAATGGATTTCCTGCTAAGAGCGTCGGCTACAACATTGGCCTTCCCCGGATGATAATGCAACTCGAAGTCGTAATCCTCAATAAATTCCATCCACCTCCTCTGCCTCAAATTCAAGTCTTTCTGTGTGAACAGATACTTCAGAGACTTATGATCCGAGAACACCTCGAATCTCTCACCGTAAAGGTAGTGCCTCCATATCTTTAAGGCAAAAACCACAGCTGCTAACTCTAGATCGTGTGTAGGGTAATTCTTCTCGTGCACTTTCAACTGACGTGAGCCATAAGCTACCACGTTTCCCCCCTGCATCAACACACAACCCAGACCCTCGCGTGAGGCATCGCAGTAGACTGCATATCCCAACCCTCTCTCCAGAATAATCAAGACCGGAGCAGTGGTCAGTCTATCCTTCAACTCCTGAAACGACTTTTCACAAGTCTCACTCCAGACAAATTTGACTCCTTTCCGAGTCAACCTAGTCAACAGTGAAGCCAATCTGGAGAAATCTCTCACAAACCGACGATAGTAACCTGCTAATCCTAAAATCGCGGATCTCAGACACACTCGAGGTCAGGCCCAATCTTGCATCGCCTCCGTCTTGATGTATCCACAGACACCCCTCTTCCGGAAACCACATGGCCTAAGAACTTAACTTCCGTCAGCCAAAACTCACACTTCCCAAACTTGGCATACAGCCTATGGGCTCAAAGCAAAACAAGCACCACTCTCAAGTGTGCCTTGTGCTCCTCCTCAGAAGGTGAATAGATAAGGATGTCGTCCACAAAGACGACTACAAACCGATCCAAGAATTCCCGGAAGATCCGGTTCATCAAATCCATAAAAATTGCCGGTGCATTGGTAAGCCCAAATGGCATCACCAGAAACTCATAATGGCCATACCGCGTACGGAATGCCGTCTTCGGAATATCCTCCTCCCTGACCCTCAACTGATGGTAACCCGATCTCAAATCTATCTTAGAGAAACAACGGGAACCCTTCAACTGGTCAAACAAGTCATCTATACGGGGCATAGGATACTTATTTTTAACCGTAGCCCGATTCAACTTCCGGTAGTCAATACACAATCTCAAGGCACCATCTTTCTTTTTAGCAAAGAGGGCCGGTGCTCCCCACGGTGAAACACTCGGGCGAATAAAGCCCTTATCAAGCAGTTCCTGGAGCTAAACTTTCAACTCAACCAACTCTACTGGAGCAAAATGGTAAGGTGCCATAGAAATCGGCGCCGTGCCGGGCACTAAATCAATGGAGAACTCAATCTCCCGATGAGGTGGCAAACCGACAAGATCCTCGGGAAAGACATCCGAGTACTCACAAACCACTCTCGGCAATACTATCTGAGTCTCCACACACTCACCACTCTCAAAGCTGGCAAGCAAACTACTAAGCTCCCCTCGCCCTCGCGAGTCATACCCCGGTGGCAAAATACTACCAACCCGGTCTCCCAAGAAATGGAACCACTCCCCGCTCAGAGTACATAAAGTAACCCTCTGGCGGTAGCAATCAATAACGGCCCGGTGAGATGATAACCAATCCATGCCCAAAATAACGTCAAAGCCCTTCATGGGCATAACTACAAAAGAAGAAGGAGCCTATAATCGGCAACCTCTATATCACGACCTCTCACCCGTGCCTCAAGATCAATTCACCCCAAGAGGTGACACTACACAAATCGGAGATGCCAACAAAGGCTAACTCCAATTCCAATACAGATGCAAATGCAGCAGATACAAAAGAATGTGATGCACCCGTATCAATCAACACATTAGCAACCGAGTTGCAAAACAAAAAGGTACCTCTCACTACCGATGGAGCCGGTACTAGGTCCTGTAACAGAATAAAGATACACGCTACCGATGGCCTCGATCTACCTGCCACCCTCGAGCATACGCTTTCTTTGACAGATCGATGATGAAACCCCCGGATTGGCCCTCGAGGCTGCCCTGCATCGAACTCAACTGCGTCTGTCTAGAACCAGACGCTCTAGAAGTGGCACCCAACTGCGGGCAAAATCTCTTCAGGTGCCCGGGCTGTCCACACTGATAACACGACAAAGGTTGCCCCCTGCCCACACTCTGACCCTGTGGTCTAGCTGACGAAGAAGCAGCTCTCTGACCTCCGCCCTTCAACGGGCAAACTGATGCCTTGTGACCCAGCTGGCAACATTTGAAACAAGTAAGCTCTCGAGTGCCCCTCCGAGCTCGAGCTCGGTCAGAAAAGTCGATCTGCCAAACCTCCTCGAGGCCGGCTGAGGGTTGAAACTCCTCTGTCTCCTACTATCACCCTGCCCCTCATGGCTCCTCTTGGAACCCCTCTGTTCCTCCTCCTCCTCCTCCTGCATCATAATCTCCATATGAGCAGCAGAATCAACCAGGTGCCTGTACTGACGAATGAAAGATCCGCCAACTCGCCACTTGAGGTCACGCCTCAACTTCCGCTCAAACTCAAAACAACGGCGTTCCTCAGACGCCACTAGCTCAGGTGCAAACCTGGACAAACTAGTAAAAGCCGCCTCAAACTCGGCCACAGATAGATCGTTCTGCCTAAGCCGGCTAAACCGATCCCTTAGCTTCTCTCTAGCAGCATAAGACAAGAATTTCCCCTGGAAAGCCTCTATAAAAGCCTCCCACGTACCTCCAACCCTGCCCTTCTCGTATTTCCACCACTGACCTGCATCTCCCTTCAACTGGAAGGATGCCAAGGTCACCTTCAATACTCCGTCCTCAATGCCAAGCATTTCGAACGTCTTCTCCATCTGTTCTAGCCACTCATCATTTTTAAGCGGCTCTTTTTTTCAGATCCTCGACAAACTCGTCCGTTAGACCGAAGAATTCTTTTCAAGAAAGGTGTCCACTCACCACTCTGATTTCCCGCTCTCAAAGCGCCTGCTATCTGTTGGGCCAAGGCATCCAGAGTCATGGACATTGGTTCAGCCACATTAGCCTGACCAACTCCTTTCTGCACTGCCGGAATATCATCCGGTACGGGTACCTCCTACCTCGTAGACCTACCACGTCTACCACCTCTTCCCCGTCTTGACATCCTAATAAAGGTAACTCAGAACGTTAGCACATCCATAAATGTGCCGAAACTAAACACTCGCGTCCTAGAACATGGACAACTGTAAATCATTCCACGTAAGCACATAAACACATAGGCACTTACGAATTCCATTTCCGGATAATGATAGTCCCGAGGCGTTACCAGAGTTCCTGTTAGAAACGGCATTGATCAAGTGCCTTTCCAACAAGACTCCCAGAAACCCACGGATCCAATCAACATCCGCGAAATCTAATCCCATACTCAGATAAACACATAAGCATGTTATCAAGTAAACATAGCATATAACGCTACACCACAGTCTCTATCAAGCGAGACAAACCCACTGTGATACTAATCACTTCCCACGTACCCAAAGTATTCAAACCCGGTACGCTCTGATACCAAGTTGTAACACCCCCGAATTATAACATAAACCCAACAATATATATATAGCCATTGATACAAAAGCTAACATCTTTATTCACCAGACTATTACATAACAAAAGATATTACATGTTACGCCCCACGGGCTTACAACTTTCCAAGTAAACACTTGGTTACACAAAAGTAATAACTCGTTTACACATTAAGCCCTCGGCTTTAGTTTTACATGTAATACAATAAGAAGAAATAGACACCAACAGTCTGGTCGCCCCTAACCTCCCAAGCTAGATCCTTGGAGGTGGCATGATCCCTGTACCTGAAAAGTAGGTTCCCATAAAGGGTGAGCCACAGCCCAGTAGAAACACCCTAAACCAATCATGAATAATGACTAAAGCATCAACAGGTGATAAAGGGCCAATAACCAACATGAGACTACATCTCATAATAAACATTTCACATAACAATACCGGAACTACATCGCTGTTCCAACAATACGCATACAAGCACTATGCACGGAGTTCATCCCTTATCTCCTCCCACGCGCTTCCGGTTTAGAGGTACATCCCCTATCATCCCCTAAACCACAGAGTACATCCCCTATCTTCTCCCACGCAATACAATGCATATAAACAACCATTATATACATCCAAAATCAACACATATCACAAATGTATTATTTCAATTTTCATGTTCAATAACATATTCCAATGATTAGTTTCAGTTCACCTAATCATCATGCATTGCCTACAACAATCACAGCTATCCTCCACCGATAGCCCAAAGCAGATATTTCTATGCCGAAAATAAATGCAACAATGAATATAAATCAATATTTCAACCCTTAAGGTCCATTTTCCATGCTAAACATGCAAACAGGTTTTATAAACTCAAAACCCCGACTTTTGTCAAATTGCACAAAAGCCCCCGAATTCTTTCAAAATTGCACAAAAGTCCCCAACTTATCAAAATGATGAAATTTAACGACAGAACTCATAAAGAGGAGTAGGGAGTCCCTACCTCGAAGTTTGGGCCAAAAAGGAGATGATGAACAAAATCCACAATGCTCCAAATTCCAACTTTTTCAAATTAAAATGACGCCCTCTACGCCCTCTATCTTTTTAATAAAAGCCCCCGAGCAGATCCACACCCGAAGCAGATCAAAACTTAGAGAGAAGATTTTTAGAGAGAGAGGGAGAGAGTTTGGTCGTTTTTGGTAAAAAGGAAGCAAAGAAAAGTGAAGTGTAAATCACCTTTTGGCTGCTGATATACTACTGGCTCGCTCGAGCGAAGACTCTCTCGCTCGAGCGACAAGACACAGAAAACGCCCAACGACTACCCAAACCCCTTGCTCGCTCGGGCCAAGGAAAGGCTCGCTCGAGCGAAGAAAAGCTCGCTCGAGCCAAAAATGCAAGCTCTCAGGTCCAAAATCAAATTGCACCTCGCCGAAAGCAACGCATCTTCGCCGGCGAAATCATGGCTCGGTCGCAACCACTCGCCGAAAGCAACGCAATCGCCGCTCGAGCCACGGACACAAGATTTCACCTCGCCGGCGACCAACTCTCGCCGGCGAAGAAGCAAAATTGGCACCACACTTGGCCCCCAAAGCCAACCAACCTGCTACAAACCTGATAAACACATCCTATAATCCAAAAACAAGATAACCAAGGATGTAAAGAAGCTAATCAACAACCACAAACATCCACGGACACATGTCCGGATCACTGTTCAACAGGGGTAAAACCCGGGATCGCTATACAACAGCTACCAATCCATCTATAAATAGGCAACCCTCATTTGATGGATTCATTCACTATTTTATCCAAAATAATCTCGCTATTATTCTTTACATATTGCTGCATTATTTTCTCGTGAGAAAGAGTATATACACTTAGTGTGTTCGTTGTACGAAAAATTTGTAGTGCTGTTATTTTTCTTTGATTGATCATTTTATCGTAGGAGATAGAAGTCCACATTCTGAAAGCACCATGGAGAGGACGAGTCTATCTTAACGACACAGTGTCAAACACTGGATTTGATCAAAATATTGTTCTAAAAATTAATCAAGTAAGTTGTCAATTTATATATTTAAATTAGATTTTAATTTTGTTTTTGTAACAAAATAAAAATCGCTTTTATTTATTTATTTTATTTATTGGTTTGATTTTTGTAATCAAGTCTCTTTCCTTTCCTATTTTTGTTTTTTGTATTCTGCTTTGTCATTTAGTACACAAACATAATTAATTTATTTAAATCTGATGAAGATTGTCCAACGGACTCTACATCTGATCCTAAAAAAAAAAAAAAGACAGAGACTATGACACAGTCTGTGAAGGTAGCGGTGATCGGAGTCAAAATCGCCGGCCTAGTTTCCAAGAATACCTAGATCATAATGTGTTCTCTGAGGTTTCCCCCATTACATTCTTTTGTCACCTCGCCGTCGCTGCCCTTCTCCTCTTTGTTGGGTTAGAGTTCTTAGTTCTCAATTGTTTGAGAACTTAGAGAGAGAAGAAAACAGGAAGCGGTAAAGGGGAAAAAAAGCATAAAAAAAAAACTTGGTCAAAACGAAGTCGTTTTTGAACAACAGCAAGGAGGGCTACAGGATATCATGGCAGACGATTCTATTCAGTGTCAATAATGTATTTTAGCGATAAAATCAGAAATTTAGTGTTGAATTACTATCACGTTGGGACTAAATTTTTCGTGTAAAAAAGTAAACAGTTTTGGTACAAAATTATTTTGACACTACAAGTGAATTTATTATCGATATTTTTTTTCGATAATCTGAATAGTTCATTTTATAGGACTCTTAGTAATTTGAATCATTTATTTTTTAAGACTCGTTTAGTGGAATATTCATGCAAAAAATCAATATGATCGGACATTTATAGTTATAAGTTTGAATTACATTTATATTACAAAAAATGAATAATTATTTTAGAAATTATAATTGTCATCTATTTTTTGAAAATAAATTGTGTATGAATATTTTATTTAAGGATAAATTATACAAATAGTCCATATAGTTTACACGATGTGTCAATTTGATTCATGTTATTTCAATTTACTCGATTTTGCCTCTTAATTTAATGGATTGTGTCATTTTAATTCAATAAATAATGGTTGTTAAGTTTGGTGGACGGAAAGTCAAACTATATGTCAATTTAGTTCTTACAGTTTACACAATGTGTCAATTTGGTCCATGTTAAAATCGAGGAAATTAAAACAATAGAGATCAAATTGACAAATTGTGTAAACTATAGGACCAAATTGACTCATTATGTAGATTGTCACCCACCAAACTTAACAATCGTTATTTATTAGACTAAAATGACACATTTGTTAAATTAAGAGGCAAAATCAAGTAAATTGAAACAATATGAACTAAATTGACACATCCTATAAACTATATGTTTGCATAATTTACCTTTTATTTAATGGATTCTCAAAATAAACAATTTAAATCACTAAGATCAATTTGAAAATGAACTTATCCAATCCACACGTTCTCTCAAGATGATGGGAATCCAAATCCAAACATTAGTATTTGTTATGGTCCAATTTATGTACACTTTTGGCCAATCCAACGAGACGTTTGGTTTCCATTGAAAACGAAAGCTAATGCTAACTAATACTTTTCAAAATAATATATGAATGCATTATTTGGAAAATTGACTCTTTTGTGGTCTTCACATTCCAAATATAAGAATTGACCAATCCAACAAGAGGTTTCATTAGCTCACAGTGATCGCGGGTCGCAGATCTAATTCGTTAAAGAATAATATTATATGTATAAATTAATATATTAATTAGTGTATTAATCAATGATATGATCCAATTTAAGAAGTTTTTGATATTTGCAATGTGATTAATGAGTGAAGTTAATAATAAGGAAAATGAGTGATACACCCAGCTGGGGTGACCCCCAGTGAGCTGTCGGCCCGTGATTGGGCAAGAAAACTGTATTGTTTCTTTTAATCCCAATCGACACGCCATCGGGGGTTGTCGATGGTCGTTTCTTGGGTGTAGGAAGCACGGTTGTAATAATAATATCATAACTAATGTTAGTTCATTAGTGTGTACATTAATTACTGCTGCATGTAGCACCACGTTCTTTAAATTATATCTATGAGAAAATCGATGATTTTTTTTATATCGTGATTGTTATTTTTCAGATTTATTTTTGTTATTTGTAGTTTGATTAGACTTTTTAAGACTTTGTTATTTTTCTTTTTAACCTATATATTATTTATTTATTTATTGTTAATATAACGGTTTTTGTTTTTCATGATTCTCAAAAAAAAAAAAAAAAAAGAGAGAAAGAAACGACCAAACAAACAAACAAACCAAGACGTTGTTGGAACAATCTTCTGTGTAAATAAAATAAAATGAAACTAAATCAAACAAAATAAAATAAATAACTTACAGAATTTATTTTATCGAACCGAATGAAAAATAAAAGATGAAGTCGAGTGTGCGAAACTCTGTCCTTAAGACAGATTCACCCCGCTTCGGTGCTTACGGTTAAGTGGCGTCTATTTTCCAGGATACAATGATCTTCACAAATTTGTAGTAAGACTCCAAACAAATTTGTCCGGCGAACTAGAACCTTGTGTTCTATACTCTCTTTAATTTTCTTTAAAAAAAAAACTAATATGAAGATAAATAATGCAAAGGAGCAAAATGGACTGCAAATGAAAAATTCAGACTGTTTTTTACAGTTGGAAAAAGTACTGGATTGGTTCAGATATAAATAGGATCGAAAATGTGTGAAATCAAACTTCAACAGATCAAAAATTTGAATGAACAGTGTTGTTTGAAAATCGGATTAGAACTCAGAATCGCTGGGCGCTTCGTCTCAAATATAATAGATTGAAAAAGCTGTTTGGGACAGCTTTTGAACTGCCCCGGCAGCTCAAAAACCTGCTCAATTTTGCAACTGTAGTGGAATATAAAATAGGCACAAATTTTGGACAAAAATTTGAATTCGATTTGAATTAAATTATTAATAATTTTTGAAAAAATTCAAAAGAATTTTGTTCAAAAATTAATATAAGAACCCAACCCACCACACCCGCCCACCCCGACTCGGGTTGGACGGTGGCGGCGATGCGTGCGCAGTGTATGGTGGTTTGGGCCAAGATTCACTTTGTCCATAACCTTCCTTCTACAAACTTGGGGTGCCTTAGGGCCCAACCCAAGTGTTGTAGTCTAGAGCTTATATATACAAAAAAAACTCTCTTAAAGTTTCAATGTGGGACAACCCATTAAAAGGAAACCCACATTTAAATCTTTAAATGTCCATTCCACGAACCCGAAAATGACATCAACTTCTCATTCACTCATAAATGGTTTTGACGAACCCTCTTCACCGGGTGACTTTCCATGCCGCAAGGAATTCATCACCTCTTCGGACTCACCCCAAAAGACATTTGGGACCCACTCCATTTTGAGCGCAAAGTCGGCCCAAAATAAGCCTAATAAACCAAAATTTCTAACAATCCCCCACATGAATGGAATTTGACGGAGAGAAAATGCATCAACATGATCTAATTACAAAGAGTACAGAAATTGAAAATATTCTGCAAAGGATAGGTAGCTTTTGGCTTTGAACCTTCCCTTGTGAGACACTATCAGATTTACTAGCTAACTAGTGAGCATGATGTCTTGAACTGTTCAGCCGTTTGTGTAAACCAAAACAATAGAACTCACACAAGATATCCCTGCATACGCTTTAGTTCTCACTATTATGTTCATTTTGGCCCTGAAGAACCTGGTCTTTCATGAGTGCTCTAAAGACTTGTAGCCCTTCACAAATCTTATAGAACCGGCCCAGTTCACACTCACATAGGTGATTCTTATGAAGAGTATCATGCCATACTCCAGTAGGTTTACCTAGATATAAAAATCATTAAAATTTTACTTAACCTAAAACGCTGCAGACATCACTCTTTCATCTTAGAAATGGGTAGGAGTTGGACTCCCCAGTGATCCGTCTGAGTCATTCACAACTCGGTTGTCCCTTTGAACCTAGATCTTGGGATCTCCAGTCAACTAGGTTGGGTTGCCGTTGTGGTAACTCTTATTTAATAGGCTTTAGTCCCATTCCCCTCGATGAATTCTCAACTAACTCTTTTGCTAACCCTTTGGTTAGTGGCTTCTATATTGTCTTTAGACTTCACATATTAAATGAAAATAATTTCGTTAGAGAGTAGTTGTCTTACAAGATATGTCGACAACGATCGTGTCGTGACTTCATCGTATATCGTATGACTCAGGCTCTACTAATTGCTAATTGACTATCACAATGTATGCATATAGCAGGCACCGGTTTTGGCCATATTGGAATATCTTCAAGGAAGTGGCGAAGCCATTCTGCTTCTTCCCCAGCTTTGTCTAAAGTATGAATTCCAATTCCATAGTAGACCTAGCAATGTGTAGACACCCCATTTTTGACCGTCCTCAAGACTTGGACGTCATCGTTTGAACACTCGATGATCATCCATGTTTGTGTTTGTTTTGAGTTCCCGAAGGTCTCGGCTGTGCGCCTTGCCTTAGGATCTCTCAACTTGTTTGTTTTGTGCTTGGTTGTGGACCAAGTACTTGTGGTTTTTACTTCTGAGGAAAGAGAGTGGCTTGTTGGCCATCCCTACAACCCATCGACTAAGGCCTTGTGCCATCAGCCTTGTTTTCTTGCCATCGGCGATAAGTGGTGGCCAATCGGCACTCTTTTTGGTCGATTGGCCATATTTCTTGGCCGAGACCTTTCCACCTACTTTTGCAGATATTTTTGTGCTAGTCGGTAAGCAATTCTCATCCTCCATACATGTGTATGGAAGGATTGAATCAAGATTCAACCTTGTTCAACAAGCTTGAGAATTGAATTTCTATAAGAAGGGATACCCCTCTCCCTTTCCAGAGGTTCAAAAAGTTGATATACAAAACATATATCACTCTTTCTATGTATTTTACCTCTCTCTCCATATTTACCTTAGTTTGTGCTCAAAAGTGTAATTTCTTCACATTATTGCACTAAAGCACCTACTAGAACACCATCCTTTTGTTGCTGAGGTACTTAGGAGCTGGTGCTAGTGTTTTTGGACTGGTTTTGGTCAAAAAAAAAAGTGCTGGAGTTATGTTCTTAAAGGTGTTCTTCAAGGGTGAGTCAACTAGCCTTTTGTAGACACCCCATTTTTGACCGTCCTCAAGACTTGGACGTCACCGTTGGAACACTCGGTGATTATCCATGTTCGTGTTCGTTTGGAGTTCCCGGAGTTCTCGGCTGCGCGCGCCCTGCCTCAGGACCTCCGAACTCGACCGTTTGTGTTTGGTTTTGCACCAAACACTTGTGTTTTGCCTTGAAAGGGAAGGGAATGCCTTGTGAGGCACCCCTACACACCATCGGCAGAGGCTAGAGGACATCGGCTGGCTTTTGCATCCATCGGCACTCTATTGTGCCGATCGGCACTCTTTTGTGCCGATCGGCAGTCAGTTATGTCAAAATGACATTTTTGACCTGCCGATTACTGTACAGTTGCTTTATTAGATATTTTTATGGCAGCTGTAAAGTTTTGGCCTCCCTCCATACACGTGTATGGAGGGGATGAGGCTTTAGCTTGCTTAGCTTGTAAGCTTTCAAGCTCTATAAGAGGAAGGCTCTTCCTCTTGCTTTAGGGTTAGAAAATTTCAGAGCTTTAGACATTATAGGAAGGTTGAAGCTCTGGTTTTCCTAGGGTTAAGTTAGATACACTTCTATATCTCTCTTTTTCCTTTGTTAACTAGGTGTTTTGTGTTTACTTTTGCACACTAACACCTAGTGTTTCACCATCCTCCTTGCAACTAAGGCTCCAGCAGCTGATTTGTGAGGTTCTTGGCTAGCTTTGAGTCCAAAGGAGCAACAAATTTCAAGCTTTGAGAAGAGGTCTTCAAGGGTAAGCTACTAACTCCCTTTTTCCCCCATTTTTGCAACCCTCTTCTACTTGCTATAAAGTAGTTTTTGAGCTTAGTATTTGGCATACAAAAGTTCTATTTTTTAAGTCTCTTTAACATATATTTAGAGTGTTTTGGGGTTTGAGCAAGTTGGACCCCTTTTAGGCCTTGAAAAGGCCTCTTTTTTGGCCTATTTTGGAGAGCTCCGGGACTTGTATGCTTGGACCTCTCCACCACTGAAATCTTGAGGGATTTCAGTGGTGGAGATGGTGCCATAAAGTCCTAGAAAGGAGAGGGCCACCCCCTCTCCTTGATGTCCTTGAAAAGGGCAAAATTTGGCTTCCTTAAGAGCTTCATGTTTGTCTATACATTGAGCATGTTTTGTTTGTTTACCATGCTTATATTACCATATTATAGCATGTTCTCAAGTTAGCTTAGGCCCCTTATGCATGCTTAGCATAGGTGTCTTGAAATGCTCTTGTGTGCCTTAACATGTCTAGGTGACATGCCTTAGCTTCTAGCATGTTTTAGGCCTTAATCCATGAAGCTTGTATGCTCATTTTACCTTGTATGAGATCTGTCCATGCTTGTTTTGGCCGGCCATGGGTTGCATCTCATGTCCTCTTTGTATGCTTGGCTTGTGAGCCTTAAGTGCATGAATGTGCAACATGCTTTGTGTGCATGATTTTTGATGATTTGAGGCTGTTTTATACGTCATTTCAGTCCATCATACATGCTCATTTGATTGCTTAGCATACTCCTTTAATGCTTTGAAAGCATGTGTTGAATGCTCCATGATTTGGCCATCTTGCATGCCTTTATGATTAAGCCTCTTAGATGCCATCTAAGTGCCTTTTTGGCTTTGTTTTGACATGCTTAGAACCTGTTTTAGGTTGTTAAGTGCATGCCTTGATTGCTTTGTATAAGTGTGGTTAAATGCCTTGCTAGCTTGCCTTAGGCTTAGGCCATTTGTGCGCATGCTTAGCTTGTTTCGAACATGATTTGGCATCATTTTGTAGCATGAATTTCAGAGCTTTTCTTGCGTGCTAGTAGTCCATTGCTATGCCCCTTTAAGTGTGCTTGAGAGTTTGTTCATTATGCCTAAGTGTTGAACCTTAATACTTGCATGTGTGCATGTGCATTTGGTCTCATTAACTTAGCATTTTGGTCACTGTTTTTAGGCCTTCTTGAGCTGCCTAATTCATGCCTAGGACCATCATTCTATTGGTTTGTATGCTTATCTCATGAGCTTGCTTGTATGCTTGCATAAGTGCATCAAATTGTTTACATTGCATGCCTAATTGACATGTCTAGGGTAGCATCATATAGGCATGCATGCTAGGCCTCTTGAAATGAGTTTGATAGAGGCTCGGCACCTTTACTTGCATTGCATGCATTTGATATTGAATTTGCCCTCTTGATTCTTAAGGCCATCATGCATGGAAATGCGCGATTGGTGGCCCGGGAATCGAGGCACATACCCTCTCGAGTCCATAGCATGATTCGGGATGTGTTTAGTGCATAAATGGCTTGAATTGTATTGCTTTGCATGTTGTTTCCCTCTCATTGCGGAATTGCGTGTTTTGCAGTATTCAAGGCCGATCGGCATTGTGAATGCCGATCGGCGACCATCCAAAGAGACCGATGGCCTCTTTTAGTGCCGATGGCCTCTTCCCTCAGCCGATGGCTAATCCCTCCAGCCGATGGTGATCCCCTATGCCCTGAAAGGCATCCCTGGGATTTTGGCAGTTTTCTGAGGTGGAGAGAAGAGAAAACAGAGGTGATCCATGCCCTGCAGTGCAATTCCGGGCGGGTCCCGAGCACGAGCTGACTTCGGCCCTCCCGAGGCGCCATCGCTAAATAGATTAATTATTCATTTAATTGATTTAGTTGAATTTGTAATAATTAATTAGCTAGAATAGTTAATTATTTACTAGTGTCTGTATTATTATTCGGTCCCTCCGAGTGAGGGCAAATGTAATAAGTGTGTGTGTGGGCATGTATGTCTTCCAACCCCCAATTCTTTCTTACCCTTTTTCTTACCCGCTTACCGTGGTAGATTAGGGCATTTTAAATTAGCATTCCTTATGCCATGCATGCATGCATTCTTGGATTTGTTTACATACATTGGGCTCGGCACATCATGCAAACTGCATCGCACTTTCGATTTCCAAATTGAATACGTGCTATGTGATAGCATTCCATGTGCCATGTTTAGGATTAGCCGAGCCTACTCTAGATTCGCATTTATGCCTGTGTTGCATTAGCCACTTAACATGAATTAGGTCATGCATTGTTTTGCTAACTAGTTTATCGCTTTTTGGCACGAGTACTATGTAAGTCTTTATCGCTTTAGCATATCGCATGCGTGAATGTTAACATGACAAGAGGATTGCTATGCGGCTAAGTGCTTACATGATATAAACTGCTGTTTGTATGCTGTGGGTGGAGGTTGGATTGCGTGAGTTGGGAGTACTCATTGAAATCCGCATTTTTAGCCTACTTAAGTAGTAGCACAAAAACCAACACGTTTTTCGTGATAAAACGGATATGCAATGTTTATTTCAAATTAGGCAATCTAGTCTATACTTGTTAGTGGCACAAGATAACATAGTAATTCTAGGCTAATAACCGGAATAAGAATGCATAAGGTTTTCAAAATCGGATATCACGGTTAGTAGAGGCTGGTCTTCGGACCGGGCGAAAGGGGGTGCTCATAGCTGACTTTCCCCGTTCGTACCCAAGCTCCCGAGCCAAGTGTACTTTGGTGATGACGGACCGTATTTCTAAGACCGAGTCAAGGATTTCCTAAATTTTCCATTTTAAAAATATTTAGGTGGCGACTCTGTAATCTGGCAAAGCAGTCCATGTTTGGCACTACTTTTCAAAAAATCTGTTTTCTTCAAAACGATTTGCCAGAGGTGGACTCTTTGGTTCAGAATACGAACCGCAGCCTCTTTCAAACAAAAGAAGCAGGGGAGTCCGAGCTGTGGAGTGAGGCCCACGGGCACGCCTACGCTCAAGCGACTGGCCGGGGATTTTAGAGAGCTTGACTCGAACTCGTGATATCCTGTTTTGATTTCATTTATGTGTTCTTTGCATTGCATGTGCATTGGTGCGCCTAGGAACACAGTGTTTGCCATCTGCCATTCCTGAACTGGGTTTCTTGGAGGCTTGTCTTGTCAAGGCATGTCCATAAGGTCGGTTGTGGGCTCGACAAGATGGGAACACAAACCCGGTTGCCATCGGGCACCCTTTTTGACCATTCGACTTAGTGCATAATTCGGAATCCATAGTGACCATTCCAAACTAGGACAGGTTGCTTACCCGATGCTAAGTTGTTTGAAACCGCTGTATGCGTAGTGAAACCCTAGTTCCTGACAAAATAGGACAGGGAAACCCTACCCCAATATAGGGGTGTTGTGGTTCTCATTTTATCTGCTATGTGCTTTAGAGTGTATCTCTGCAGGGAATGTACATATCAGTTTTCCAGTGTGGGTATCCGGCCCGAGGGGCACCAATATCAGTACTGTTGAGAAACCGGTTATATCTGCGGGTATCAGTTCGGTTCTGGGAACAGTGTTTTTGGGAACAGTGTTTTGGGAGCAGTATTCAGAAGTAGAGATCAGTTGTTTGTCTGCATCCGCGTTTGATCTGTTTTGAGATGAAATGTCCGCTTTTTTCTTTCAGTTCAGAGTGTTCAGAAAGTCGAGACAGAGTAGTCAGTGCTCCCCCTTTGCTGAGGCAGAAACTAGGGATGACGCAGAATTCAGAGGAAATTGTGGTCATGACAGTCGCGTTAGATCAGGGGATTACCTTGCAGGACGAGACCAACGTGGACATGCCGCATCCTCCTAGGTCACCCGCTGCACACCCGATCTGGGCTCCCCAGTTCTATCAGGCTCGTGAGCCTACTACTTTTGAGTTGATGGGGATGATAGGCGATCTTCAAAGATCTGTGGCAGATCTCGCCTATGGGATGTCAGTTGCGCCACCGGTGGCACCTTATGTCGGAAATCTCGAGCCCCAAGAGCCCCCACTATTGGGGCGGATTGTGATTGAGTTGAATCAGCCGGAAATGGTCTCTACCCACAGCAGTGATGTACCAGCACCAACCCAAACCTCTCATCAGGCTGAAGCCAGAGGCAAAGATAAAGTAATGGCAGACGCCGACCCTGTGGGACAACTGATGTGCGCAGTCAGGGCTTTGAAAGCCGGGGGAACGAGCAAACAACAGATATCTGCGATTGTAACCAACATTGTGGACGATGCTTTCCCCACCCTACCTGAGGGTAGCCCAAGACAATCAGAGAATCGGGACGGGCCCCGTCATGCCAGAACAGCTCCACCTATCCCCAACCCTACACCGGGGAAGGATCAGAAATCTAAGCCGGCGCCGGCCGATCCATTCGCCAGCACGTCAAGCAAGAGCGCTCAGAAATATCAGCCCCGAGGGCACAGGGCCTTCCATGCCCTTTACATGCCGCTGTCTAGGGCACTCATCATTCTGGCCAAGAAGGGGCACCTTACACCTCTTGAGCCCCGACCTTTACCGAAGAATCTTCCGGCAGGCCATGACGCCACACAGTACTGCGCGTACCACCAGCAATCTGGCCACTCTACCGATAATTGCTTCCGCCTCCGCCATGAGGTGCAAGACCTGATCGATAATGAGGTTATCCTCCCACCCACCTCAGCTAAATCTGTTACCACTCAGCTGTTGGACTTTGAGGATACCGATGCTGTGAGTATGTAATTGGGGTTCAACCGCCTGCGGGCAGCGCCTCGAGTTTTTGATGTGGCGTCTGGCACGCATTTTGGAGCACCTGCGAGTGCTAACTTTTGTAAATCCTGGCTTGGGTATTGAGTCAGTCTTTTGTTTTGTTTTGAGTCTGTCTCCTTGTAAAGAGTCAGTCCTTTTGCTTACGGGTCTGTCTTTTTGTAACAAATCAGTCCCTCTTTTGTATAGAATACCAGGTGACTCCGGGGATGTTGCCTCGAGCACCGTTTCGTTTTGTAATTATTTCCTTTTGCTTTCTTTCGGGTCTGTCTCTGTATTGTGGGGGCCAGTTGCATCCGGGGAACCTGTTTGAAACCGCTGCGGCTACCGTGTTTTCGTACCATCTGTTTTGGGCTATTCGTACCAAAGAATTCAAATGCGGTAACAGCACATTACACTTGCTCTTTTGTGCCTTAAAAATTATTACTTTGACTTAAGTTTTTCAAAACCCTTTTTTTTAACATCAAGGTGATAAAACGAAGAGGAAGGAATTCCTCGGGTTTTAGAAAACTTTGATCGAATTGAAAGAAAGAAAGGCATGCTAAGCCCTTAATGATTAAAATCATGCTTGTCAGCGTGAGTACTGAGAAGGACCCTAGCTTGATCCAGACTGGTTCCACACTGTCTTCAGCGCGAGCGATTCGTCGCTTCCTTAAAAACTTTCAAAAACAAAATGTTTTGCGTAGTCTTGCGAAGACCTGTGTGGAATCGCTCTTGAGATTGCGCAGCTTAGGATCGCTCTCAGCCTCGGGACCCGACCCTTTATCTTCAAACCGTAGACTTGCACCCAGAATGTTCAAAAGTCAACCACGACGTGAGGCCCGTGTGGCCAGCTTTGAAGCAGCCCTCGAGCAAAAGGCACCGAAATCAGAGCAAGAGACTAGATGTCACCAGTACAAGTTTGCGAAACAACCGTGATGAATTCTCCTGCAAAGCACTGCAACAGTTATCCTCCCGGGAATGGGGAGACTTCGATTTCAAAAACCATTTGGCATGGACTTGCTACACCTTTTACCCTTTGAGAGGCTCGCTGGGCCGAAAACCCGGAAGGGCGACCCAGGCAAAAGTTAGAGCAAAAAGAAAAATACAAAAAAAGAAGAAGAAGAAAGAAAAAGAAATATACAAAAAAAAAAAGAAAATGCAAAAGAATTGAAAAAGTAAAGAAAAAGAAGAAAGAATGAAAAAATAAAAAAAATTGAAAAAGAAAAGGAGCTCGCAAGGTCGAAAACCCGCATTGGGCGCCTTGGCAAAAGTAAGAGCCTAAAAATAGTGAAGGTTAAAATACCCGAGTGTACCTGTACCGGAACTACGTAAGGCTTGATTCCCATGTCTGGGATACGTAGGCAACTTCACCTTGAAGTCCAGCCCTTAACGCTTCCATAGCGTCTTAGTCCATGTCATGGTTTTGATTACTTATGCCTCCTTCGAATCCGATGTCTCGGTTGCAATGGCTGAAGCTACGTGATCAATTTCCTCCTAGAGACCAGCCGCCGATGCTTTCAAGGTGACTGTGTACACATATTGGTTGTAGCCGTCTTCAATCTTCTCTGTGCCCGAGAACCCGGTCGCGATCAACCCTCAATGAGCATGCCGTGGCATTATCCAAACAAGGGGCAACTTTCCGTTGCCCTGCACCGCCACAAGTTGCCTTGAGTTGTCGCTCAAACTAGGGGCAACTTTCCGTTGCCCTCCATCCCCCTTCAAGCAAGGGGCAATTTTCCAAAAAAAATTGCCTCCGATCCGAGGTTGCGCATCTCGAGGGTAAGTTCCGTGCTTGTCGAGCATCGACTGTTTGCGAAAATAGTTTTTGAAACTTTTTACTGAGGTTGACTATTTTCTCGAAAACTATTTCATTTTCCAAAATCGGACCATGTTTGGACCCCAAAAAGGAAAATTTTCAGTGCTTACCGCCCGACTCGCATGGTTTTTCAAATCAAAAATTGAACAAGCATGTTAATCTGACGATCATTTTGATCAAAATTGTTTTAGAAAGAAAACGAAAAAAAAAATGGTCAAAATAATGAACTAGGGGCACAGTCGAGTCAGGTGTTCTGCCCCCCCTCATTATCGACGTGCTAGCCAGAAAGGTACCCTACCTACCAGAAGAAATAGCCGTGAGCTAGCCACGTCTGGCATGAATCCGCCGCTTCCTATTCATCCATCAATCACCCTGGGGAGGGATGAAAAATGAGAGAATAAAGAATAGAGAGGTGTAAGTCGAGAGAAAAGTGAGGAAAAGGTTTTGTGAGAAAAACCGAGCTTGAGAGCCGAGTGGCGTGAGAATCACACAAATCAGAAAGGGTGGGAAACCTGCCCGCAGGAATTGGCTCCTCAAGGTTTTTTTTTTTGTTTTCAAACATGTCCGTGTGTCGTGTCTTTTTGATTTGTCGGTCTCAACTTAGCTTTGAGTCTTTTCCGAGTGTGTCTCGTTATGTTTAGGTCGTGCGCCTTTTATCTTCTGTACTTGAGTTCCCCAGCGGTGTCCCGTTGTAGACTCGATACCCAGGTTGAAAACCTCTCTTTATCTCAAAATCGCCTGTGCTCAGAATGCCGTGCCATTCTCCACATCCATGCGAGGCAAGAGAAGAAATGGAAAATTTGGGGCATCTGAGTGTGTTTCAACTTCAGCCTGTTTCAGTCTTGTGGCCCGTCCTGTCAGATTGGGCTGTTTGTTCAGTTGCGGAATCGACCAAGTATTGGGTTATGGGCTGTGTGCAGATTAATCCCCAGCAGAATATGGGTTGTGCGGTTAAGTTTGAGCAGTGATCTGTCTGGTTTTGTTCGCCGTTAGTCGGTTGGTTATCCGATTATTACAGTGCAAATGTTCAGTTCTCAGACAACAAATCATTTCCATTTACGTTGAGATGTAATATGATGCAATGCAGTGCAAAGTAGGAGATAAGCAAATAAGACACTTTTCAGATAAAAGTTTGTTTTATATCGTCTACTCCAAGTACAAAGTTTTGAAAACAAAAACCTGCCTGTGGCAGTACAAAGTACTCTATCTACCAAAAAGAGGAAAAGTACAAGAAAAGAAATAGAAGAGAAAGCAGCAGAAGTCTGGAACATCATCATCATCAGAGGCCTGAGGCCTGGGGGTCCGTCCTCGCCCTCTTCCGGGGCAGAAGTCTGAAAGCATCCTCAGCACCGTCATCCGAGCCTGAGTCTGAATGCCTCCGCCTCCTCCCAGATGGCTCTGCGCCTCGCCTGCCTCAGACTCATCATCATCGTCGTCATCAGGGACCGGAGCTCGAGAGCTACCCCCGACGTAAGAATGCCCTCCCCTAGTGCGGGGACGCACAGTGCCTCCACGCCCTCCTCGAGCAGGAACAGAGGGCCCCACCGTAGCACCACCTGCCGGAGGAATCAGAAAGGGGGGCTGAAAAAGCATAAAAAGCAAACGCATTAGAAAAATGTGAGCAGTAAATCAGTGCAGAATGCAGTGTATGAGTACAGTATGTGAATGCCGTGAGCAGTAGATCAGTACAGAATGCAGTGTATGAATACAGTGTCAGAATGCCGTGAGCAGTTTGTCAAGTTTTGTGCAGTATATCGGAATGTATGGGATAGAGTATGGTTTGAGACTGTGCTCAGAAGAACATACCGGGAGGCTGTAGAAGGCTAGAAAGTCAAAAGTCCTCTGCAACATCCCTATCAGGGAGGCGTTCAGCTCCACCGACTGCCGAGTGTATGCGGAGGACGCCTGTAAAAGTATTAGATGCATCAGTATTCTGTGGAATATTAAATAAACTGAAAATGAAGCAATGAAAGATGCAAAAAGTAAATGATACATACCGGAGGCAAGTCGGGGATATCGGCTAGCTCATGGTCAGCTGGCGGGGGAGCAAAGGGGATCTGATGGATCGCCCCATCCTGCCCTCGGTATGACAGTGAGGTAGGCAAAGCAGGCCAGCTAACTCCCCGCCCCCTCTGAGCTCCACCCCTACCACGGACACGGTCTCTCCTCCCCCCTCCTGTCCCCGCTCCAGCCGTCGGTGCCACAGGTCTCCCCCTCTCAGTCCGCTGGCCACTGCTCAAGGGTCGCATAATGAAGGTCCGGACGATTTCAAAGATAGTCGCCTCGCCTCAGAAGCTCAGACTCACCGGTGGTGTACTCTCCCACCGCCGAAGAGAGCCTCTCAGTAGATCTCATGTATGAAGGAGGTCGATCCGGAACTATCTGCTCAGAAACCTGTGGTCCGGCGCAAGAAGCGCTCACCCAAGTACCAGGCCCGACATACCGGACCCTCCAACAGAATCCTGAGGCGGGCGGTGTCGTACGCTCCCTCGTAGTGGTCCCTCACCACAGCCGGTAATGTAGCCCAAGGCTGCCACGTGATCTGCGGATAGATGTACAGTTTGTTAGCAAATCATTATCAAAACATAGTGTGAAGCAAAGCCGAAAGTAAATAAGAAGGTTGAACATACCTCTGCGGCGGATTTATGTCAAAGTAGCGGCGGAAGAAACCAAAAGTCTCCGTGACCTCCGCTGCACCGCACATCGCGATGAGAAAAGGGGACTCGAAGGGATCTCCTCAACAGGAACTGGGGCAAGCCTAGGAAAGTAGGCATACACCCACAACTGCAGAACAGATTTTGGAATGGTTACCAGTCAGGGCAGAATACAGAATAAAGCAGAAACGGCAAGAGCCACGTTGTTGTGCAGTGCATTGTGAAGAGTGTACAAAGCAAAGCGGTAGCAATCGGCAAAGTAGAGTATATGGGTGCCGTATGCAAGTATACAAATAATATGAAGCAAGCAGTGTATAGTGGCGCAGTGCGATACGTAATACAAAAACATAAAGCGAAATGTAAAAAGGGGAGAAGGTGTACCTCCAGTGCCCGCCAATATCCACCAGTATTCACCGAGGCGGAAGAAGAGCTCATATAACCATATAAAGTGGCTAAGCTCGCCACCCTGCCAGAGCCAATCCGCTCGACGCCCACCAATGCGCCAGAGACACAGAGGCACGCCGTCGCCGGCCGGCGAAGAGAGTCGCCCCAGTAGGAACATGATGAAACCCGGCGCATCGGGTTCGTTTCCCTAGGGTCATCTTCGCTCCATCGCCGGGCCGGCCGGATCCGAAAATGACTCTCAAACCAAGAATACCTGACGAACCCCGCTCGAGCAAGGGGAGGCCGAAAAGCCGAGAAGGAACAATCTGGCGGCCCCACTCACCCATGTCGTGGTCGAAGGAATCGGATCATTTCACTCCGATGCCGGTGAGCATCGAGAAGTCGTAGGGGGTCATCGTCATGTCCCCTGCAGTGGAGAAGTGGAAGGAGTTGGTGGTATCCCACCACCTCTCCACAAGAGCAGCAAGCAAAGGCCTGCAAGTCGTGAGCATGGAAAGCCCCCGGCAGAAAATGCCAAAACCGGCCTCGTCAATGATCTGGCGGACTGCGACCGGAAGCTCTTTGTACCAATCCCGAGCGACGACATTCCCATACCCGCGGATGGTATGAGAATCCCCCTGTAAAAAAAAAAAAAAACGACAACAACAGATTGCGAGCCAATATTCAAAATGCAGTTTTGAGAAGTATACAAGAAATACAGCATATGTGCAAGTTTTCAGATTCAAATAAAATCGGGTACCGATGTGCTTACAAGGAACTACGATGTGTGATGCACCGGTGGTTTTTGGAGTGGTCCAAGATATACGTGCATGTGAGCACGTTTTTCAGATTCAAGCACATGTGAGGTCTCAGTGTACCGGTGGGTCGACTACGGCCCGTGATATGTCAGCGTTTGTGCAAGTCTAGCACGCGTGCGAAATTTCAGATTCAAATAAATATCGAGTGTCGGGTTTGCGGCAATGTGCGCGTGTGTTCGGGTGATTCAAGGTTAGTGCAAGGTGTGTGTACGACGTACCTTCAAGCAAGTGACAGCCAGAGTTTGTCTACGATCAACTATGGTGTACAGTATATCAGAATTTAGCAGTTAAAGAACGGAAGCAACGGTGGCAGTTAAATGTTCTACATTGCACAAAGTAAACCGGGAGAAGGAATTTACCTCGGAAGCACCGAAGGACAGGTGGGAAGCAGGCTCGCGCAGGAGAAGCCCGCGTGACACGCCCCTCTCGAAGCTCCGGAACTGGCGAAGTCCATCCGGGAGCATCACATGAATCGCTGGCCTGTAGGTCTCCGGGTCGAACGGCCGGATGTGAAGCGGCACGGGCTCGGCCTCGGGGCCCATCTCAACCTCTGGAGGGGGTCCGCCCTGTGGAAGGTCGTCCGCCATCGAAAGGAAAACGAAGAAAGTGACCGGGAATGAAAACCGGGTGGGAATTTGAAAAGTCAACCAAAAGTCAACCCCGAGAGGGTCGGAAAAGGCCGGGAAGGTCGAAATGTGGAAAGGGCACGGGTACCGGGAAGAACCTGAGGGAAACAAGTCCCGAAAAGAGGAAATGACAAAGGAGGCACCGAATCGAGATTTCAATCGGTTCAAAATATTCGAAACGCGAAGGTAAACGCGAATCGAACGACGAAATCGGGTGTAAAACGCAAGAAAATGTGAGAAACGAAGGATGAAAACGCTCTAGAGAGAGAGGGGAGTGATTTTCGACCAAGAAGAAGTGAAAAGAATAGGGCTAGAGGCCCTATTTTAAAAGACCCGTGCCGAAATGTCGAAACCGCCTCGACATAGATTTTTCGCCGATCGGCCACACTCTTTTGCCGATCGGCACAATTGTTTGCCGATGGATTTGTTTTAGTGCCGGCGGACGGCCGATGATGTCTAAAGATCGCCGATGACCATCCGATGGTCTTGTTTAGTGGATTTTGAGCCTATCGCACCCTTTTGTGGGTCATACATGTGGTTTAGGGCCTTCAAAGCTCAAACAAGGGAAAAACAAATAAGATTCTCGACGCTTCAACCGGCCTCCGTTGTGATTTTGGACCGGATCTTTTGCGCGTGACACTCAATTTCGAGCAGAGACAGTATCCTTTTGTATCCTTTTGTCTTTTGTAAAGTTTCAAAAGTTGCCCCATGTGCGTTGCATGCATCCACTCGCGCTATTTAGCGCCTTGCACTACTTTGTGCACCTAACTTTCAAACCGGCGTCATGAAGCGATAAGCCCAAATTTCAATTTCAAACCGCGTCATGAAGCGATAAGCCCAAATTTCAATTTCAAACCGGCGTCAAAGCGTATAAGTCCAAATTTCAATTTCAAACCGGGCGCGAAAGCGTATAAGCCCAAATTTCAATTTCAAACCGGCGTCGCGAAAGCGTATAAGTCCAAATTTCAATTTCAAACCGGCGTCGCGAAAGCGTATAAGTCCAAATTTCAATTTCAAACCGGCGTCGCGAAAGCGTATAAGTCCAAATTTCAATTTCAAACCGGCGTCGCGAAAGCGTGTAAGCCCAACTTTCAAACCGGCGTCGCGAAAGCGTATAAGCCCAACTTTCAAACCGGCGTCGCGAAAGCGTGTAAGCCCAACTTTCAAACCGGCGTCGCGAAAGCGTGTAAGCCCAACTTTCAAACCGGCGTCGCGAAAGCGTATAAGCCCAACTTTCAAACCGGCTTCGCGAAAGCGTATAAGTCCAAATTTCAGCAGTCTTTCTGCATATCTTGCTGGCACGTGTGTCACAGTTGCTTTGTTGCCCCACACGGTCCGGCGGGACCTTAAACACGCCCGGTCTAGGAGACCTTAAATCCTCGGAAGGTGCAAAACCTTCAGTCAAGTGAGGTACGCGTGCCTCATTTCGCATTTCATTGCAGCACGAGGCACGTATGCCTCGTTTTGCACTTCATTTTCCATCCAATAAGGTATGCGTGCCTCATGTTTCATTTCATTCTCACTTGCATTGTTTTGCATCCCTTGTGACACGTGTGTCACAGTCGCACCGTTGCCTCAAACCGGTCCGGCGAGACCTTAAACATGCGCCCGGTCCAGGAGACCTTAAATCCTTGGAGGGTGCGAAACCTTCGTTTGATGAGGTGCGCGTGCCTCATTTTGCATTCGTTTTCCATCAATAAGGCATGCGTGCCTCATGTGCATTAAGTTGCCCCTTAGTGCATTTGGCATGCATTTTGTTCGCACTATTTTGCGTACCGTACTTGCATTATCATGCGTACATTTTGTATCCCGGTCTAGGAGACCTTAAATCCTTGGAGGGTGCAAAACCTTCAATCCCATGAGGTACGTGTGCCTCATTTCGCATTTCATTGCATCCCGAGGCACGAATGCCTCGTTTTGCACTCCATTTTCCATCAGTAAGGCATGTGTACCTCACATGCATTTGCACAGTTGCCCCGAAACCGGTCCGGCGGGACCAAAAACACGCGCCCCGGTCTAGGAGACCTTAAATCCTCGGGAGGTGTAAGACCTCCGGTGCGTTAAGCTGCCCCCCATTGCATTTGGCATCATCTCATCGCGCTATTTTGCGCACCACACTTGCATTCTCATGCATCATTTGCATTTTCAACAAAAAAAAATATATCATGCATCATTTGCATTTCAAACAAAACAAAAACAACATGCATTGTCATGCATACATTTTGCATTCCGGTCTAGGAGACCTTAAATCCTATGAAGGTGCAATTCCTTTGGTGTTTGTCGTGCCCGAACGACTTCCGTGCTTGCGGTGAGTTCCTAGGAAACCAACGGGGACGGTTGAAACTAGAGTTCGAATGGCTTCTGCCTAGAACACAAAGGTTTGGGATTTCTGAGTCTAAAGTCTGGTTTAAATACCCAGGGGGTGTACCCTCGGCTTGAAACCTGTATGGAAGCCCCATAGGTTGAGGCGGCGTGACTACGCCTCAATTCTGGATACTGAACCAACCTAGTATACCATCCCGTTGGAAGAATAGGGAAAACTGCAATCATGGTCATTGCATCATCTGCATTGTCATGCATTTCATATTGCATTGTAGTGTAACTTTTGCGTCCTGCATTAGGATCATTATCCAATCCTCAGCGGGTCGATTCCCCACTTATGTCATTCCACTCAATTTCTTGCGTCCGTGCGTAGTACTCATAGATCAGACATCGTTCTATGGGAGACGGACTTGTTACTTCCATCAATCTATTTGACATTCGTGTGGTTCTGAACCGCTCATGAGTGAATCATGATTCAATTGCATTGCATGTTATTTTGCATTGTCTATATTTGTTTTAGCTTTTGTTTACATTGTAGCGTAACTTTTGCGTCCTGCATTAGGATCATTATCCAATCCCCAGCGGATCGTTTCCCCTCTTATGTCAATCCATTCAATATTTGTTCTTATGTTCGTGCGTATTCCTCATAGATCAGACATCGTTCTATGGGACACGAACCTGTTACTTCCATCAATCTACCTGACATATGTGTGGTTTCGAACCGCTCAAGATTGGACCTTGATTCAATTGCATTGCGTATTACATTGCATGTTGTTTGCATTGTATATATTTGTTTTGTAGTTTTGCATACCATTTGCATTACATTTAGATTCAATTGCATATCATCGCACTGTCTTGTGCACTTCATTGCATTGTCATGCATTGTTGCTAACAATATTGTACTTGTTAAGTTTGTTTTCTTTTCAGGCACGATATTGTATGTATGGTTCATTTGAAGCTGGCACGATCAGACGAACCAGACAGGTATTGTATCCTCCGAGTGAGACGTATCGAGAATTGCATAATTCTCATACACCCTCTCTACATTGTAATGTAGTTAGAAGTATTTTAGCTTAAAACTGTAGCATGTGTGTTTCGTTACAGCTTTCTTTGCATGATCATAAGTTATGCTTGGCTTCCTGCATTGTCTTGCATTTTGCCCCTGCCTACGGGCGCATATCTTATCTGTGGCTTGTAGGCCTTTATCTGAACTACGCTGGTTTGATTCCTAAAGGGATACGTAGGCAGCCTGCGGGTTCAACCACTTGCGCTTTGTATGCTTGTCTAAGTCTTGACGCCTTGTCAAAATGGGTCGCCTCTAGGCTTTGACATTCACTCCCGTCATTCTTATGACTTTCGAGTTCTGCCAAAGAGGGGCAACTGTAGACACCCCATTTTTGACCGTCCTCAAGACTTGGACGTCACCGTTGGAACACTCGGTGATTATCCATGTTCGTGTTCGTTTGGAGTTCCCGGAGTTCTCGGCTGCGCGCGCCCTGCCTCAGGACCTCCGAACTCGACCGTTTGTGTTTGGTTTTGCACCAAACCCTTGTGTTTTGCCTTGGAAGGGAATGCCTTGTGAGGCACCCCTACACACCATCGGCAGAGGCTAGAGGTCATCGGCTGGCTTTTGCATCCATCGGCACTCTATTGTGCCGATCGGCACTCTTTTGTGCCGATCGGCAGTCAGTTATGTCAAAATGACATTTTTGACCTGCCGATTACTGTACAGTTGCTTTATTAGATATTTTTATGGCAGCTGTAAAGTTTTGGCCTCCCTCCATACACGTGTATGGAGGGGATGAGGCTTTAGCTTGCTTAGCTTGTAAGCTTTCAAGCTCTATAAGAGGAAGGCTCTTCCTCTTGCTTTAGGGTTAGAAAATTTCAGAGCTTTAGACATTATAGGAAGGTTGAAGCTCTGGTTTTCCTAGGGTTAAGTTAGATACACTTCTATATCTCTCTTTTTCCTTTGTTAACTAGGTGTTTTGTGTTTACTTTTGCACACTAACACCTAGTGTTTCACCATCCTCCTTGCAACTAAGGCTCCAGCAGCTGATTTGTGAGGTTCTTGGCTAGCTTTGAGTCCAAAGGAGCAACAAATTTCAAGCTTTGAGAAGAGGTCTTCAAGGGTAAGCTACTAACTCCCTTTTTCCCCCATTTTTGCAACCCTCTTCTACTTGCTATAAAGTAGTTTTTGAGCTTAGTATTTGGCATACAAAAGTTCTATTTTTTAAGTCTCTTTAACATATATTTAGAGTGTTTTGGGGTTTGAGCAAGTTGGACCCCTTTTAGGCCTTGAAAAGGCCTCTTTTTTGGCCTATTTTGGAGAGCTCCGGGACTTGTATGCTTGGACCTCTCCACCACTGAAATCTTGAGGGATTTCAGTGGTGGAGATGGTGCCATAAAGTCCTAGAAAGGAGAGGGCCACCCCCTCTCCTTGATGTCCTTGAAAAGGGCAAAATTTGGCTTCCTTAAGAGCTTCATGTTTGTCTATACATTGAGCATGTTTTGTTTGTTTACCATGCTTATATTACCATATTATAGCATGTTCTCAAGTTAGCTTAGGCCCCTTATGCATGCTTAGCATAGGTGTCTTGAAATGCTCTTGTGTGCCTTAACATGTCTAGGTGACATGCCTTAGCTTCTAGCATGTTTTAGGCCTTAATCCATGAAGCTTGTATGCTCATTTTACCTTGTATGAGATCTGTCCATGCTTGTTTTGGCCGGCCATGGGTTGCATCTCATGTCCTCTTTGTATGCTTGGCTTGTGAGCCTTAAGTGCATGAATGTGCAACATGCTTTGTGTGCATGATTTTGATGATTTGAGGCTGTTTTATACGTCATTTCAGTCCATCATACATGCTCATTTGATTGCTTAGCATACTCCTTTAATGCTTTGAAAGCATGTGTTGAATGCTCCATGATTTGGCCATCTTGCATGCCTTTATGATTAAGCCTCTTAGATGCCATCTAAGTGCCTTTTTGGCTTTGTTTTGACATGCTTAGAACCTGTTTTAGGTTGTTAAGTGCATGCCTTGATTGCTTTGTATAAGTGTGGTTAAATGCCTTGCTAGCTTGCCTTAGGCTTAGGCCATTTGTGCGCATGCTTAGCTTGTTTCGAACATGATTTGGCATCATTTTGTAGCATGAATTTCAGAGCTTTTCTTGCATGCTAGTAGTCCATTGCTATGCCCCTTTAAGTGTGCTTGAGAGTTTGTTCATTATGCCTAAGTGTTGAACCTTAATACTTGCATGTGTGCATGTGCATTTGGTCTCATTAACTTAGCATTTTGGTCACTGTTTTTAGGCCTTCTTGAGCTGCCTAATTCATGCCTAGGACCATCATTCTATTGGTTTGTATGCTTATCTCATGAGCTTGCTTGTATGCTTGCATAAGTGCATCAAATTGTTTACATTGCATGCCTAATTGACATGTCTAGGGTAGCATCATATAGGCATGCATGCTAGGCCTCTTGAAATGAGTTTGATAGAGGCTCGGCACCTTTACTTGCATTGCATGCATTTGATATTGAATTTTCCCTCTTGATTCTTAAGGCCATCATGCATGGAAATGCGCGATTGGTGGCCCGGGAATCGAGGCACATACCCTCTCGAGTCCATAGCATGATTTGGGATGTGTTTAGTGCATAAATGGCTTGAATTGTATTGCTTTGCATGTTGTTTCCCTCTGCCGTGAATTGCGTGTTTTGCAGTATTCAAGGCCGATCGGCATCGGCGTTTAATGCCGATCGGGTACCATCCAAAGAGCCGATGGCCTCTTCTAGTGCCGATGGCCTCTTCCCTCAGCCGATGGCTAATCCCTCCAGCCGATGGTGATCCCCTATGCCCTGAAAGGCATCCCTGGGATTTTGGCAGTTTTCTGAGGTGGAGAGAAGAGAAAACAGAGGTGATCCATGCCTCGAAGGTAATTCCGAGTGTCCCGAGCACGAGCTGACTTCGGCCCTCCTCCCGAGGCGTTTACTGCTTAAATAGATTAATTATTCATTTAATTGATTTAGTTGAATTTGTAATAATTAATTAGCTAGAATAGTTAATTATTTACTAGTGTCTGTATTATTATTCGGTCCCTCCGAGTGAGGGCAAAATGTAATAAGTGTGTGTGTGTGGGCATGTATATCTTCCAACCCCCAATTCTTTCTAACCCTTTTACTTACCCGCTTACAGTGGTAGATTAGGGCATTTTAAATTAGCATACCTTATGCAATGCATGCGTGCATTCATGCATTTGTTTACATACATTGGGCTCGGCACATCATGCAAACTGCATCGCACTTTCGATTTCCAAATTGAATACGTGCTATGTGATAGCATTCCATGTGCCATGTTTAGGATTAGCCGAGCCTACTCTAGATTCGCATTTATGCCTGTGTTGCATTAGCCACTTAACATGAATTAGGTCATGCATTGTTTTGCTAACTAGTTTACTGTTTTTGGCACGGAGTACTATGTAAGTCTTTATCGCTTTAGCATATCGCATGCGTGTGAATGTTAACATGACAGTAGGATTGCTATGCGGCTAAATGCTTATATGTGATAAACTGTTTGAATGCCTGTGGATGGAGGTTGGGTTACCTGAGTTGGGAGTACTCATTGAGATCCGAATTTTAGCCTACTTGCGAGTAGCACAAAAACCAACACGTTTTTCGAGATAAAACGGATATGCAATGTTTATTTCCAAATTAGGCAATCTAGTCTATACTTGTTTGCTGTGCGCATAACATAGTAATTCTAGGCTAATAACTGGAATAAGAACACATAACGTTTTCAAAATTGGATATCACGGTTAGTAGAGGCCGGTCTTCGGACCGGGCGAAAGGGGGTGCTCATAGCTGACCTTCCCCGATCGTACCCAAGCTCCCGAACCAAGTGTACTTTGGTGATGACGGACACGTGGCCTTCGGCACCGAGTCAGGGTTTCCTAAATTCCCCGTTTTAAAAAATATTTAGGTGGCGACTCTGTAATCTGGCAAAGCAGTCCATGTTTGGCACTACTTTTCTAAAAAATCTGTTTTCTTCAAAACGATTTGCCAGAGGTGGACTCTTTGGTTCAGAATACGAACCGCAGCCTCTTTTAAACAAAAAGAAACAGGGGAGTCCGAGCTGTAGGGAGAGGCCCACGGGCACGTCTACACCTTTAAACCCTTGTTTTGGTTTAAGCTTTTGGACCTATTTGCATGCTGATTTATGCTTAACTTTCTACTGTAAAAAGTTCTGATTTTTCATGCTTGTAATGTTTGTTTAAGGTCACTTTCGTGTTGGGGGTTGTCTACCCCTCATAGGCCTTGTTTGGTCTTGTTCTTGTGCCTTCCTTTTAAGCTATTGGGACCACCTTGTTTTGGCTTTCTCACCACTGAAATCCAGAGGATTTTCAGTGGTGGAAATGGTGTTTTGAGGTCCCAAATAGGAGAGGGTCATCCTCTCTCCTTATGTCTCATATGTTTGTATTGATGGCTCATAAAAGTAACATGTTTGTTAAGCTTGTTTTGGCTCTATCTTAGCATGTATTAGACCTTATTTCAGCATGATATACCTCTCTCTAAGGTTGGTTTGATAGCCTCTTGGATGCACCATGTATTAGACCTTAAGCTTTTGGGATGCCATCTCAGTGGATTTTTGGGCTTATTTTGACATGCCATAACTCGATTTTTATTGGTTAAGTCATGTCATGCTTGGTCTTGTAGGTGTAGTGTAACCCTTTATTAGTCTTGCATGCATCATGCCTTATGCTTTCATGTTGGCTTGTTTTAGTTTTGGCCCATGCATGTTTTAGACTCATTTTGGCATGATCTAGGAGTGTTTTGGTTGTCCTTGGCCCTTTGGGGTTTGATTCATGTGGCTTTGGTACAAGTTCCTATACTAGTTTCAAGCTTTGAGCTTTCTTGCATGTCATACTTGTCTTGCTTGGTTGATTTGGCATCATTCCATACTTAATTTCAGAGCTTATAGTGTTGTTACACTTCTACTTTTGTCACCCTTTGAGTGCTTCTAAGGGTTGTGTTCTTGTTGCCTAGCTTGGGGACCAATATGTGTGTAACAACCCTCACTTTACTCTAGCCATGCTTGCATGTATTTACATGATTTTGTCTTGCTAAGTTGCATTGTAGGCCTTGATTTGTTTTGGCTAAGTGTTACTTGCATGCTTTGTTCCTTGATTGGTGTGTGTTTGGCCGAGGCCATCTTAATCCTAGGTTGCACCTTTGAACCTCTTACACCTAGGATCCATCTTGAAACCACTTTGGTTGAACTCCACCTTCACCCTGGCATATTGGCCGAGATGTCATTATCTAGGCCGAGGTGTTCATCACCAAGGCCAAGATGTGTATCATCTAGGCCGAGATGTTATCCTTGCACCCAAGTGATCTTGTTCCTGGACGGGTATGACCCAGACCGAGGAGTGGCACATCTAGGGCAAGGTGTGGCACAGCTAGGCCAAGTGTCGTCCTTCCTAGCCGAGATCATTGGGATTAGGGATGGCAATCTGAAACCGGCCCGACGGTGACCCGACCCCCCGACCCCGAATTCAGCAGTTATTCACCGAAAAATATCCCCTACGGGCCGGGGATGGTATTCAAAAATTCATCCCCGATGATATACGGGCCGGGGACAGGGATATGTGTTTCAGAACCGGACCCGGCCCGGCCCCGCCCTGCATGGTCCTCAAGGTAAAATGACCCTTTTGTCCCTGGATATATATATATATAAATATATGCATATGCTTGTCTTTGTTAGGGTTTCACAGACACACACACTCAAAGCCTCTCACACACGCCGCTCTTCTCTCTCTCTCTCGCCATCGGTGCATCGTCTCTCTTTCATTTGTCACCGTCGCGCCTCCCTCCATCACCGACAATCCTCCCTCCGTCACCACTGCACCTCCCATCTCTTTTTACGTATCTCTCTCTCTCTCTCTCTCTCTAGGGATTTCGATCTAGGTTTACATATCTGTATATTATATATATATATATATATCTGAGTGTTTAGATCTGAGTATAGATCTGTAAAAAATACAATATAGATCTGTTTTTTTTCTCTCTCTAAATTTGTTTATTTTATCGATAATCAGTTGTATTTTTATGAGATCTACCTCCGCACTCGATAATCAGGCTTGTGAATTATTGATAACTGCTGATCATTATCTTTCACATCAGGTTTGATCTGTTGATATTATTGATAATCTATCTATATTATTGATAATCTGTCTATTAAGATGATGATCTGTCTATTTTTTTCATGTTCAAGGGAATCCAGCTTCCCTTCTCTCCCCTGTAATTTCTTTTCAATTTTTTTTGAAAATGATAAGGGTACCATGTGCTGGGTCTTGGGAGTATTTTGATGGAAAATTTATACATCCAGTAGTGAAGGGTGATTGAGAATGTTTATTGATGTTTATAGATTTTTACATTAAAAAAAAAAAAAAAAACCGGGGATTTTCTGGGGTCGGGGATCCGCGATCCCCGATTGGAGACGGGGATGGGGTTGGGCTATGGGTCCCCGTCGGGGATCGGGGACGGGGACGGGAGGAGGGGGGTATTACTTTTGAAGATCGAGGATGGGGGGTAGTCCCCGGCCCCGCCCTGCCCCGCCCCGTAGCCATTCCTAATTGGGATTCATTTTTGCCGAAGCTGATGTTTTAACCCGATGTCATTACCTTGCCAAAGAGCCCATGCCGTCTTACGTGTTGAGCACACTTTGTCATAATCTTGTCTTGTCAGTTAGTCACCTTTTTGAGGAAACCCAATCTGGTAGTGCCACGTGCCCAAAGAGAGGTTAAGTCACCGACGATGGAAGAAACATATCATTTTGCTACATGTCTTTGTCTTGTAGAGAGAGAGAAGCTCTAGGAAGAAGAAGAAGTTTTAGAGTGAGAGAGTGGACCTTCGAGCTTGATTCTTAGAGACTAAACCGTTAGATTCATATCTTGAGGTTAGATTCTTGATCTACTCTTGTAATTCTTTATGTTCATATAGCTACATTGCATGATCGAGCATGATTTACAAGCCATGCATTGATTTAAAGTTTGGTTTTAGAAAGAGAAAATAATGTTCTTGTGTTCTTGAAATAAAACCTTGTTTTGATCCGAAAAGTCTGTGGCAAGATCTATGTTTTGTGTTTGTTTTCATGGAATCTCCAAGTATGGGTACCCAGGTCCCTGTCTTTGAACTCATCTCATGAAATCTCGATTTTGAAATAACAAGTTGTGATCTTTGCATTCATGTTCGTGTTCTTCATGTTCATTGAAGGGAAACCCAGATTTTCCCGACTTCACCTTATTGAATGAGGTCGGTGTGAACACACCTCAGCCAAGAGGTGTGGGACCTCAGCCTAGACGTGATTGGTGCCCAAGATGTTTTCCTCAAGAGAGAAACAATATTTTGTTTTGGTTCAACTTAGCTTTGAAGGAAAGTCGAGATCATTGCATTTCACATCCATCTTTGAGCATCTCTTCTTGTCTTTTGAAGTACATTCAATGGGGATTATGATATGTTTGTAGGTCTTGGATCCTTGTTTGTAACCCTCCCTACACCTGAAGAACTATGTGAGTGGTATTTTTAATAAAGCTATGTTGTAACGTTTTGATAAAGCTTTGTTTTGCCTTGTTGGAAAAGTATTTGTTAAGCATGAATGATTATCCCTATTTTGAGTATCAAGTGTTAGCTTGTTTTGGAAGACATTCTTGGAAGTCCTTACGTGTTTGAGGACTTTAAGCCTTTGTAACACAAGTCCGTGCATGCTAGGGGACTTTAAGCCTTTGTAGCACAAGTCCTTACGTGTTAGAGGACTTTAAGCCTTTGTAACACAAGTCCGTGCGTGCTAGGGGACTTTAAGCCTTTGTAGCACAAGTCCTTACGTGTTAGAGGACTTTAAGCCTTTGTAACACAAGTCCTTACGTGCTAGAGGACTCTAAGCTTTTGTAGCACCTTTGTTAATGTCATCCCTTGTATTATTGATGCTAGTGAGCATCCCTTGAAGCTTTGAAAGATTTGATAGATGAACTTGACTCGTCCCTTGATTTGTACAAGTTATTATATGTATTGCTTTGACAAATATCTCGGATATCAATCATACAAACCTTTATTTCTAATATCATTCACTGAGTATCCAAGCTCACCCTCTCTTATATATATATGTAGGTGATGAGCAGGACGGCGGAGACGCCTAGATGTTATTTGAGATTGTTTTGGATTCATACTTTTGATAGCATCTTGAAGACTATGCTTCTTGGCTTGTGATTCATTGTATTTTGCATATGTCGTCTTGAGAAGCCTTTGATCAAGATGTATTATGTACTTATTCATTTGTATTCAAGTTGTAAGACCTCGATAAGATGTATGTCATTTCATTTGATCTATGCACAACTCTTATGGACTAATTAGAATTAACTTATTGCTTCCGCACATGTGAGCCCCATATGTATACTCTGTTTGTGTGTGAATCTTTGCAAGTTGGCCTTTGGTAATCTCGGATTACTGGCCATCATGGCACCATTCTACGAGGGGCGGAATGGGGTCGTAATAGATTGGTATCAGCACGAGTTCTTTATAATACGTTATTCACACACTTCGAGTCCTAAAGAGCTTAGGTTTTCCCTTAGAATGATCTTAGGATTGCATCATATTGCTTGCTACATGACAAGATGTGCATAATCTTGACATGACTATTTGTTACTTGCGTGCATGTCTATCTGCTCATTTTGTTTTAAAGTCATATTTTGCATACTCTTAGCATCATGAGAAGGGGTAGACCTCCAGTTGGCCGAGATCATTCCGAGGATGATTGACAGTTGAAGAGATTGCCTGAAGGTTGGGTCCGTGAGTAGAGACAACCTAGACCTCAAGACACTAGTACTACTTCTACCCAGGCTGAGCAGACAAACGGCCAACATGCAGTTCCACCTCCACCTCCTCCAGCGCCGCAAGTGCCTCCACAGCAAGCTTTATATGGGGACGGCACCATAGCCTTGATCAGAGAGTTCAAAAAGATGAAACCGTCGAGATTCCAAGGGGGTATAGAGCCGATAAAAGCTGAAGCGTGGGTTTTGGAAATGGAGAAGCTGTTTGAGATTTTTCTTAGTACCGACGCCCAAAAGGTGTCATTGGCAGCATTCACGTTAGATGACGACGCACGAAGATGGTGGATGATGGTCTGAGAAGGTAATCCCGGTTTGACTTGGGCCAGATTTTTGGAGTTGTTTTACAACAAGCATTTTCCCCTTAGTGTTCGAGACTGCAAGACCACAGAGTTCCAGACTCTGACACAGGGAAACAAGACAGTGGCAGAATACGACCGTGCTTTTACTGAGTTGGCGAGATATGTACCTCACATGGTCGATGACGAATACAGAAAAGCTAGGAAGTTTGAAAGTGGGTTACGTGAACCGATACAGGATCAAGTTAACATGCTCAACATGCCAACTTACGCCGGAGTGTTAGACAAGGTCATCCTGGCAGAAGCTAACTTGAACCGATATCAGAGTTCCGGAGAGAGCCAGAAGAAGAGACAGAATTACGATAATCGCCGAGGAGCGTTTGATGCCAGGAAGAAGACGAACATAGGCAGTTCAAGCAACTCAAGACAGGAAGGTGGCACTAGGCCGACATGTTCAAGTTGCGGGAAGCCACATTCTGGAGTTTGTCGTTGGGCGTCTGGAGTTTTTTTTGAATGTGGTGAGGTAGGTCATCGTGTGAAAGACTTTCCGAAGAATGGGAGTACTTCGGGCTCTACACAGAACAGCAACGTCGGCGAGGCACAGATGAGGTAGGGCAGAGTTTTTGCATCAGTACCAAGAGACACCCAGAGCGCTGAGACAGTAGTGTCAGGTACCCTCCCAATTTGTTCTCAAGATGCATACATATTGATTGATTCAAGTTCTACACATTCATTTGTATCTGTTAAGTTTGCCGAGAAGTTGAATAAATAATTAGAACCCCTTGGTTAAATGTTATCTGTATCTACTCCATCTGGGAGAACTATGACTGTTGCATCCATTTATAGGGCGTGTGTTGTGGTGATTGAGGGTGTAGAATTATTAGTTGACTTGATGTCGTTGAACATAACTCATTTTGATGTCATATTGGGAATGGATTGGTTAGTAGCAAATCATGCATCCATTAACTGTGTTTCCAAAAACGTTATATTAAAACCCCCAAACCAAGCCGAAGTTATATTCCAGGGTAAAGGAGTAGTATCTCCACCTTACTTGATCTCATCCATGAAAGCCTATAAATTGATCCAAAAAGGGTGCCAAGGTTACCTGTGTAGTATACTAAGTGCTCTGAATGGAAGTGTTGAGCTAGCCGACATACCAGTTGTTAAGGAATTCCCCAACGTCTTTCCAAATGACTTGCCTGGCCACTTAATCGATAGGGAAATAGAATTTACTGTTGACGTTATGTCGGGAACCCAGCCTATCTCTAAAACACCCTATAGGATGGCCCCAGCCGAACATAAGGAGTTGAAGGTGCAATTACAAGAGTTGTTGGACAAGGGTTTTATTAGGCCGAGCACTTCACCCTGGGGAGCCCTAGTTCTATTTGTTATGAAAAAGGATGGTACACTTCGTCTTTGTATTGACTATCGGGAACTGAACAAGGTAACCATTAAGAACAAGTACCCATTGTCGAGGATAGATGATTTACTTGATCAATTACACGGAGCACGAGTCTTTTCTAAAATTGAACTCAGGTCGGGCTACCATCAGCTCAAGGTTAAAGCCAAGGATGTTGAGAAGACTGTTTTTCGGACAAGATATGGCCACTACGAGTTTTTGGTAATGCCTTTCGGAGTAACTAATGCTCCTGCAGCATTTATGGATCATATGAACAGAGTCTTTAAGCCAAACTTAGATAAGTTTGTAGTTGTTTTTATTGACGATATATTGATCTATTCTAAGAGTGAAATTGAGCATGAGAATCATCTGAGACTTACCTTGCAAGTTTTGAGAGACCGGAAATTGTATGCTAAGTTCAACAAGTGCGAGTTTTGGCTTTCCAGCATTTCATTCTCGGGGCATGTGATTAATGAAGAGGGTATCTCAGTTGATCCCAGTAAGATTGAAGCTATTGTGAATTGGCCGACGCCGACCAACGTGTCCGAGGTTTGTAGCTTTAGGTTTGGCAAGGTTATTACAGAAAGTTCGTGAAGGATTTCTCAAGGATTACAATTCCATTGACACAATTGACTAAGAAGGGAGCGACATATGAATGGACCGAGGATAGAGAGTTAGCTTTCCAAGATTTAAAGACGAGGTTAGTCACAGTGCCAGTTCTTGTTCTACCGTTAGGTAATGAGGAGTTTCAGATTTATAGTGATGCATCGCATAAAGGTTTGGGTTGTGTGTTAATGCAAGGGGGTAAGGTTATAGCATATGCGTCTCGCCAGTTGAAACCCCATGAAAAGAATTACCTTACCCACGATCTAAAACTAGCTGCCGTAGTTTTTGCTTTGAAGATTTGGCGTCATTACTTGTATGGAGCTTCTTGCCAAGTTTTCACAGATCACAAGAGTTTAAAGTACTTGTTGACCCAGAAGGAATTAAATATGAGGCAGAGAAGATGACTTGAATTATTGAAGTATTACGACATGCAGATTCAGTATCATCCAGGTAAAGCAAACTCAGTGGCCGACGCGTTGAGCAGGAAGTTGGTTGGGAATTCAGCTTGCTTGTCAATGATTTCAGAGGAGCCAACTATCATTGAGGAAGTGAAAACCAGACAGATGGAAGACAGGTTCTTTAGGAAGGTGATCGATGAGATTGTCACTAAGCCGAGGTCAGGGTATACCATTGAGAATCAGGTACTTCAGTTTGAAGGAAGAGTGTGCGTGGCCGACGTCCCAGAGTTGAAAAAGAAGATTTTGCAGGAAGCCCATGGTTCCAAGTTTGCCGTTCATCCAGGGAGCACCAAGATGTACCAAGATATGAAACAGACTTTTTGGTGGCCAAACATGAAGAGAGAGGTAGCAGAGTTTGTATCTCAGTGTTTGTACTGTCAGCAAGTGAAAGCAGAACATCAGAGACCAGCAGGACTTCTTTAACCTTTGTCAATTCCTGAGTGGAAATGGGAACACATCTCCATGGATTTTGTGGTTAGTTTGCCGAGGACGCAGAAAGGAATGGACTCGATTTGGGTCATCATTGACAGATTAACTAAGTCAAGACACTTCTCGCTCATTCGTAGACTACATTCAATGACCGAATTTGACTTGTCAGATCAGATATGAATGAGATTGTTAGACTTCATGGAGTGCCGATGTCCATTGTGTCAGACCGAGATCTAAAGTTTGTTTTTAGGTTTTGGCAGAGTTTACAAAGAGCCTTGGCAACCGAGTTGAAGTTTAGCATAGCTTTTCACCCCCAAACCGATGGACAAACAGAAAGAACGATTTAGACACTTAAAGATATGCTCAGACTATGTGTGTTGGATTTCAAGGGGAGTTGGGAAGTACATCTACTGTTAGTAGAATTCACTTACAACAACAGTTATCAAGCTAGCATTGGCATGGTGTCGTACGAAGCTTTCTATAGAAGGAAGTGCAGATCGCCGATATGTTGGACTGAAGTAGGAGATAAAGCTTTGATTGGTCCCGAGCTAGTTCAAGTTACAACCGAGAAGATTAAGCTCATTCGACAAAGGATCAAAACTGCTCAGAGTCGACAGAAGAGTTATGCCGACTAGAGAAGGAAAGAGTTGAAATTTGAAGTTGGGGATCATGTATTCCTAAAGGTTTCACCGATGAAAGGAGTTTCAAGATTTGGGAAAAAAGGTAAGTTAGCACCTCGTTACATCGGGCCGTTTGAAATTCTTGAGAGAGTTAACCCAGCTGCCTACAGACTTGCTTTGCCACCAGAACTAAGTCAAGTTCACAATGTGTTCCATATTTCGATGTTGAGGAAATAAGTTCGGGATCCCCTGTATGTGATTGACCATTTCGGAATTGGTATTAACGAAGATTTAGGTTATGAGGAGAAGTCGATACGGATTCTTGATAGGCAAGTGAAACAGTTGAGGAACAAGCCAATACCGATGGTATAGGTTGAATGGAAAGAGCATTATGGCAAGGATGCCACATAGGCAAGTGAAACAGTTGAGGAACAAGTCGTCCCTTGATTTTGTACAAGTTATTATATGTATTGCTTTGACAAATATCTATATCAATCATGCAAACCTTTATTTCTAATATTATTCATCGAGTATCCAAGCTCACCCTCTCTTATATATATATGTAGGTGATGAAGTGACGGCGGAGACGCCTAGATGTTATTTAAGATTGTTTTGGATTCATACTTTTGATAGCATCTTGAAGACTATGCTTCTTGGCTTGTGATTCATTGTATTTTGCATATGTCGGCTTGAAAAGTCTTTGATCAAGATGTATTATGTACTTATTCATTTGTATTCAAGTTGTAAGACCTCGATAAGATGTATGTCATTTCATTTGTTCTATGCATAGTTCTTATGGACTAATTAGAATTAACTTATTGCTTCTGCACATGTGAGCCCCATATGTATACTCTGTTTGTGTGTGAATCTTTGCAAGTTGGCCTTTGGTAATCTCGGATTACTGGCCATCATGGCACCATTCTACTAGGGGCGGAATGGGGTCGTGACAATGTGTGCATGTATGTTTTGCCTTTTGGTGCCTTAGTTTTGTTGTTTTGGCCACTGATTTGGGCATGATTGAGATCTGTCCATTTTAGTTTAAGTCCATTTGCATATTGTTGCATGCTTGTCGATTGCATGTTGTTGCATGCTTGTCGATTTCATGTTGTTGCATCGCTTGGTACATTGCATGTTGTTGCAAGCTAGTGTAGACGCACCCCGAGGGGCTCATGCTACAGTTCGGACTCAAATGTCACGGTTCTTAATATGATCTCACAATGTGCGATGTGAGATTGATAAATCACCAAAGAGTCCAAATCCGGCAAATCGTCTTGGAAAACTGATTTCTGTACAGAAGTGCCAAATATGGACTGCTTTGCCAGATACAGAGTCACCACCTAGACATTTTATTTTTGGGTGAATTTAGAAACCCTGACTCGTTGCCTAAGGCCACGTGTCCGTCACCACCAAAGTTGCCTCGGCTCGGGAACTTGGGTACAATTGGGGAAGGTCATCTATGAGCACCCCTGCTCGCCCGATCAAAGATCGGCCTGTACTAAGCATGATATTTTGTTTTTGAAAACACATGTGCTCTTATTCCGGTTTATTAGCTAGAATTACTATGTGATGCGCACAACACACAAGTATAGACTAGATCGCCTAAGTTAGAACAAAACATCTCATGTTTGTTTGTTTGAAAATGGTTTGAAGGTGCTACTCGCAAGTAGGCTAAAACGTGGATTTGTCACCTTCAAGTGGGCTGAAGAAAATATGATTTTGCCACTCTCAAGTGGGCTTAAAACTCTCATTTCGATGAATTGTTCCAATTCAAGTAATCCAACATTCACCCACAGGCATTCGGGCAGTTATATCACATAAGCAAATAGCCTCATGGCAAGCATGCTATCATGGCAACACTCACACTCATGCAAGATGCTAAAGCATAAAAGCTTACCTAGTACTCCGAGCCAAAACAGAGAACTAGTTAGAAATCAATGCATGATCCTAGCTCATGTTAAGATGGCTAATGCAACGCATGCAAAATGTAACTAGAAATAGGCTCGACTATGCTAAAAAAAAAAATGGCATGTGGATGCAACACTCGATACATGTATTCAAATAGAAATTAAATACAATGCAGTTAGTATGATATGCCGAGCCCGGTGCATGCAATACAAATGAATGAATGCAAATATGCGAAGCATAAGGATGTTAATTGAAACATGCCCTAATCTAACCATCAAAAGCAAGTAAGTAAAAGGGAGAAAGATGTGGGGTTGGAAGACATTCACACACTCACACACACTTATTACAAAGTTCGCCCTCTCGACGGAGGGTCCGAAAAAATAATACAAATCACCTAATTAATCAACTTGACAAGCTAATTAATTATTACACAACATTTAGCTAATTAAATAGATTAATTAAGCTACTAAAGCAATAAAGAGGCCTCAAGAAGAGGGACAAATGCATGCTCGGCTCCGCTCGAAAATCTATCGCCATGCTCATACTGCCTCTGTTTGCACTACTCTGCACCTCTAAAGACTGCATAAGTCTCAAGGATGCTCCTGAACCACTCCCTGAGTGTTGTGGGAGGTCACCGGCCAAGAGATAGGCCCATCGGCCAAGGGATAGTGGTCATCGACCATTTGTGGGGATCTCGGTGTAAACACCCCATTTTTGACCGTCATCAAGACTTGGTTGTGCTTGTAGGTACACCCAACAACTGGTTCGATTGCTCGCCTGACTTTCGTCATGGCGAACGTCCACCGGTTCGAGTTTCGAACTCGTGTCCTTTCGCCTCATTTTCGGACTCGACTAGGTCTGTCGAGTGGCCCTCCTAGTGCAATCGCCGCCATAGGCATGGCATCGCCGGCCATGGCTTTGCCACTGGCCATCGATGAGCACTGCCGGCCATCAAGGTGTAATCGCCGCCATTGCGATGGCGATGGCACCCCCTATTTCAGCTGGTTTCCGGGAAGATATTTTGTACCAGCTGGATTCCTCATATCCGCCTCCATACACGTGTATGGAGGGATCAAAGCCTTTGGAAGCTTGTTCAAGAAGCCTTAGCCTTGCATTCCTCTATATAAGCAAGGAGCTTCTTCCTTATACCAGGTTCTGAGTTTTAGGAAGGGAAAAGGGCTGCCTCTCTCTATATTGTGTGTATTTTGTGCCTTAGAGTTGGATTTCTTTGCTTTTTTGCAGTACACCTCATAGCACAAGACCTCCATCCTCCATTGAAGCACCTTGAGGCTGATCTTCAGAGGCTAGAAGCTCAGATTTTTGGACCAAAAGGCTGCTAAAGACTTGTTCTTCAAGGGTAAGTACACTTTTCCCTAAAACTAGCCTTTTTTTGTTTCATTTATAAGCCTTGCTTGCAAACATTTTTGGGGTCCGACCCTAACTACAAATAATCATATTTTGAGCCCCTTTTCATGTTTGATCAAGGGTCTTTCTCTGTTTGAGGCTTCCATCTATCACTTGCCTCTTTAACTCTCTTTTAGGCCTATTTTTGCATAGTATTTTCGGCTTATTGGTGAACTGTTTTGAGCTTTGATGTAAACTGTAAAATGGCTTGTTTTGAGCCCTTCTTCAACTTTGTTGAAGGGCTCTCCTCTGTTTGAGGTCATTTACTACTACTTGCCTCTTTACCCCTCTTTTAGGCCCTTTTCTTGCATGCTAGTTTAGGCCTACTTGTGTTTACTTTTGTGGTTTGATATAAACTGTGAAGTGCCTTATTTTGAGCCCCTCTTCAACTTTGTTGAAGGGCTCCTTGCTGTTTGGGGTCGGCTACTGCCCCTTGTCTCTATTCTCACTTTTAGGGTCATTTTTGCATGATAGATTAGCCATATTTGTGTTCATTTTTGAAGCATGTTGTAAACTGTAAAAAGTTTTGTTTTGAGGCCCTCTCCATATTAAATTAAGGGCATTTTCTTATCTGAGGTCATATGCTATCTAGTATGCTTAGTTGCCTCTTGTTTTGAGCCCTAAACCTAAGCTATTGTTGCATGCCTTGTTTGGCCTTCTAGCCACTGAAATCCAGTGGATTTTCAGTGGCTAAGACCCTATTTTGAGCCTCCAAATCAGAGGGGGGTGACCCTCTCTCACCTTGACTTGCTTGATGGCCTTTTTGGTCTTCTAAAGGGCCCCCATCTTGCATGCTTTGTTGACTGATTTTGGGGCCAATTTTGTGAGTTTTAGGACTACCATATTTGATTTTCAGAGTTGTATATGTCATGCCACTTGTCTATCTTGTATGTGCCTAATAACTCCTTGCATGACCCTCTAAAGGAGCCCTTCATTTTGGTATGCATTGGCTGCATTTCCATGGTTATTTGGGCCTATTTTCACATGATTTATTCACTGATTTTTGCTGGTTGATGAGTTCTCACTTGCATCATATATTTGCCATGTAAACCATGTTTGCTAGTCAAATTCGCATGCTAATTTAGTCCATCTTGTTAGCATTTTTTGGCCTTGCTTTAACCTGGAAAAGTCCATATTTTGGGACTGTCTTGGTTCCGTCTTTAGACTTCATAGTCCAATAATGCATGCTTTGTATAGCTGTAAGTCATTCTATGGCCCTGTTTGGTAGAGCTGTGGAAAAGTGCTTATAGCTTATGCCTTAACAGCTTATAGCTTATAACTATGAACATAAGCTGATTTCTTACTTATAAATTAAGCTTCTCCTACCCCACTCAAAGAATAAGTTGATTTCTGACTTACAAAAAGTTATAAGCTGCATTGTTAAGCTAAACCAAACATATCAAAATAGCTTAAATTAAGATGAAAGCTGAAATAAGCTGAAAAAAAGCTGTACCAAACAGGGCCTATGTGCCTAGTTTTGCATTTCGGGGTTCATCTCATGCATTGGGTGCCATGTTGCCATGTTTCGGGGCTGTTTAGCATCATGTTTGAGTGCTGAAATTTGCATGTTTGCATACCATGTTCCATGCCTTACCATGCTTTGGTAGAGTGGCATTCGTGCCTTAGGTTCGGTCCTCGGTTTGCGTGCATGTGCGCACGCATTTCGAGCGTCTCATTTTCATCTAATGGCTACTAATTTGGACCTAGTTGAGAGCTGTCCATATTGGTGTAAGCCTATTTTACCATGTTGTCGCATGCTTGTTACACATAGTATGTCATTGCATACTTGCTTAGCTTTACATGCCTCGCATGCTCGCATGTTCACATTGCATTTTGCCATGATTATCCAAGGTTGTCGCCTCATATTATGTTCATATGCTTGTCGCATGTTTGGTTTAGTTGCATGTTTGCATACTTAGTCCATATTGCATGTTTGCCATGCTTATGTGTTGCATTGTTTGGGTTAAACGTTAATCCGAGCATAGGAAACGAGGGGTATTTCATACTTCAAGTGATGGGATGCGTCTCAATTCTCGGTCGCCGAAGCTCTTGATGATTCATGATAGAGTTCTAGGCTTTACTTGCTTTACATGTGCATTCATTTCACATCGAGTCGTGCAATTCGACTCCTCGGCCATCATGCATCGATATGCGTGATTGGTGGCACGAGGATCGAGGACTACGCTCCCTGAAAAGTAGTCATGCATACATGTGTGAAAATACTTTGCCATGCCCCTTTGTTGCTCCCTGTTGCAGCAAATCAAGAATCAGCAGCCTTCCGGAGCTTGACACGCATTCCAAGAACAATTGCAAACAGAGGCTAATTGGGGCATCGCAGTGGATTTCCGTGCAAGGCAACCTGAATATGCATCATTCATCATCTGGATTAGAGCTGAGGCGGTCTCTGGCATGCACGCCAATTTATTGCTTTCCTAGATTAATTTGTTAATTAAATAGGATTTTTTTATTATTTATTCGGACTGTATTTATTTGGGACTATATTATTCTTTCAAACCCTCCGAGTGAGGGCGAATTGTTGTAATAAGGGTGCGTGCGTGTGTGCATGCCTTCCAATCCCCTTTCTTTCTCCTTTTTATTTAACTGCTTATGATGGTTAGGTTAGGGCATATTTCAATTAGCATACAGTATGATCGCATGTTTACATTAAATTTATTTGTTTTGCATGCACCGGGCTCGGCGCATCATACTAACTGCATTTGAATTTTAATTTCAAATTGAATATGTGTTAGTTGTAGCATTTCACATGCCATGTTTAGAATAGCCGAGCCTGCTATAGTTGCATTTTGCATGTGTTGCATTAGGCATTTCTGTATAGTTAGGATTATGCATTGATTTCTAACTATTTCTATTTTGGCTCGGAGTACGATGTAAGTATTCATGCTTTAGCATCTCGCATGAGTGTGAATGTTAACATGACAGCATGCTTACCATGTGGCTAAATGCTTAGTCGATATAACTGCCTGAGTGCCTGTGGGTGAAGGTTGGATTACTTGAATTGGGATAATTCATTGAAATGCTGCTTTTAGCCTACTTAAGTAGTAGCAAATTTCAAACATTTTCCAAACAAACGGATATGCAATGCTTTGTTCCAAATTAGGCGATCTAGTCTATACTTGTTGCATTAAGCATCACATAGTAATTCTAGCTAATTAACCTAATAAGAACGCATGTGTTTTCAAAAATGAGATATCATGGTTAGTAGAGGCCGATCTTGGATCGGACGAGAGGGTGCATCATAGTGACCTTCCCAATCGCATCCAAGTTCCAGAGCCGAGGCAACTTTGGTGATGACGAACACGTGGCCTTTGGCACCGAGTCAGGATTTCCTAAATTTCCCCATTTAAAAAATATTTAGGTGGCGACTCTGTATCTGGCAAAGCAGTCCATGTTTGGCATTTCTTTCAAAAAAAAATCTGTTTTCTAAAAATGATTTGCCGGATCTGGACTCTTTGGTTCAAAATTAAGAACCGTAACAATCTGAGTCCGAACTGTAGTGAACCCCAAAACGAACAGAACGAGACTCACCCTCCCGGGGCGTTCGGGGGACGTCTACACTCGGCCAACAATGCATAGCCGGCCGGCACTGAAGATGACCGATCGACCATCTCTTCCTGCAGAATCCTGTTTTTGCTGCAGCAGAGGACAGACGGAGCATGGCAATGCATCTTCAAGGCAATGTTTGCACTACCACTCTCCCTATCATGTTATGAACTCAAGGGAGTATAGTCCTCGACCCTCGGGCCATCAATCACGCATTTCAATGCATGATAACCAAAGAAGCCAAGTGTGCGAATTAATGTGAAATGGATGCACAAAACACATATGAATGCTTCACATTCTATCATGTTGGATCAAGAATGTCGGCGACTGAGGATTGAGGCACGTTTCGTCACTTCGAGTATGAAATGTCCCTTGCTTCTCCTGGTTGGTTTGACACCCCAAACCAAACACAATGCAATGCATGCATGCCAAATACAATGCAACATGCAACCAATGCGATGCAATATGAGCATGCTAACTCAATGCAATGCAATGCTATCTAACCATGCAAGCTAAGCTAATGTAACATGAACATGCCGAGTATGCAACAAAGTTATGTAATGCAACTAGCTAAACATCATGTAATATACCAATCATGCAAACATGATATAATGCAAACATGCAAATAATGTAATGCAACATGCGCATGCCTACTCAATGCAACCTAAGCATGCCAAATGCAATAGGACTCAAATATGCACATAAGGCTAAGGTAACAAGCATGTCAAATGCAATGGAACCTAAACCTACAATGCAACAAAATGCAAGCTAGCAAGCATGCAAAATGCAAACTAAGCATATGATGCGATAAGCATGCACCAATTATGCCAACAACGAGCATGCAACAACATCCAATGCGATAAGCATGCAATCAACACACAAACCACACGATTCATGGACTTATACTGAAAATGGATAGGCCTCAGCCATACCAAAAATAGTGGCCAAAATGATGCGACAAAGGCATGAAATGCACACGCAAACACGCATGCTAATGGCCCATTAGCTTGAGCATTGTAGAGCAACTTTTAAGAACACTTAAAATGAGACAAACATGGATATTAGGCATACATGTTAAGCCCTGAAATTATGCGAGGGATGATGCCAAATCAACCAAACCATGCAATGAAGGCATGCAATAAAGCCCAAAACTTGAAACTAGCCAAGGGACTCAAACCAAGGCTATATGAAGCAAACCCCAAAGGGCCAAGGGGACCTAAAATAGTCTCAAGGAAGGTCTAAACAAGACCAAAAATGAGCTCAACACTAGCCAACACAAGCTAGAACACAACGCCAAAAACAAGAGGCATGCAAGGCTACCAAAGGGGTGTTATACTACACCTATCAAAACCAAACATGGTATGACTTAAGCCAATAAAATCAGAGTTATGGCATGTTAGAATGAGACCAAAACACATTGAAATGGCATCCTAAAGGCCTAAGCATGGAGGCATACACAATGGACCATTCATGAGGCATAAAACACAAACCTTTTAAAACATTAAAGGAGTAATAAGTGCAAGTGTTTGAGCATTAAACATGGACTGAAATAATATTACAAGTGATGCCAAACCATTGAAATGATTCGAATAGAGCATGCTAGCGACTCAAACACTTAAGGCTAACAAACTAGATTGCATGGTAGCTACACAAAACAATGTAAGCATGACCAAAACAATGAAAAACAGAGCTCAAGCATGTTAAAACAAGGCTAGAAGCTTCATGAAGTTGAGCCAAAATATGCAAGCATGATGGTCCAAACACAAGATGCATGTTATGCAAACATGCAAGATTACTCTACAAGTATGTAAAGCATGCAAGATGCTATCAAACCAACATGGAATAGAGTTAAGGCAGGTCCTAAAAGTCACTAAAAAGTGCTGAAATGGAACCAAGACATGCTAAACAAACATGCTAACATTGAGAGCCATTAACACAAGCATATGAGACATAAGGAGAGGGGGGTGTCCCTCTCTTATTCAAGACCTCCAAACCACTTCTCCACCACTAAAAATCCTTTGAATTTCAGTGGTGAGAAGGCCAAAACAAGATGGTTCCAAAGCACAAAAGTAAAGGCACAATATAAGGCCAAACAAGGCCTAAGAGGGGGTAGACAACCCCCAACCAAAAAGTGACCTTAAACAATCATCTTAAGCATACAAAATCAGAACTTTTTATAGTTCATAGCTAAGCTTAAAACAATATGCAAGATAGGCTAAAAGCTTATGCAAGAATGGGGAATAAAGAGGATAGTTTCTCACCCTTGAAGAACCTCTTCAAGAACACCACTCCAGCACCTCATTCTGATCAAAACCAACTCAAAAACTCTAGAATCAACTCTTCTAGTGCCTTAGCAACCAAGGATAGTGTAACACTAGGTGCCTTAGTGCAAAAACATGAACAAAACACACTTTTGGTCACAAATACACACACAAATATATATATATATAGAGAGAGAGAGGGATATATCAACTCTAACCCTAAATTCTAGAACCTCTGAGAAGGGAGGAGGGCCTCCCCTCTTAGAGAAAACCAATTTTGCAAAGCTTCTTGGGGAAGCTAAGCAAGGCTGAAATCCCTCCATACACGTGTATGGAGGGAGGTAATTGTGCGTGCTAGCTATGCTAGTTGGCACAAAATATCTGCTAAAAGCAGATGGAAAGGGGTCGGCCGGAAAAAATGGCCAATTGACCAACAAAGGTGGTCAACCGACCAAATACAGTGCCGATCGGCTAACACTATTGGACAGTGGCGAGAAAAAAGGGCCGATGGCTTCATGCCTTGGCCGGTGGGTTGAGGGGATGGCCAACAAGCCACCCTCTTCCCTCAGAAGCAAAAACACAAGTCCTTGGTCCACAACCAAGCACAAAACAGTCAAGTTGAGAGATCTTGAGGCAAGGCGCGCGGTCGAGACCTCAGGGAACTCAAAACGAACACGAGCATGGATCATCATCGAGTGTTCAAACGATGACGTCTAAGTCTTGAGGATGGTCAAAAATGGGGTGTCTACAGTTGCCCCTCTTTGACAGAACTCGAAAGTCATAAGATGACGGGAGTGAATGTTAAAGCCCAGAGACGACCCATTTTCGACAAGGCCAAAGACTTAGACAAGCATACAAGGCAATTAAGATATGCGCCCACATGTAGGGGTAAGATGTAAATGACATGCACAAAGCCGAACATAACTTATGATCATGCAAAGAAAGTTGTAACGAAGCAATTATACACAATAAATGCAGCAGTTTAAGCAGGCGAATAAGAATCGAGCTGCAACTCATGCAGAAAGGGTGCAAGAGAATTATACAATTCTCGCTACGTCTCACGCGGAGAATACAATACCCGTCCAGTTCGTCTGGTTGTGCCAGCTTCAAATGAACCGTGCATACAATATCGCATACAATAACGTGCTTACAAAGGAAAGAAACTTAGCAGGTATAATATCGTTAGCAACATGCATAACAATGCAATTGAAAAGTGCGTGACAACGCGGGTGAAAGGATGTACGACAATGCAACCTAAGTGTGACGCATAACAATGCGAGCGAGATGTGCATAACAATGCAAGAAGAGTGCGTGACAACGCAGGTAAAGTGTGCATAACAATGCGATTGAAACGAGCATGATAATGCAAGTAAAACCTGCGCGACAATGCAAGTGAGGAGTGCACAACAATGCCGTTGAAACAAGCATGACAATGCAAGTAAAACGTGTACGACAACACAAGTGAGGGGTGCATAACAATGCGATTGAAACAAGTATGACAATGCAAGTAAAACGTGCACGACAACGCAAGTGAGGGGTGCATAATAATGCGATTGAAACAAGCATGACAATGCAAGTAAAATGTGCGCGATAACGCAAGTGAGGGGTGCATAACAATGCGATTGAAACAAGCATGACAATGCAAGTAAAACGTGCGCGAAAACGCAAGTGAGGGGTGCATAACAATGCGATTTAAGTGTATGCATAACAATGCGAGAGTAGGATGCATAAACACATGTAAGTAAAGCATGCGCAACAACGCAAGCAATATGTGTAACAATGCAGGAAATGCATAAACACATGTAAGTAAAGCACGCGCGACAACGCATACAATGTGTGAAACAAGGAATAAACAATGTACACATGTAAGTAAAGCACACGCGGCAATGTGTACAATGTGTAACAACGTGAAGACAAGCATAAACATGTGTAAGTAAAGCATACGTGTAACGATACAATGTGTGTAACAATGCGAGTAACAGCATAAACACATGTAAGAAAAGAACACGTGACAACGTGTACAATGTGTGAAGCAAGGAAAGACCCATGTTCAGCAAAAGTATGGTGAAGGTACGCCACTCGCGATGTCGGGGTGCAACTTCAAAACAAGACGAGGCGTTGTTCAATGCAAGACGCCAGAATTCGGCTTGCTCATTATAGTCAAAACAAAGCATTGTAATACAACATATTTAAAGCGATTTGCGGAACTCGCAAGATAAAAAAAGGATACGAGAAAGGATACACCTTGTGCGCACCGAGCATCACACATAGAAGACACGGCTCGAGGTCAAAACAATGGCCGGTTAAGGTTCAAAAGTGCACTTTCTTGCACTGTCTTAAGTAATGAAGGTCCCAAACTACACAACTGACCCAAATAAGGGTGTGGGAGGTGCATCGACCACAAGGGGAGGCCACCGGCCATCCATCGGCCACAAAAGGAGCTCATCGGCCAACTATTTAGCCGACATAACAATTTGGCCGACCGGCCAAAAATGTCAATGTTGGGGCAGTTTTGACATTTAGCCTCAGGTCTTTAAATATAGGGCCTCAAACCCTATATTTTCACTTCCTCCTGGCTCGAAAATCCCTCCTCTCTCTTTAGGTGATTTCCCAACCTTCGATCTGAGTTTTTGCCGCGTTTTTTAGCCCTTTTTGTTGTTCGATTCATTTAAACCCTTCCTGTTTCGCACACTTTAAACCAAACAAAACTCGATTTTCGGTGTTTCTTTCTCAATTTCCACCACTTGGGGCTTGTTTCCCCCGAGTCATACTTGGTTTTCGTGCCTTTTCCACACTTCGACCTTTTCTCCCATTTCTCACCCTGTCGGGGTTGACTTTTTACATTCTCGCCCATTTTTGACGTTTTCAGCTATTTTTCGCACTCTTCTTGAGATGGCTGACGACATTCCACAAGGTGGGGCTCCCCCGGAGATGGACGTGGACCCCAAGGTCGAGCTTTTACCTCTCCACATCCGGCCATTTGATCCGGCATCTTATAGGCCGGCGATACACGTGTTGCCTCCCGATGGCATCCACCACTTCAGGAGCTATGCGAGGGGTGCGCCACCAGAGCTCTTATTGCGTGAGCCAGAGTCACATCTGTCCTACGGCGCTTCTGAGGTACACTCTCCATCTGTTTCATTTTCCGCAATGTAGAACATATAACTGCGATAGTCAATCTTGTTCTTTCACTGCTTAAACCAGATACACTGATACATCATATGCTGTAGTTTATCGTGGGCACACCCGCGTACGACATCTGTATAATCTCAAACACATGCGCACATACTGCATTGTCATCAATTTTGAGTGCACTTAAACAGATGCACACACACTGCACTTTCAACTGAATAACCTAAATACACCGATACATCATGTGCTGTAGTTTATCTGTGAGCGCACCCACGTACGACATCTGTATAATCTTGAACACATGCACACACACTACATTTTCATCAATTCTGAATGCTTTTCAAAACTGTATTTCTAATAGTGCTTCGCAACTGTTTGTTTTGAAAACAGGGAGATTCTCATGCCTTCCGAGGGTATGGGAACACCGTTGCTCGTGGTTGGTACATGGAGCTGCCCGATGCGGTCCGCCACATCGTCGATCAGGCCAGCTTTGGCACTTTCTGCATGGGACTCTAACGCCTCACTGTGAGCAGGCCCCTTTTTGCTGCTTTGGTGGAGAGGTGGTGGGACACCACCGATTCCTTCCACCTTTCTGCCACCGGGGAGATGACGATGACTCCCTTTGACTTCTCGATGCTCACTGGCATTGGAGTAGGGGGTGATCCGATCTGCTTCGATACAGATATGGATGAGTGGGACGCCGCTCAGATGTACCTGCTCGGCACTCAGCCACCTCTTGCCTGGGCAGGGTTCGTGAGGTACTCATGGTTCGAGGATCACTTTCGGATCCAGGCGCCTACTACTCGGGAGGAGGAGGAGCAGTATGCTCGTGGCTTCATCATGTTCCTGTTGGGGACTACGCTTTTCGCCGACCGGGCGAACACTGTTGCCCTCTACCTGCTAAGTGCGCTCGTGAATGTGACCAGGATCCGTGGCTACAACTAGGGTGGCGCTGGCCTAGCCACACTCTATGGGTATATGAGCTCATCGTCTCGACACAGCGGACAGTTGCTCGGAGGCTACTGGTGAGCTTGGGAGGTACACCTTCTTTTACATTTTACATTTACATTATCTATACTCTATACATCGCACACATGCGGTGTACCTCACTCGATTGTACATCGCACACACAAAGACACATGTAATCGCTTTACATCGATCAGATATCGCAAACACCGCACACTCTGCACAATACACGGTTCTATGATTTCTGCTTTATTTTGCATTCTGCTTCATCTGATAAGCATACTGATGTTTGCTCTGTTACACTTTGCAGTTGTGAGTATATGCCTACTTCCTAAGGTTTGCCCCAGTGCCAGATGAGGAGGTCCCCCTTGGCGTTCCATTCTCTCACCGCTTCGACGTAAGATGCGAGCGGAGGCCACGGGAGTCTTTCATATTCTTTCGCCAGTATTTCGACACCATCACCGCCGTAGAGGTATTTTAGAATTTACAGTTCATTTAAGCTTCGCTTTACATTATTCTTTCAATAATAGTAGATAACAAATTGTATATCATTTACAGATCACCTAGCAGCCCTGGGCTCCGTTGCTGGATGCGGTGAGGGATCGGTATGCAGGCGCTGAGGAGACTACCCGATGCAAGATTCTGCTAGAGGGCTGGTTCTGTCGGGCTTGGTATCTGTGTGAGCGCTTCTTACGCCAGACCTTGGGCTTACTGGAGCAGATAGTCCCGGAGCTGCCTCCTACCCATATAAGGCATACTGAGGGATATACCCTAGAGGAGATGGGGAGGTACACGATTGGCTGGGACTCGCAGCGCTTTAGAGACGAGGGTGACTACATCGAGTTTATCCAGGCCTATCTGATGCCACCTCTGAGTAGTGCTCGTCAAGCAGAGAGAGAGAGAGGCCTGCGGTGCCAGAGGCAGGAGCAGGAGCACCGAGGGCGGCTCGAGCCCGTGGTAGGAGCGGGTCCCGGAGAGAGCGGGGAGCTGAGTGGCCAGCACTGCCCACCATGATGACATGCCGAGGATAGGGTGGGGAGACTTATCAAATACCCATCGCTCCTCCTCCCGCTAATCATGAGCTTACTGGAGTTTACGGTTCGGCCCCGGTATGTATTGCTATACTTTGCATTCTATACAGTCATTTCAATTCATTTGATATCCTGCAAAATACTAATGCCTTCAACACTTTTGCAGGCTTCGATCGAGTACACTCACCAGTCTCTGGAGCTGACTGCCTCGGTGATGGGGATGCTGCAGCAGAGCCTGGACCTGTTGACCATCTACGGCATCCCGGTAAGTTCTTTTAAACTCGGTTTCAATACTCTGCACATTCTGTTCCACACATGATCTGATGCATCGTAATATCAATACGGCACTTGATACACAGCACTCACGGCACTGATACACTGTAACTCATACATTGCATTCTGTACTGATACACTGCTCACAGCATTCACACATTGTACTCACACACTGTGTTCGGTATTCATACCCGATTCTACATAGTATGGCTGATGCATTTGCCCACTGTTCTTTTCAGGCCCCATTCCAGATTCCGGCCGCGGGAGGTGCTCCAGCTGGGCCTTCAGACCGCCAAGGAGCAGGCGAGGACCACAAGATTTCCGCACCAAAGGCGTATTCATGTTGGGAGCAGCTCACGGGCACCGGTTCCAGACGATGATGAGTCCGAGGCAGAGATGGATTCATCTGGGGACGAGATTGGAGATGGCTTGGGCTCGGACTCAGATGAGAGTCGACGACAATGCTCTGGACCTTCGCCCGTGAAGAGGACCAGACGGATTCCCTTGAGACCATTGATGTTGATCTTAGACATTTGCTACTTTTCTTCTTTTTTGCTCTGCTCGGACACTTTGTTGCTTTTCCTTTTTGTTTTACTTTTCTTTTTACTAGTAGTTTGAGCACATTGTCTTTGCCCAGAGCGTGTTTTATTTTCCTCAAAACTATGTACTTTTGCAAAAAAAACAGTTGTTTTTGTTCAAAAAGTGTTGCATTTATACATTCTATGCATCGCATTGCATCATATTACATAACAATGCAAATGAGTTTGAACTTTGTTTGAAAATTAAGCACTTGCACCGTAATAATCAGGTAGTGAACCGATTAACGACAAAACAACTCGATAAGCAAAACAAAGACCTTAATAAGTTAACCAAGTGTAAATACAACTCGATAAGCAAAACAAAGACTTAAAGAGGACGAAATACAACTCGATAAACAAATGTACAACAACTCGATAAGCAAATAGGTGTGACTTCGCCAAATCATCATCCAAGGCACTAGAAGTGGAACCAGTCACAAGTTCTCAGCATCCTCAGCAAATAGACAGCTCTGAGGATAAGAGAGAAGGCCATCGACTAGAGGGAGAGGCCATCGACAATAAGAAATGGCCATCGGCCATCATTACTAGCCGATCGGCCAAAAATGGTGGTCGGTTGGCACTCTTTATGGCCGATCGGCCAAAAATGGCAAGAACCGCCAGAATGTTGACACATGTCTTCCACTCACACCTTATCTTCTCCAAAAGCCCCACCTTCGTAGTTTTGCTCATTTCAACACTGTTTTACACCAAATGGAAGAGTTTCTTGCCCAAAATCTCACAAACTGGATTGCCAACTTGGATGGCTCGGAAAGGCTGAATTTCTGGGGTTTCGGCATAAATACACTATTCCCGCTGGGTCGCACCCCGCTACGTTTTCCATTCCTCTATGCTGCGGCAAGGTTTTGGAATCCGGTAACACACGTCTTTAGCTTTTGCGATCAAGAAATGTGTCCTACTTACGAGGATTTCCAAGCTTTAATGGAATCCGAGCGTAATGAAGAAATCTTGCCTCAACTCCGGTTTGGCCACGTCCAAGCCTTAGGACGGATGTGCGGCCTCACTATGCATGACGCTCGGTCATTGATTCGCGACGGAGAGCTAGATATTCCAAGCTTGGTTTGTCGGTTTTCTGATGCCGGCGACCACGACGATCATCATTGGCAGAGTTACCGACGACATGCGCTTTACTTGTGCATGCTGTCCCATTTCTTGCTTGCCCCGGGCTCCGGCGGGTTTAGCACTCGTTTGATTGAGGTCACCGAAGGCTTGAAAGAGGGCAAAAGTTGCATTGCCATGACATTGGCCGAGACATTGATGGGCTTAGACGCTTTTCATCGCCGGGAGATGGCTAGGTTTGCAGAGAGTCCACTACTATTGCAGGTAATTTTTCCAATCCCATCTCACATATATTGCTCACATCACTCGGCCCTCAGGCTTGGTTTTTCTCTCAAAACCCTCTGCTTACTTTTTCTCTCAACGTACACCTCTCTATTCTTTATTCTCTCATTTTTCATCCCTCCCCAGATATGGTTGATGGACAAATTGAAGATTGCGGACTCTTGTCCGGCGTATTCAGCTCGCAGCTATTTCTTTCGGTGACGTCTAGTCGATGCTTCGGATGAGGGATGGTGGTACAACTGGATGTGCAGTTTGTCCGCAGACCACATTGCTTGGCGCTGCCCTTGGCTCAATTTATCGATAATGAGTTATAGTATGACCCGTCAGCCCGAGATCCAGTTGATAGGCTTGACACACTGCGTGTTTTACTTTCCGTTCTGGTTCCGGTGCCAGTTCGGACATGATTAGACTTGCTCGGAAGAGGGGATTGAGTACCCTGCTGCATTTTCGGTCCGAGGCGCACAGTTAGCCCGGTATGCCACAACGTGGAGGACGAGAGAGCTTCTAGCCCCCGCTTCTATTTTTAGTTGCACCCTCTCTGACGAGTGCATAGATTGGTTCAATGAAGAGGCACAAGTTGGGCCCACGTTGGCATCAGAGGCTTCGACCAGCTCTGGGAGGGGACATAGGAACACTTGTCCATGCCCTAGATTTATTTACTTTAATTAGAACTTTCAAGTTTTCTTTATGAATGTAATAAAAAAGCAACTTCAATTTGTATTCAAAAGTAGGAGAACACTGTGTTGAAATTAATGAAATTGAAGGTTGTGGGTACTGAAAATTTTTCATTTGGTCCAAAAATGGTCTAAGTTGTAAAAAGATTAATTTGAGTAAAATCAACTTTTATTAAAACTTTTCAAAACCATTTTCGATGTGGATCAGAACTGGACACGCCTGAGATCTATCACTAAGATGTACAACCCTGGATTCCAGCAACTGGAAAGTTGCCCCTAGTTTGAATGACACTGCACTAGAGATCACAACCGAGCTCTTAAATGCTGAGTAGACAAAGACGACCAAACATGATCACATGGAGAAAGTTGATCGAGGAAATGTTTATGGCTGGACTTTAGACATGAAGTTGCCTACGTATCCCAAAGATGGGAATCAAGCCTTACGTAGTCAGCTTGGGTGCACTCGAGTATTTACGCTCTCCTTTTGCGCTCTAACTTTTTCCAAGGTCGTCCTTTGCGGGTTTTCAACCTTGCGAGCTCAGTTTTTATAATTTCAAATTTTTCATGCTCTAACTTTTGCCTAGGCCGCCCTTTCAGGTCTTCGGCCTAGCGAGCCTCTCAGGGAAAATATTTCTTCAACTTGTCCATGTTAATCGGCTGGAAGAACTCCGGGCCATCTAGGTCCATCAGAACGATAGCTCCGCCCAACCAGATAGACTTGATGATGTAAGAGCCAGTCCAATTGGGTCTGAACTTGCCCCTAGGGTCGTGGATAGGAGCTCGGTTTTCTTTGAGCACCAAATCTCCTTTTTTCAAATTCCTGGACTTAACCTTCTTGTTGAAAGCCTTGGCAATTCTGCGTTGATAACCCTGAACATGGTACAGTGCTTTCAGCCTTCGCTCGTCGAAGAGCATGAGTTCTTCAAATCTGCTCTGCTGCCAATCTACCTCAGCTATCTGACACTCAGCCAGTACTTGCAATGACGGAACCTCAACTTTAATAGGTAGAACAGCCTCCATCTCATAAACCAATGAATACGGAGTCGCTCCAGTAAAAGTTTGAATTAAAGTCCGGTAGCCCCACAGAGCAAATGGCAGCTTATCTGGCCAGTCCCGATAGGTTTCCACCATCTTCTGTAGTATGTGTTTGATGTTCTTGTTGGTGGCCTCAACTGCTCCGTTGGTTTGTGGCCGATATGTAGATGACTTGTGAAAAGCCACATTGTACTTGTCCAACAAGTCGATCACCTCCTTTTTGAAATGGGAACCATTATCTGAAATGATCTCGTTTGGGACCCCATAGCGACAGATGATGTTGTTCCTGATGAACTTTGCAACATGAGACGCCTTCAACACCACATAGGATTGAGCCTCAACCCACTTCGTAAAGTAGTCTATCACTACCAGAATATACTCATGGCCATTGGACCCCTTTGGAGTGACAGCCCCGATCACATCAATCCCCCATACTGAAAACGGCCATGGCGAAGTCATGTTATACAGCTTCAACAGCGGAATGTTCATGCGATTTGCATGGATCTAACATTTGTGGCATCGCCGGACAAAGCCGATACAATCCTCCTCCATGGTGGACCAGTAGTAACCCTGTCTAAGGATTTTCCGAGCTAGCATCACCCCGTTCATGTGCACTCCGCACTCTCCTCCATGGATGGCCTCCATCAGGTGCTTCGATTCTTCGATATCAACACACAGCTTATGCATCCCCAAATGACCTCTCTTGTACAGTTTAACCCCGCAGATAATGAATTGAGCAGCCATTCTTCGTATTGCCCTCTTATCTTTGGCGTTTGCCCCTGGTGGATACGTCTCTTTTTCCAAGAAGTTCCAAACATCGTAATACCAGGGGTTCTCATCTTGAACCTCTTCTATGACAGCAATCAGCTCGTAGACCGGCACAAATTTCTGGTCAATAATGATCGGACGCATCCGGACTCCAAAAGGGATGTCTATCATGGAAGATAGAGTTACTAGTGAGTCTGCAAACCTGTTGTTCTCTCTTAACAGATGAGCGAAGTTCAGCTTCTCAAAACCGAGGAATCAGTATGTCCAAGGTCTGGTGGTAGATTCTCATCTTTTCTTCTTTGACTTTCCAATCTCCCTTAGCTTGGGATACAACAAGGTTCGAGTCCTCGATAACGTCCAACCGTTTTGCCCCTAGTTCTAGGGCAGCTTCTAAACCAGCAATACATGCCTCATATTCTGCTTCATTGTTCGACACTTTGAACCTGAGTTTGAATGCTAGGGATGCGGGAATTGTCGGGTGCTATTAGCAACACTCCTATCCCATACCCATATTGGTTTGACGCTCCGTCAAAGTACATCGTCCAAGTTTCGTCCTCGACATGTAGGATAGCCTCGTTTGGGAATAAGTACTCAACTGCTTCATCCCATTCCACAGGGTGATCGGCTAGGAACTCCGCTACCGCTCTCCCTTTACTGACTTGCGCGTCACATATTTCAGATCGAATTTTGAAAGCAGAAGCAACCAACGAGCTAGCCTACCCCTAAGTGTCAGTTTCTCCAAGAGATATTTGATGGGATCTAGTCTCGAAACCAACATTACAGAGTGAACTAACAGGTAGTGCCGCAGCTTCCTGGTAGCCCATACCAAGGCCAGACAAGCCTTCTCCAGCGGAGTGTAGCGGGTTTCGTAATCCAGCATTTTCTTGCTCAGGTAGTAGATAGCTCTTTCCACCTTGTCCTCAGACTCCTATGCAAGCATGCAACCCATTGTAGTTTTAGTCACTGAAAGATACAAAATCAACGGTTTCCCTAGCTCAGGTGGTGACAACACGGGTGGGTTTTGTAAATATTGTTTAATCTGTTCAAAAGCAGCATGGCATCAGCCGTCCCATTGGAACTTCATTCCTTTCTTCAGGAGACCAAAGAGTGGTTCACAAGTCAAGGTTAATTTTGAGATAAACCATCTTATGAATTGCACTTTACCCAAAAAGCCTCGCACCTCGTTTTCAGTCCTTGGTGGTGGCATTTCTAAGATGGCCTTGATTTTGGTAAGGTCGACTTTGATGCCCCTTTGTGTGATCAAGAACCCCATCATTTTCCCTGCTGTGACACCAAACGTACATTTTTGAGGATTCAGCCGCAAACGGAATTCTCTGATCCTTTGGAAGAACTTTTGCAAGGCGGTGTAGTGGCCCTCTCTTTCCTTGGACTTAACAATCATGTCATCCACGTACACCTCAACCTCTTTGTGGATCATGTCGTGCAATATCGTGGTTGCAGCCCGTTGATATGTAGCTCCAGCGTTCTTCAGCCCAAACGGCATTACCCTATAACAATAGGTCCTCCACGGGGTGGTAAAAGTAGTCTTCTCCCGGTCTTCGGGCGCCATTACAATCTGGTTGTAGCCTGAGAAGCCATCCATGAACGAAAGCAATGCATGCCCTGCAGTAAAATCCACTAACTCGTCGATATGTGGCAGAGGAAAGTCGTCCTTCGGACTGGCTTTGTTCAAATCCCTGAAATCCATACATACCCGAATCTTGCCATCTTTCTTCAGCACCGGAACGATATTGGCCAACCAAGTTGGGTATTCAGATACCAGCAGGAACCCTGCGTCAATTTGCTTGGTGACCTCTTCTTTGATCTTGAGAGCCCAATCCGGGCGGATCCTTTTGAGTTTCTGCTTAACAAGTCGGGCCTCTGGGTTAAGAGGGATCCAGTGCTGTACAATCTCAGGATCGATTCCAGGCATGTCTTCGTAGGACCACGCGAAAACATCTTTGAAATCTTTTAATAAAGCGACTAAGTGCTCGCACTCCTCCGAAGACAACATGGACCCGATCTGGACCAGCTGCAGGTCCTTCTTAGTACCAACATTAATTTGAGTGATTTCATCAACCAGGGGTTTTACAAACCTCTCATGCTCTTGTTCAAGCAAATATTTCAAAGCCGGTGGAATTTCTTCCTCATTGTTTTCATCGAAATTTTGAAAGTCCTGATTAATGCAATAAATCAAAGGCATAGAAAAATACTCAAAAGCCACATCTATTCCATTCTCATTAATCACTACACCCAGTCCATCTAATTCTTCTTTTACAACAGACTCAAAAGAGAAAGAAAAAGATGACCTAGACAGGACTGTGGCATCCGGGTTATCACTCCCAGGAATACTGAACTCAGACTCAGACGAGCTGGAACCTGATTTCAACTCCATAAACTTGGTGGAATCAGATTCCGGCTCACTACCTGACCCGGTGCTGCTCGATAAGAATCCCTCTTCGTACTGCCAGACGAGGGACGTTGCGATGGACGTATCCAAAATGTTTGAAAGTGAGCTCGCAACCATTTCATTCCCAATCATAGACACTGAGAGGTCATCTCCTAAGCACTCATGGATGATCAGAGGATCTGAAAGTAGACAAGCCAATGCTACCCCCATTTTAAACTCGGTGCTCTCGGAATCCACTTCCTTACGCCGCTCAACCTCAGCTGATGGGTTTGTCTGCTCCTCGGCAACATCATCCCCGAACAACTGCAAGTCGAAGAAGATTTCAAACCCCGGCAAGCGCCACTTCTCTGTGTTCAGCCACGGCTCGGGGAAGCCGCAGAATGGAAAGTCTTCCCCCTCCCAGATGAAGCGTCCGTTCAAGGTGCCCTGGATAGGCCGATGAATTAACTCAAAATGCTTCCCTACCTGCTTAGCTCTGGCTCTCCCGGCCATTTCTTTGCCCTTCCTCACTCAGTCCTCTTTGGTGGGTAGATAACCCAAGCCAAAGGTATGCGGGTTGTACGACACTCCCTTCTGGCCACTTCTTCCTAGTCCCATCCCAGGGACGTGATGGAGCTTGTTCATGAGATACACAAACTGCGTGCTGACATATAATCCCTCGTCAACAGCTAAGATATTCTGTACCACCCGGGCCTCGGCTAGGGTAAATCCTGATAGGAACACATCCTCTGTGCCATGCTCAATTTCCAAAACCGGTGTAGACACTTCTGGCGGTGGATGGATTGACGAATTCCCGAAAATAATATTCACCCCCTTCTCGTGGGGGTATTTCAACATCTAGTGCAGGGTGGAAGAGACTGCCTTCACCTGGTGCAGCTATGGCCACCCTAGGAGTAGATTGAAGGTTGCGGGAATGTCCAAGACACGAAAGTCAATCTCGTGTTGTCCTAGACCAACCTTGGTTTGAATCTACACAGTCCCCATCACCTCTCTACTTGTATTGTCGTAGGCCCTTATCACCTGGGTGGTTGGCACGAAGTCCGCGGGCTTCAACCCGATTGCATATGTTGTCCTTGACGGGCACACATTAATGGCGGATCCCGTGTTAACAAGAACCACCGGTATCCATTTGTCCCTACACTCCATAGAGATGTAGAGCAGTTTGTTATGGTTTGTGCCCTCAGGCGGCAGTTCTATGTCAGAAAAGGTCAATGTCGGGGAGGCTCCTCCTGAAAAAACTAGTCCTACCAGTTGTTCAGGTGTGGTATCTATTGAAAGTTTGGCCTTATCCATTGCAGAAAGGACAGCATGTCTATGAACTCTGGAAGCCATAAGCAGTCCCCAGATGGAGATGTCTGCATGTATCTTCTTCAATTTGTTTAAGACCTGACCTCTTCCTCGAGTAACTTCTCCTTCTACTTCTCCGCCTCCTTGTCTTTCCCGGACGCTTCTGGTTGATCTAAGTGTGGGGGTTTGAAATACCGCCCGCTTCTAGTCATGTGGTCAGCCTCTCCCATATACCAGGTATCATCTGACTGGCTTTGTCCCCAGTCTTCGTCTGTGTGGGCAAGACATAGGTCGTCATCTTCCCACCACATGCCATCGGTAGCTGACAGACACCTGTCCGGCTCTGTTACAACTGTTCCTGTTCCCGCAGCATCTTGCGTTCCTGTGCTCGCAGCACATTCCATTCCTGTGCACACAGGACGTTCTGTCCCCTCAGGGGCTTTGGCTTTCCTGATTCTCTCAGAATCCTTGATCCTTTCCCGTTTAGCCCGGTAGCGACTTAACATTCAACAACTCTGTATTCGAGCGCCCAAATCACGAGAAAAATTCTTAGCACCGGCGCTCTCCAGTGATGCAAACTGATTCCCGGCCCTTCCGACCACAAATGATGTCCCCGTCCTCGACAGACCCTATTCTAGCTGAGGTTGTTCCACAACATCCGGTTGATTATCAAGCCACCCAGTAGACTCTGCCGACCCATCAAAATTAAACCAATTGACTGTTACGTCTCCCGGATCTTGTTCTTTGAAAGATTGAAGGTTAGCGATGTCCTCTTCCAAATCTGCTAGGTCATCTAGCCCTTGATTAGATGCGTCCTCGATTACACAGATCTCTACCCCCACTGGCAATTCCACATTCGGCCTAGCTTGGCCTGCTGATGTAATGTAACCACTCGGGTTTTTCATGAAGCTTGGAGACCCCTCAGGCTCTGTACAATCATCCTCATCTGCCTCCTCAGTCAACCCAATCCTATCTTCGATAGCCACCACTACCGTTTCAAGTTGGGTTAGGGAGATGTCCAGCATGCATAAGTCAGTACTGTCAGGAATGAACACCTCCGGCTCGGGTAGGTGGGAAGAGGTGATATATATACTAGGGTCGTATGACACAACCCCAGTTTGGATCAAATTGATACGTTTGGGAGGTGGAGCTTAGTTGTGTGGTGGGAGAGGGTTGGTTATGATATTCGGCTTCTCTGGAGGCACGATCACCCTATTGTCAACGAGGTCCTGAATCTCGTGACGCAATCTATAGCACTGGTCGGTGTCATGACCATGCTGTTGGTAAAATGCACAGTACTTTGCTGGGTTATGGAATGGGGGAATTTTTTCTGGCAATGGCCGCGGCTCCAGGGGCTTCAATTGCCCTTTTCTGATTAAAACCCCCAAAGCCTTGGACAGTGGCATATATAGTGGAGTGAAGGTTCTTTGGCCTTTGGGTGCATATCTGGCTGTTTGCGAGCTACTACCGGACGCACTGGTGAATGGCGTAGCTGCAAGGGCTCTTGGGGTATTGGTGGTGGTAACCATAGTCACATCTGAAGATCTAGCAGCTACAGCACTGCTTGTGCCCGCATTCGTACTGCGGTTAAAAGTCCTCCTGGGCTGCTCTCTGTCATGGTCGATCAGACCTTGTTTCATGGCATCCTCGATCTACACCCTTATCTCATGTAAATCTACAAAGGTGGGGAGGGGGAGAACGATCATCTTCTCCATGAGCTTGGGCTGGAGGTTGCGTACAACCATCCGAATCTGATCCTTGTCAACGGGCCTGATGGTCATCATCGAGGCCTTGGCCCTCCATCGGGTCACAAAATCGGAGAAGCTCTCCTTCGGCTCTTGCCTGGTTGTCTCGAGATCACGTGTTGTGACATCGATCTGTGTATTATAGGATTATTGAGCTATGAAGGAATCATCCATCGCCTCCTAACTTCTCTTAACGGAATCTTCCAGTTTTGCATACCAAATGGTCGCTACACCCGACAGGGTCCGGCCAAACAGAGAAAGTTTCTGCAATCTGGAGAGGCTCATCGGCCTTACTATATCTGAAAATAGCCGCAAATGCACCATAGTGTAGACACCCCATTTTTGACCGTCCTCAAGACTTGGATGTCACTGATTGAACACTCGGTGATCATCCTTGTTTGTGTTCGTTTGGAGTTCCCGGAGGTCTCGGCTACGCGCCTTACCTCAGGATCTCCGAACTCGACCATTTTGTGTTTGGTTTTGCACCAAACACTTGTGTTTTGCCTTGGAGGGGCAGGGAATGCCTTGTAAGGCATTCCCACACATCACCGGCCGTGACTAGAGGCCACCAGCCGGAGTTTTATGCCATCGGCAATGTATATTGCCAGTCGGCACTCTTTGTTGCCGGTTGGCCATAAATTTTGTTAAAATGACATTTTTGGCCAGCCGGTTACTATTCAACTGCTTTTGAAGATATTTTATTACAGCTGTGTTGCATTGGCTTCCCCTCCATACACGTGTATGGAGGGATGCCCCTCTTGGTTGCTTAACTTGTAAGCATTTCAAGTTAGAGGAGCCCTTCCCCCTTGGCTTTAGGGTTGGCTTTTTGGAGAGAAAACAACTCAGAGAGAGCTCTGGTTTTAGGTTTAGGGTTGATACATATCCTATCTCTATATTTCCCTCTTGTGTGTGTCTAGGTGTTTTTGTGCCTTACTATTGCATACAAACACCTAGTGTTGCACCTTCCCTTGGCTACTGAGGTTCTAAGGGCTTGTTCTTGGTGTTCTTGGCTGGATTGGAGCTCAAGGAGGCAACAAGATCAACATTTGTGAAGGTGGTCTACAAGGGTGAGAACTAGTCCCTTTTACCCCATTTTTGCATTCCATTTTTGCTTATCTTAGAACTGTTTTTGTACTTAGTGTTTAATACAAAAAAAGTTCTATTTTTAGGCCCTCTTGATAGTTTATTAAGAGTGTTTTGTGCTTTGGGAAAGTTTGGCCCCTCTTAGGCCTTGTAGGCCCTTGTTTTGTACCCCTTTTGGTGAGCTCCGAGATTTTGGTGTTTGGGTCTCTTCACCACTGAAATCTTAAGGGATTTCAGTGGTGAGGGCGATGCCTTGAAGTCCTAAGAAGGAGAGGGCCACCCCCCTCTCCTTGTTGTCCTTGAAAAGGGCACTTTTTGGCCTCTAGAGGGAGCCTTATGTTGGATGGTTTATTGGTCATGCCTTGGCTGCATTTTATGTTTATATTGCCCTAATATAACATTGTCACATGTTGGTTTTGGTACACCTTGCATGCCTTGCATACCTACCATGTAATGCCTTGTTGTTGCCTTAAGATGCTTTAGGTTGTAAACCTTTATTCTAGCATGTTTTAGGCTTAGCCTTGTGAAGGTTTTGTGCTTATTTTGTCATGCTTTAGGTCTGTCCATAGTTGTTTGGGTCGATCATGACATGCATTATATAGCCTCTTTGCATTTTTGGTTTCTTAGCCTTAAGTGTGTGAATGTATAGCATGCATCCTTGCCTCATTTCAGTGGGTTGGGACCATTTGCCATGTTATTTCAGTCCACTTAACATGCTCACATGCTTGCCTTTCAATACCTCTTTGATGTTTCAAGAGTTTGTGCCTTATGCTCCATGTTAAGCATTTGAGTATGCCTTCATATTTGAGCCACTTAGATGACATCTAAGTAGTCTTTTGGCCTTGTTTTAACATGCTAAAAATCTTTTTTTAGTTGTTTAATGCATGCCATGATTGTCTTGCTAAGTGTGGTCCAATGCCCCCCTTTAGTTTGCTTTGAATTTTGGATCTTCTATGCATGCCTTGCTCATCTTGTTTGCTTGGTTTGGCATCACATTCTTGCATGTTTTCAGAGCTTGTGTTGCATGCTGGTTGTCCATACTTAGCCTCTCTTAAGTGTGCTTGAGATTTGCTTGTTTATGTTTAAGTGTTGAGCCTTGATATGTGCATATGTGTATGTGTGTTTGGTCTCACCCCTTGAACTTTTGGCCACTGTTTTAGGCCTATTTAGAGTTGTCTAAATCATGTTTAAGTCCATCCCTTTGTTGCTTGCATGTGCTCCTTGTATGTTGTAGCATAGTAGTAAGTTGTTGCATGTTAGGACTTGCATGATTGAATGAAGTCACATGCTTGTTTGCATGCTTGAATATCCACATTGCATCTTGCATGCTTGTTGGTTAACATTGGTGTTTCATACCTTACATGCTTGCTAGCTTGTATGCTTGTTTGAATTGCCATGTTACATGCCTAGTTAACATGCTTAGGATTGCATTGCATTGGCATGCATGCTCTACCTCTTGACCTAGTCATGATGGAGGTAGAAGCCCCTTGGTTTGATTGTGTGCATTGCATTCCATTTGACATGAAAGTGCACACTTGATTCTTGGGCCATCATGCATAGAAATGCACGATTGGTGGTTCAAGAATCAAAGACCATGTCCCTTCGAGTCATACACATGAAAAGGGACTTGTTTGGTGCATACATGGCTTGAATTGCATTGCCATGCAAGATTACGCCCTCTCTTCTGTCAAACATGTTCTCTGAGAATTTATTGCCGGCCGTGATCAATCAATGGCCGGTGGATCCATTTTGTGCCGATAACCACATGCTACTGCCGGTGGAAGTCCTACTAAGTCGGTGGTGTCCCCCAGTGTCCAGGGGAGCATTTATAAGACTTTGGCGATCTTGAGAGGAGCGAGCGAAAAGCGAAGGCGATCTATGCATGGCGATTGCACTTAAGCGGAATCGGCGCATACATTGAGTCCTCGCCCCGGGGCAGTTTACTGTCTTTCTTAGCTTAGTAAATTTTTTTTATTACTTAGGCAATTTGTAATATTTAATTAGCTTGCGTAGTTAATTAATTTGTATTATTATTTTGGTCCCTCCGAACGAGGGCGAATTTGTAATAAGTGTGGGTGTATGGGTGTGTATGTCTTCCAACCCCCATTTCTTTCTATCCTTTTATTTACCTGCTTATGATGGTAGATTAGGGCACGTTTAATTTTAGCATATCTTATGCTATGCATGCGTGCATCCATGTATTTGTCCAAACATGCACCGGGCTCGGTACATCACGCTAACTGCATTGTATTCTAATTCCAACTTGAATACGTGCATCGAATGAATGCATTTCACATGCCACTTTTAGGATAGCCGAGCCTGCCTAATTGCATTCTATATGCAGTGCATTAGTCATTTAACATGAGCTAGGTCACGCATGTTTGCTAACCAGTTTATTGTTTTGGCACGGAGTACGATGTAAGTTTTTATGCTTTAGCATATCGCATGCGTGTGAATGTTAAACATGACAGTATGCTTGCCATGCGGCTAAATGCTTACATGATATTACTGATTGAATGCCTGCGGGTGGAGGTTGGATTGTCTGAGTTGGAATGACTCGTTGAAATCCGTATTTTAGCCTACTTGCGAGTAGCAAAAGCCAACACGTTTTTCAAGACAAACGGATATACAATGTTTATTCCCAAATTAGGCGATCTAGTCTATACTTGTTTGTTGTGCGCATAACATAGTAATTCTAGGCTAATTAACCGGAATAAGAACACATAACGTTTTCAAAAACGGATATCATGGTTAGTACAGGCCGATCTTCGGATCGGGCGAGAGGGGGTGCTCATAGCTGACCTTCCCCAATCGTACCCAAGTTCCCGAGCCGAGGCAACTTTGGTGATGACGGACACGTGGCCTTTGGCACCGAGTCAGGGTTTCCTAAATTCCCCCAAAATAAAACATTTAGGTGGTGACTCTGTATCTAGCAAAGTAGTCCATGTTTGGCACTTCTTTTTAGAAATCTATTTTTCTCAAAATGATTTGCCAGAGTTGGACTCTTTGGTTCAGATTAAGAACCATGACACAAATCGAGTCCGAACTGTAAAGTGAGGCCCACGGGCGCGTCTACACATAGGATCTCCAGACCCATCGAAACGATCTATGTGCGACATTTTAAACCGGTCCGGCAACGTCACGGCCGAGTCAGTATACCCATCCTCAATATCTGGAATGGACTTCACACCTTGAGACTTCTTGAACAGATTTTCAAGCTTGCTCACTTTTAATGCTGTGGGGTCCACCTGGAACTCAAAGGGGGAATCCGGTAGGTTAGTGGGTGTTTTGGATAGCTGGGGTAGGACCGGAGGCGAAGCTGGCCCCGTTGGAATGTCCATATCATCCTGGATGTTAGTTTCCTCCTCAAGAATCGGAACTCTCGGTGGGGGAGGAGGTTGGTGTGAAGCGGACGCCCTAGTTTGCTGCTGTAATCTGGCGATTAACTCTGACTGTTGGGTCACTACTTCTGCTTGGCGTGAAGCCACTTACACTGTGAGGCGGCATCATTGCATGACCGTATGCTCTGGAGTGACACATCATCTCTTCTAAGTCTGCCATATCTAAATAAACAATCGGTATATACGTCTCGTAGAGACTCGAAATCTCAACGACTACTCAAGGACTCTTGATCGGCAACCCTTTGTCGACAAAGCTACGCCTTCTTGACCGTCTAGTAACCGGGGGTAAAGAGTAGAACACTGGTTGTCCGTCTATCAGATCCTCGAATTGATTGAGTCTGCGACCTCTAACCCAGAGTGCTCGGGAAATATCTACCTGGTCGGATGCAATTGTGCTAAACTACCTTGCAAAAAGATAAATAAAGCATAATAAGGAAATAATGAATAGAAAAATGGACAGCATAGGAAATCAACATGTAGTTCCGGCAAAGGAAATCAACATGTTTCCAGCCATCGACAGCAGTAACCACTTACAGGTCAATTTCATCCTCTTTCAAAATAGGAGCATCCTCACGGAGAAAATAAGCCAAGTTCAGAGTTGTAAGATAGAACAATATTTTCTGTTGCCATATTTTAAAATCAGTTCCTAAGAACTTCTATGGCTTCTCACCGTGATTTACCGGTATTGTCACAACAGGAGAAGGGGTTGGCGCAATTGCAGCCACCACACTAATACTTGTTTGGGTATTTGTTTTAGTAGCCATGAATTCTAAATTATAAAACAAAATTATAATTAGAATTTATGCTACACAGAAAATTAATCCAAATTCACAGAATTAAATTCTGTAAAAATAAAATAAACAAGAATGTAACTTTTATTTTTCAATTAATTTGGAAATAAAATAAAATTTTATTGAACCAAATTAATTCCACACAGAAAATGAAATTTCTGTAACACTTCGATAATCAAAAACTAAAATAGAATTTTTTTTAATTAATGAACACTCAGAAATAAATTAAGAAAACCAAATTTAATTTCTGACACAATTTCACAAATAAATATTCTGAATTGTTAATGACACCAGTATATTACTACTAGTTGTCAAAGAAAAAGACAGTATATTACTACTATCTGTCAAACAGTATATTACTACTATTTGTTTTCCAACCAGAATATTATTTTGTAAAATCACAGAAAATAATTTCTGTAAGAAGAAGAAAGAAGAATGGAAATAAACTAAAAATTCTGTAAACAGAATAATTCGAATCTGTTTTAAGATTGTTGGAACAATCTTCTGTGTAAATAAAATAAAATGAAACTAAATCAAACAAAATAAAGTAAATAACTTAAAGAATTTATTTTATCGAACCGAATGAAAAATAAAAGATCAAGTCGAGTGTGTGACACCCTGTCCTTAAGACAGATTCGCCCCGCTTCGGTGCTTACGGTTAAGTGGCTTCTATCTCCCAGAATACAATGATCTTCACAAATTTGTAGTAGCACTCCAAACAAATTTTTCTGGCGAACTAGAATCTTGTGTTCTATACTCTCTTTAATTTTCCTTAAAAAAAATAATATGAAGATAAATAATGCCAATGAGCAAAATGGACTGCAAATGAAAATTTCATACTGTTTTTTACGGATGGAAAAACTCCTGGATTGGTTCAGATATAATAAGATCGAAAAGGTGTGAAATCAAACTTCATGATTTGAAATTTGAATGAGCAGTCTTTGTTGAAAACTAGATGATTAGAACTGTAATTGAGCAGAATCTGATTACAATATAGAACACATGCTTTGCACAGGCGATTCTGTCCAAATATAATAGATTGAAAAACTGTTTGGACAGTTTTGAATCTGTCCGGCAGTTTAAAAAACCTGTCCGAATTTTGCAACTGTAGTGGACTATGGAACAGGCACAAATTTTAGACAAAAAATTTGAATTTGCATTTGAATTAAATTCCAGCAATAATTAATACAAGAACTAACCCAATCCACACTCGGGCCTGGCCGGTCGGACGGACGGATGGATGGCGTTGCGCGCGCGCGCGTGTGGTGGTTTGGGCCAAATTCACTTTGTCCGTAACTCCTCCCTTCTACAAACTTGGGGTGCCCCTTGGGGCCCAACCCAAGTGTTGTAGTCTAGAGCTTATATACACAAAAAAACTCTCTTAAAGTTTCAATATAGGACAACCCATTAAAAGGAAACCCACATTTAAATCTTTAAATGTCCATTCCATACCGAAGCGACATCAACTTCCCATTTACTCATAAATGGTTTTGACAAACCGTCTTCACCGTGTGACTTGCCATGCGGCAAGGAACACGTCACCTCTTCGGACGCACCCCAAAAGATGATTAGGGCTCACTCAATTTTGGCTCAAAGTTGACCCAAAATAAGTCTTATAAAACCAATTTTCCAACGTTTCATCTTCATTATTGAAAGCGAAGGTGACTAACATGCCAATGGAAACACGAATATGGAGCTTAGACTTGTTGTAACGCCCTCAAAATAATACATAATACTCATCATTCAGACATGCAGTGATAATAATAAAATCAACACCTTTTCATACATCAAAGTAGTTCTTACAACAGTATTACATGTTAACAACAAAAGCAAATGCCCTACGGGCTTACAGCTTTCCAAGTCAACACTCGGTTACACAAAAGAAGAGTACTAACTTTACACAAAATAAGCCATTGGCTTGATATACATGTAATACATCAAAATAAACAAAAAGAGTCTTCAACTCTCATCATCATCCAAGCTATGTCCTTGGAAGTGGCATGCTACCTGTACCTGAAAATAATGTCCCATATAGGGTGAGCCAACGCTCAGTAGAGATACACTAAACACAATATAAGCATTAACTAAGACATTAGCAATTGATAAATGTTTAGTTACCACAAATCAATTCATAACCCGTTTCCATTACATGACCACTATGTCCGTGTTTCATCTCATTTTCCATTTCTTATCAAGTTCACAATTTACAACAACGGCTCAAAACCTGGCCAACAACTTACATGGGACAGTGACTCATATTAAACGTTTCCCACTTTACAATAGATACGCATACTAGCTATATCAACATCTCAACAAATAAGCAGACAAGCTGTATCAACATTTAAACAGATAAGCATATTAGCTGTATCAACACTTCAACAGATAAACATATGAGTTGTATCTACACTTCAGCAGATAAGCATATGAGCTGTATCTACACTTCAACAGATAAGCATATAAGCTGTATCCCCGGAGTTCATCCCCCATCTCCTCCCAAACACTATCCGGTTTAGAGGTCCATCCCCCATCTTCTCCTAAACTGCGGAGTACATCCCTCATCTCCTCCTCTACACATAACGCATGTAAACACATAGGTCATATACACAATCAATCAATACATAAAATTAATGTATTCTATCAACCGTCATACTCTATGACACATCAAATTGATTAGTTTTAGTTTGCCTAATCATCATGAATTGTCTACAACAATCAAAACTACCCTCCACCGGTAGCCCAAGTAATTATTTCTAAACAGATAATAAAAGCTCCAACAGATAAAATATAAATGTTTTCAAAAGTGAGCGATTAATAAATCAAACTCCACTATTTCACAATATAATAAGTCTATTTCATTATTTCCAACTCAATTCCATATAACCACAACTTTCCCAAATTAATTATGACAATTAATTTATACAACAAACTAGGATTTTTAACCCATTTCCCAATATTGACACAATGGTCTATATATCAACTACCAACAACAATACCCTTATTTTGAAACTCAAAATACACATTTTAGAAGCAAAATAACAAAACCTTCTTTTAACATTTTGAAACCCTAAGTCCCAAAATTACCCAATTTCAACACTTTATCAAAACAACCAAAAATCTATGTGTAGACGAGCCCGCGAGGGGCCTCACTCTACAGTTCGGACTCCCCTGCCCTTTTCTGTTTGAAAAAGCTGCGGTTCGTATTCTGAACCAAAGAGTCCACCTCTGGCAAATCGTTTTGAAGAAAACTGATTTTTTGAAAAGTAGTGCCAAACATGGACTGCTTTGCCAGATTACAGAGTCGCCACCTAAATATTTTAAAATGGGGAATTTAGGAAACCCTGACTCGGTCTTGAAAGGCACGTGTCCGTCATCACCAAAGTGACTTGGCTCGAGCTTGGGTACGATCGGGAAGGTCACTATGAGCACCTTTCGCTCCAAGACCGGCCTCTACTAACCATGATATCCGTTTTTGAAAACGTTTATGAGTTCTTATTCCGGTTATTAGCCTAGAATTACTATGTTATGCGCACAGCAAACAAGTATAGACTAGATTGCCTAATTTGGAAATAAACATTGCATATCCGTTTTGTCTCGAAAAACGTATTGGTTTGGAATTGCTACTCGCAAGTAGACTAAAAGGCGGATTTCAAGGAGTATTCCCAACTCAAGCAACCCAACCTTCACCCACAGGCATACAAGCAATTTATATCATGTAAGCAATTAGTCGCATGGCAATCCTACTGTTATGGCAAACAATCACACGCATGCGATATGCTAAAGCGTAAAACACTTACATCGTACTCCGTGCCAAAATAAGAAACCAGTTAGCGAACATGCATGACCTAGTTTCATGTTAAGTGGCTAATGCAACACAGGCATAAAATGCAAGCTAGAGTAGGCTCGGCTAACCCTAGGCATGGCATATGAAATGCTATCACATAGCATATATTCAACTTGGAATTTGAAAATTACGATGCAGTTTGTATGATGTACCGAGCCCGGTGCATGTAAACAAATGCATGTATGCACGCATGCATAGCATAAGGTATGCTAAAAATAAAATGCCCTAATCTACCAACGTAAGCAGGTAAATAAAAGGGTTAGAAAGAAGTGGGGATTGGAAGACATACATGCCCACTCACACACACTTATTACATTTTCGCCCTCACTCGGAGGGACCGAATAAATAATTACAGAATGAATAAATAATTAACTAAACTAGCTGATTAAATATTACAAAATAACTAAATTAACTAAATTAATTAATTAATCTAATTAAGCATAAAATCGCCTCGGGATGAGGGCCAACTGCCGCGCGCGCCCGGGATTCGCTCGGAATCGCACTACCATACAAATTTGCCTCTGTTTTCCCTGCTATTCTCTTCTGAAAAATTCCCAAATCTCAGGGATGCCTCTAAGGGCATTGGAGATCACCATCGGCTGGAGGGGTCAGCCATCGGCTGAGGCATGAGCTCATCGGCACAAAATTTATCCATCGGCTGATGATTCATTGCCGATCGGCACTAAACAGTGCCGATCGGCACTGAATGTCTGCAGAACCTGCAACTCACAGCAGCAGAGGGCAAAACTATGCATGGCAATGTAATTCAAGGTATATATGCACCAAACACATCCCACATCATGTTTACAACTCAATAGGGCGTGTGCCTCGATCCTCGGACCATCAATCACGCATTTCTATGCATGATGGCCCCCAAAGAACCAAGAGTGCAAACTTGATTTCAAATGCATGCAAATCACATAGACAAATAAGGGTGCTAAACCTCAATCATACGCACTTCAAGAGGCCTAGTATGCATGCTAATGCGATAAGGTCCTAAGCATGGCAAACTAGCATGCGATATGGACAATGCATGAAGTTCATACAAGCATACAAGTAGGCATATGAAGCAAGCATGCAAACCAATAGAATGGTGGTCCTAAGTGTGAATTAGGCAGCTCAAGAAGGCCTAAAAACAGTGGCGAATGTGCCTAGAAAATGAGGCCAAATATGCATACACACATGCACTTGTTGTGGTCCAAAACCAAGGCATGGATCATGACAACTCTTGAACACATCTAAGAGGCATAAGCATGGACTAATGGGATGCAACTTAGGCTCTGAAATTCATGCACAAAATGATGCCAAATCATGCAATAAAGTAAGCCATACAAAGCATGCAAATGGTCCAAGGCCTAAGGTAGGCTAAAGATGCATTGAACTACACTCACACAAAACAAATAAGGCATGCATCAAACAACCCAAAACAGACTTTTGGCATGTCAAAACAAGGCCAAGGAGCTACCTAGATGGCATCTAAGAGGCTTAGGCACAAAGGCATGCAAGATGGCCAAAACATGGAGCGTTAAATACATACTCTTGGAAGTCACAAGGAAGCATGCAATGTAAACATACAAGCACTTCTAGGGGACTGAAATAGCACATGAGGTGGTCTCAAACCATCAAAATAATGCAAGCAACTCATGCTACACATATACACACTTGAGGCCAACAAGCCACAATACAAGGGAGTCATACTAAGCATGCTAAAATCAAACCAAAGGACTATGGTCAGACCTAAATCATGTTAGAATAAACACAAAGACTTCATGAATCAAGGCTCAAATCATGCTAGAAACCAAGGCTAACAAGCTAGGCATGTTAAGGCATAAAAGAGCATTTCAAGACACCTATGCTAAGCATGCAAAAGGGGCTTAAGCTAACTTGAAAACATGTTATAATATGGTAATATAAGCATGGAAAACAAGTCAAACATACTTGGTACACAACCAAACATGGAGCTTCCTAAGGAAACAAATTTTGCCCTTTTCAAGGACATCAAGGAGAGGGGGGTGACCCTCTCCTTCTTGAGACTTCAAGGCATGCTCTTCACTTTGAAATCCTCAAGATTTCAGTGGTGAAGAGATCCTCTCACCAAATTCTCGGATCTCTCCAAAATAGTCCAAAAATGGGGCCTTTCAAGGCTTAAAGGCGGTCAAACCTCCCCAAACCTCACAACACTCTCAATATATGTTAAAGAGACTTACAAAACAGAACTTTTGTATGCCAAATACTAAGCTCAAAGATGGTTTAAAAGCAAGTAAAGAAAGGGTGCAAAAATGGGGAAAAAAAGGAGTTAGTAGCTTACCCTTGAAGACCTCTTCACAAGACTTGGAGTTGTTGCTTCTTCGGACTCAAAACCAATCAAAACCTCAAGAACAACCTTTGGAACCTTAGTTCCAAAGCGAAGGTGAAACACTAGGTGCTAGTGTGCAAAAGTAAGCACAAAACACCTAGTTTACAAAGAGAAAGAGAGAGATATAGAAGTTATATCTATCCTAACCCTAAAACCAGAGCTCCCTCTGTCTAACAATGGCTAAGACTTCTCAAAAAAAAAGCCAACCCTAAAGCAAGAGGAAGAGCCTTCCTCTTATAGGCCAAAAGCTTACAAGCTTAGCCCCTAAGCAAGCTCATCCCTCCATACACGTGTATGGAGGGGAAACCAAACCATACAGCTGTATGAAAATATCCCATAAAGCAACTGCACAGTAATCGGCAGGGCAAAAATGTCATTTTGACAAATTTGACTGCCGATCGGCACAAAAGAGTGCCGATCGGCACAATAAAGTGCCGACGTAGACAAAAGCCAGCCGATGGCCTCTAGCCACTGCCGATGGTGTGTGGGGATGCTTCACAAAGCATTCCCTGCCCTTCCAAGGCAAAAACAAGTGTTTGGTGCAAAACCGAACACAAACGGCCAAGTTCGGAGGTCTTGAGGCAGGGCACGCGTAGCCGAGAACTCCGGGAACTCCAAACGAACACAAACAAGGATAATCACCGAGTGTTCCAACGGTGACGTCCAAGTCTTGAGGACGGTCAAAAATGGGGTGTCTACACTATGTCAAAGACCATAAGAGTGAGTAGGAATCCCTACCTCAAATTCGGAGCCCAAAGGAAGAAGATGACGAAAATGAAGATGCTCCAAATCCCGAGATTTTCAGATTGAAAGATAGCCCTCGACGATCCACACAACTTTTACAAAGGCCCAAGGTGAGGAAATCACTCTAGCTAGATCAATCCTAAGAGAGAAGTTAGGTTTTAGAGTGAGGTGCCCTCCAATGGCTTTTTCAGAAAAGTAAGAGAGAGAAAGGAAATCAAAAAGTGATCCAAAAAGGTGAAACCCGGTGTGATATACAAGTCGCCCTGCTCGAGCGTCCAAACTGCCGCTCGAGCGCCGGATACGCGCTCCCAGTACTTTTGCAGAACCAGGTCCCCGCTCGAGCGTCACACACAAACTCCGCTCGGCGGACAACCCTGCAGAGGAGATACTGGATGGGTGATTTTCCTGCTCGAGCGCCAAAACCCTCGCTCGAGCAAACAAGCAACAAGAAAGGTCCCGCTCGAGCGTCAAAAGCTCCGCTCGAGCAGACAGGCAAAAATCTGGGCGACTACATTTGGTTCCTAAGCTCAACCAACCTGTTTCAAACCTGCCCAACACAACCCAAGACTCAAATACCAAGAGTAAAGGATGTAAACAAGGTATACGCAACAACAAACTCCATGAAACCTAAGTCCGGATACAACAATTAAAGAAAAGGGAAACCAGGATCGCTATACTTGTACCCAAGGTTTTGAAAAGTGGTTGCGGTCACCGTAATGGTGGTAGTGGCGCGGTTGCGGGGTGTAAAGGTCGTAGCGTAACGGTTGCAGTAACCGGAACCATGAATTTTTTTTTTTTCACACAATTTGAAAAAAAATTATTGATATGCATATTTTTTTTTCCATGATCATATTTATTGGGTTTAAAATAAATATTGATCAATTTTTGTAAATTTTTAAATATGATCCAATATATTTCATATTTTTAAATCACTATAAACTAAAATTTTTACATTTTATTTTAATAGTTAATAAATTTATATTATACAAAAAATCAATCACTAACTATTATATATAAGATAAACAATGACAAAAGTAAGAGAATAAATAAGAGCCTAAATATATCTATATATATATATATACATATGTTAACCAAGCCAAATAAATAATAATCACACTTATTATTATTATTATTATTATTATTATTATTATTATTATTATTATTATTATTATTATTTTCAAACAATATATAGATAGACACACAAACAAAATGGTTGAGTGATAGCAGTTGAGTAGAATAGCTTAGGTCTTACAGTTTTAACAAATCAATAACATGTTCTTCATCTTCCCTCTTCTCTCTCTCTATCTCTTGCTCCTCCATTTTCTCTCTTTATCATTCCTCTTCTCTTTATCTCTCTTTCCTTTTTAGGTTTTTTTTTTCTTCAAAAGAAGCATTTCAAAACCGTTATGTAACGGTGCGTAATAGGACATTATGGTTGTTACGGCACCGTTATGACCGTTACGGTAGCTGCTACGGTCGATACACTTGTGAATCTCAATCTATAGCGATCCCGGTCTCCCTTTTCTTTAATTGTTGTATTCGGACTAATACAAATATATACAATGCAAACGATATGCAATGCAATTAAAAAAAAGCAATTGAATCAAAATCCAATCACGAGCGGTTCGAAACCACACATATGACAGGTAGGTTGATGGAAGTAACAAGCTCGTGTCCCATAGAACGATGTCTGATCTATGAGGAATACGCACGAACACCCGTGTCCCATAGAACGATGTCTGATCTATGAGGAATACGCACGGATACAAGAACAGATATTGAGTGGATTGACATAAGTGGGGAAACGATCCGCTGGGGATTGGATAATGATCCTAATGCTGGATGCAATAATTACACTACAATGTAAACAAAAGCTAAAACAAATATAAACAATGCAAATAACATGCAATGCAATTGAATCATGATTCACTCATGAGCGGTTCAGAACCACACATATGCCAGGTAGGTTGATGGAAGTAACAAATCCGTCTCCCATAGAACGATGTCTGATCTATGAGTACTATGCACGGACGCGAGAAATTGAGTGGAATGACATAAGTGGGGAATCGACCCGCTGATGAAAGAAAAATGATCCTAATGCAGGATGCAATAATTACACTACAATGTAATATGAACAATGGATATGGCGCGCGGGCCAAACCGTATCTTGCCTAGGAAAGGCATGCACGCATACAAGCCATGTCTAACACAGAAAAGGTGTCGCTACCTCAAACCAACATACCAGCGTGGAATAGGCGCGATGCACAAGCAGAACTATGCTTCGACGTGAAAAGTATAGGCACATACCAGGCCAAGCTTGACAAGGAAAGGCGCAAGCCGTAGATGGAGGGTGATGCAGCGGATGCATGCAAGCTACGATGCAATATCTACAAATATGCGATGGAATGCATGACAATGCGGATGATGCAATGACCATGATTGCAGTTTTCCCTATTCTTCCAACGGGATGGTATACTAGGTTGGTTCAGTATCCAGAATTGAGGCGTAAACACACCACCTCAACCTATGGGGCTTCCATACAGGTTTCAAGCCGAGGGTACACCCCCCTGGGTATTTAAACCAGACTTTAGACTCGGAAATCCCGAACCTTTGCGTTCTAGGCATAAGCCGTTTGAACTCTAGTTTCAACCGTCCCCGTTGGTCTCCAAGGAACTCACCGCAAGCACGGAAGTCGTTCGGGCACGACAAACACCGAAGGAATTACACCTCCAGAGGATTTAAGGTCTCCTAGACCGGGATGCAAAATGTATGCATGACAATGCATGTTGTTTTTGGTTTTTTTTTTTTTGAAATGAAATGCAAATGATGCATGATGATGTTGATAAAAAATGCAAAACAATGCATGTATATTTTTTGGTTTTTTTTGAAATGAAATGCAAATGATGCATGATGATGTTGATAAAAAATGCAATGAGGGGCACTTCAATGCACCGGGGGTCTCGCACCTCCCGAGGATTTAAGGTCTCCTAGACCATGCGTATTTAAGGTCTCGCCGGACCGTGTGGGGTAACTGTGAAATACATATGGGGCACACATACCTCATTGATGGAAAATGGAGTGCAAAACGAGGCGTACGCGCCTCGAGATGCAATGAAATGCGAAATGAGGTACACGTACCTCACTTGATGGAAAATGAAGTGCAAAACGAGGCATACGTGCCTCGAGATGCAAGGAAATGCGAAATGAGGCACACGTACCTCACTTGATGGAAAATGAAGTGCAAAACGAGGCATACGTGCCTCGAGATGCAAGGAAATGCGAAATGAGGCACACGTACCTCACCTGATTGAAGGTTTTGCACCTCCCGAGGATTTAAGGTCTCCTAGACCATGATTGCAAAGTGTATGCACGACAATGCAAGTATGGTGCGCAAAATAGCGCGAACAAAATGCATGCCAAATGCACTAAGGGGCAACTTAACGCACCGAGGGTCTTGCACCCTTCGAGGATTTAAGGTCTCCTAGACCGTGCTGCGTGTTTAAGGTCTCGCCGGACCATACGGGGCAACGGTGCAAGTGCACAAAACGGTGCGATGCGCTAAGCAGCGCGGGTGATGAAAGCACAAACAATGCAAACAGGTAGGTGCGCAAAATAGCGCAACTGAAGCTCTTGCACCTCCGAAGGATTTAAGGTCTCCTAGACCGGGCGTGTTTAGGGTCCCGCCGGACCGTGATTGAGGCAACGGTGCGACTGTGACGCACATGCCTCGAGGGATGCAAAGACAAGGCAAGTGAGGCTCGCATGCCTCATTGGATGGAAAATGTTGTTGATGATGCAAGTGTGACACGCATGCCGATGTGCCGAGGGTTTTGCACCTTCCGAGGATTTAAGGTCTCTTGGACCGTGGCGCGTGTTTAAGGTCCCGCCGGACCGTGCGTGTTTTTGGTCCCGCCGGACCCTCGTGGGAGAACAGCGAGTGTGGTGCTTGAATAGCGCGAACAATGAAGGATACAAATGAGATGGCACACCTCATAGGATTGAAATGAAATGCAACAACAGGGATGACACACCTCGTGTGAATTGAAATGAAATGAAACACAGGAGGTGGCACACCTCGCGTGAATCGAAATGAAAATGCAATGAAACTCATGAGGTGGGACACCTCGCATGAATTGAAATGAACGGGAACACGTGAGGTGGCGCACCTCGCGCGAATCGAAATACAACGCTCAATACGAATTGAAAACAAGTGAGGCGGCACACCTCGCACAAATGGAAATGTATGCAGATGGACACGGGAGGTGGCACACCTCACGCGAATTGAAATGGAATGCTCAGTGCAACATGTATGCAACACAAAGTACAAGAACAGTACAAGTCGCAGAGGACATGCAAAACGGTAGCGGCGTGCGCTAGACAAACTGATGGATGCACGCAGCGCACAAGGCAACTTTTGAATCTTACAAGAGGCAAAAGGATACAAAAGGATACATTCCTGCATGATCTCGAGTGCCACGCGCAGAAGACCCGGTCCGAAGTCAAAACGGAGGCTGGTTGAGCGTTGGAATGCGCTGTCTTTCCACTGTTTTGAGCGCTGAAGGCCCTAAACCACATGTATGACCCACAAAAAGGTGCAATAGGCTCAAACTCCACCAAAGAAGACCACCGGATGGTCATCGGCAGTCAGTAGAAATCATCGGCCGTCCATCGGCACTAAAACAATCCCATCGGCAAACTATTGTGACGATCGGCAAAGAGTGTGGCCGATCGGCAGAAAATCCCTGTATCGGGGCAGTTTTGGTATTTTGCTTCGGGTGTTTTAAAATAGGGCTTCTAGCCCTATTCTTTTCACTTTCCCTTGCTCAAAAATTCTTCCTCTCTTCCTCTAGAGTATTTTCGGTCCTCGATTCTCGCATTTTCTTGCGTTTTAGGCCTGATTTCGTTGTTCGATTCGCGTTTACCTTCGCGTTTCAGACATTTTGAACCGATTGAAATTTCAATTCGGTGTCTCCTTTGCTATTTCCACCTTCTCGGGGTTTGTTCCCCTCGAGTTCTTCTCGATACCCGTGCCTTTTTCGTATCTCGACCTTCCCGGCCTTTTCCGACCCTCTCGGGGTTGACTTTTGTTTGACTTTTCATATTCCCACCCGGTTTTCGACCTTCCGGTCACTTTTTCACTTTCCTTGCGATGGCGGACGACCTTCCACAGGGCGGACCCCCTCCAGAGGTTGAGATGGCCCCTGAGGCCGATCCCGTGCCACTTCACCTTCGGCCGTTCGACCCGGAGACCTACAGGCCGGCGATTCACGTGATGCTCCCGGGCGGACTTCGTTAGTTCCGGAGTTTCGAGAGGGGCGTGTCACGCGAGCTTCTCCTGCGCGAGCCTACCTCTCACCTGTCCTTCGGTGCTTCCGAGGTAACTTTCTTTCCTTGATTTATTTTCCGCAATGTAGGACATTTAACTGCCATAGCTAACTGAACCCATTTTGTTTAATCCTGGTGTACTGTGCTGTAGTTGATTGTAGACAAACTTGCAACTAATATCTGCTTAGGGTTGACACTCGCGCACACACACTGCACTAGTCTGAATTACCCAAACACACGACACAAATCGCACTGTAAAGCCCAGCACTTGCTTGAATTTGAAGACTCGCACGCATGCTAAACTTGCACAAAATCACACAGACACGCTGTAGCACTACCCATTAGTAATTTACTGAAACACACTGGCACCTGGATTCTGTTTGATCTTAAAACAATACGCACACATGCCGTGTTTACACTGATTCTCACAGGAACACTGACACATCACAGGCCATAGTCCATCCACTGGCACATTGAAACCTGACATCTGCTTGAATCTGGAAAACGTGCACATGTGCACCGAGTATACACTGGACCACTCCAAAACACACTGGTGCATCACACATCGTAGTTCATTGTAAGCACACCAGTACCCGGTTTTTATCTGAATTTGAAAACTTGCACACATGCTGACTTATACTGAACCACTCAAACATGCTGACACATCACACGTTGTAGTTCACTGTAAGCACACCGGTAACCGGTTTTTATCTGAATTTGAAAACTTGCACGCATGCTGTATTTCTTGTATGCTTCTCAAAACTACATTTTGAATATTGGCTCGCAATCTGTTGTTTTTTATTACAGGGAGATTCCCATACCATCCGCGGGTATGGGAATGTTATGGCCCGAGACTGGTATAGGGAGCTGCCAGGCGCAGTCCGCCAGATCATTGACGAGGCCGGTTTTGGCATCTTCTGCCGGGGGCTTTCTATGCTCACGACTTGCAGGCCCTTGCTTGCTGCTCTTGTGGAGAGGTGGTGGGATACCACCAACTCCTTCCACTTCTCCACCGCAGGGGACATGACGATGACCCCTTACGACTTCGCGATGCTCACCGGCATCGGAGTTGGGGGTGATCCGATTCCTTTCGACCCTGACATGGGCGAGTGGGACGCTGCCCAGCTGTTCCTTCTAGGCACTCGACCTCCTCTTGCTCGAGCAGGGTTTGTCAGATATTCTTGGTTCGAGAGTCACTTCCGGATCCAGCCAGCCTTGGCAGAGGAGCCAGAGATGACCCCGGAGGAGACAGACCAGTATGCATGGGGCTTCATTATGTTTCTACTTGGGACGACCCTCTTCGCCGACCGAGCAGCGTGCCCTCTGTCTGCTGGCGCCTTGGTGGATGTCGGCGGGTTGGCACTGACTGGGTGGCGCAGGCTTGGCCACTTTATACGGTTATATGAGCTCTTTCTCCCGCCTCGGATGACTCTGGTGGAATCTTGGCGAACTGGAGGTACACCTTCTCCCCCTTTTACATTTCTGCTTTTATGTTTTCTGTATCCTGCATCTTGCACGCCACTATACTCGCTTCCTTCGATCAGTATCGCACACACGGCACCCATATACTCTGCTTTGCACTGACTACACACTGCTCACACTGTACACTCTTCACAATACACTGCACAACAAACATGGCTCTGCCATTACTGCTTTGTATTCCGCCCTGACTGATAACCATACTGAAATCTGTTCTGCAGTTATGGGTGTATGCCTACTTTCCTAGGCTTGCCCCGGTTCCTGTTGAGGAGATCCCGCTCGGAGTCCTCTTTTCCCATCGCTTTGATGTGCGGTGTGAGCGGAGATCACGGGAGACTTTCAGTTTCTTCCGCCGCTACTTTGACATCGTTACTGCCGTAGAGGTATGTTCAACCTTACTATTTACTTTCGGCTTTGCTTCGCATTATGTTTTTGATGACAGACTGCTAACAAGCTGTACATCTATCCGCAGATCACGTGGCAGCCTTGGGCTACCTGCCGGTGTGGTGAGGACCATTATGAGGGCATCGACACCGCCCGCCTCGAGATTCTATTGGAGGTCGATGCTGCCGAACTGGTACTAAGCGAGCGCTTCTTGCGCCAGACCCTAGGTTTACCGGAGCAGACGGTTCCGGATCGACCCCCTTCATACATGAGGCCTACTGAGAGGCTCTCTCTTGAGCAGCTGAGAGAGTTCACCACTGGTTGGGGTGCGGAGCTTCATAGGGGCGAGGGCGACTACGCAGAGTATGTCCAGACCTACATTATGCGACCCTTGAGCAGTGGCCGGCGGGCTGAGAGAGGGAGATCAGTGGCACCGGCAGTTGGAGCAAGGGCAGGGGAGCGGAGGAGAGCCCGTGTCCGTGGTAGGGGTGGAGCTCAGAGGGGGCGGGAGGTTAGCTGGCCAGCACTTCCTACTGTGTTGACATGCCGAGGGCAGGGTGGGGGGACTTATCAGGTCCCCATTGCTCCTCCTCCGGTTGATCACGAGTTGGTCGGCTTCCACGGTTTGCCTCCGGTATGTGTTACTACACTTTGCACCTTGCATAGTCATTTCATTTCGGTTCATTTGATATTCCATAGAATATTGATGCATTTGACCCTTTTGCAGGCGTCCTCCGAGTACACCTGTCAGTCCCTGGAGCTGAATGCCTCCTTGATGGGGATGTTGCAGCGGGCTCTCGATGTCATGGCCGCCTACAGTCTCCCGGTATGTTCTTCTGACCACAGTCTCAAACCATACTCTATCCCCTACATTCTGATACACTGCACCAAACTTGGCTAACTGCTCACCGCATTCACACCTTTGTATTCATACCTTGCATTCTGACGATAGGCGCTCACGCTTTTGCACATGTATTCATACCTGCGATTCTCGTGCATTGATAAAGCGCTCCGACTTTTTAATGTATTTGCCTTTCATGCTTTTTCAGCCTCCTTTTCTGATTCCTTCGGCGGGTGGTGCTACTGCGGGGCCCTCTGTTCCTGCTCGAGGAGGGCGTGGAGGTACTGTACGTCCCCGCACCAGGGGAGGGCGTTATGTCGGGAGTGGCTCTCGAGCTCCGGTCCCTGATGATGATGATGATGATGATGAGTCTGAGCCCGAGGCAGAGGCAGAGGCAGAGTCATCTGGGGAGGAACCGGTGGCAGTTGACTTCGGGCTCGGATGGCGATCTTGGTGATGCTTCGACTTACGCCGGGGAAGAGGCGAGGACAGATCCACAGGCCTCAGGCCTTTGATGATGATTTTTGCTGTTTTTCTTCTTTTTTTCTTGTACTTTTCTCTTTTCAGTAGATAGAGTACTTTTATCTTGCCTGATGATTTTGCTTTCTCCAAAAGTTGTACTTTGAGAGAGATTATATAAAACAAACTTTTTATGTGAAAGGTGTTTTATTTACATACCTCGTACTTTGCACTGCATTGCATCATACTACATCTCGATGTAACTGATTTGACTTATTGCCTGAAAATTTAGCATTTGCACTGTAATAATCGGATAACCAACCAACTAACAGCAACCAACCCAGACAAATCACTACTCAAACCGAACAAATAGCCCCACATTCTGCTGGGGATTAATCTGCACACAGCTCATAGCACCATACTTGGTTCATTCTGCACACAGTAAACTCTGAACGAACAGCCCAATCTGACAAGGCAGACCATCAAAATTGAAACGGTTGAAGTTGAAACATACTCAGATGCCCCAAATTTCCTTTTCTTGTTCTTGCCTCGCATAGATGTAGAGAATGGCACAGCATTCCGAGCATAAACAATTAACTTCAGAAAAAGGTTTCACGACCAGGGTATCGAGCCTACAACTGGACACCGCTGGGGAACTCTAGTACAGAAGGAAAAGGCACACAACCTAAACACAACGAGACACACTCGAAATGACTCAAAACTAAGTTGAGACTGACAAATCAAAAGACACGACACACGGGCGTGTTTGAAAACAAAAGACCTTGAGGAGCCAATTCCTCCGGACAGGTTTCCCACCCTTTCTGATTTGTGTGATTCTCACGCCACTCGGCCCTCAAGCTCGGCTTTTCTCACAAAAAACCATCTCTCACTTTTCTCTCGACTTACATCTCTCTATTCTTTATTCTCTCATTTTTCATCCCTCCCCAGGGTGATTGATGGATGAATAGGAAGCGGCGGATTTATGCGGAACACAGCTAGCTCACGGCTATTTCTTTCTGATAGGCAGGGTGCCTTTCTGGCAAGTGGTGGCGACAAAGGGGGGACAGAACACCTGACTCGACTATGCCCCTAGTTCATTACTTTGACCATTTTTTGTTTTCTTTCTAAATCAATTTTGATCAAAATGATCGTCAGATTAACATGCTTGTTTAATTTCTGATTTGAAAATCATGCAAGTCAGGCTGTAAGCACTGAAAGTTTTCCTTTTTTGGGTCTCAAACGTGGTCCAATTTTGGAAAAATGAAATAGTTTTCGAGGAAACAGACAACCTCAGTAAAAATTTTCAAAAACTATTTTTGCAAACAGTCAATGCTCAACAAGCGCGGAACTTACCCTCGAGATGCGCAACCTCGGACCGGAGGCAATTTTGGAAAATTGCCCCTTGCTTGAAGGGAGGAAAGGGCAACGGAAAGTTGCCCCTAGTTTGAATGACGACTGAGGGAAATTTTCGGCAATAGATGGCAACGGAACGTTGCCCCTTGCTTGGATGGTGCCGCAGCATGCTTGTTGATGATTGATCGCGACCGGGCTCTCGGGCACGGGGAGGATGGAGACGGCCTCAAACAATAAATGGACACAGTCACCTTGAAAGCATTGGTGGCTGGGCATCACGAGGAAGTTGATCACGTAATTTCAATCATTGCAACCGAGACATCGGATTTGGAAGAGGCACAGATAATCAAAACCATTACATGGACTGGGACGCTATGAAAGCGTTAAGGGCTGAACTTCGGGACGAAGCTGCCTACGTATCCCAAACATGGGAATCAAGCCTTACGTAGTTTCGGTTAAGGTACTCTCGGGTATTTTAACCTTCACTATTTTTAGGCTCTTACTTTTGCCAAGGCGCCCAATGCGGGTTTTCGACCTTGCGAGCTTCTTTTCATTTTTCTTCTTTTTCTATTTTTTTCTTTCTCTTTCTCTCTTTTTTTTTCATTCTCCTTATTTCTTTTTATTTTCTTTTGTATTTTTCTTTTGCTCTAACTTTTGCCTGGGTCGCCCTTAGGGTTTTCGCCCGTGAGCCTCTCAAAGGGTAAAAGTGTAGCAAGCCCATGCCAAATGGTTTTGAAAAGCCTCCCGCGCAGAACGATTGTTGCTGATTTTGCGGAGAGCCCATCACGGTTGCTTTGAGCTTCCTCTGGTGTGATCTGATCTTTTGCTCGATTTGGTGCCTCTTGGCGAAATTTGTTTCAAATTTAGCCACACGGGCTTGTATTGATAGTGACCCTCGAACATTACGGATCTTTGGTCAAGGTTTGAAAATGAAGAGGTCGGATCTTGAGGCCGAGGCGATCCTAAGGCATGCAACCTCAAGAGCGATTCCACGAGTCTTCGGAATTGCACAAAACATTTTTTTTGAAAGTTTTTAAAGGGGCGACGAATCGCTCGCACTGAAGATAGTGTGGAACCAGTCTAGATCAAGCCAGGGTCCTTCTCAGTACTTATGCTGACAAGCATGATCTCAATCATTAAGGGCTTAGCATGCCTCTCTTTCTTTCAGTTTGATCAAAATTTTGCAAAACCCGAGGAATTTCTTCCTCTTCGTCTTTATCACCGCAGTATTCAAAAAAGGTTTTGAAAAAAACTTAGGTCAAAACAATAGTTATTAAGGCACAGGAGAGCAGGTGGAATGCGCTGTTACCCCCTTCGACTTCTCCGGCACAACTAGCCCTAACACAAATAGCACGGAAACACAGTAGCCACAGCTGTTTCAAGCAGGTTCCCCGGATGCAACTGGCTCCTCAACAGAGACAGACCCAGAAAGAAAGCAAACAATAAGTAATTACAAAACAAAATGGTGCTCGAGGCAACAACCCCGGAGTCACTTAGTATTCTATACAAAAGAGGGACTGATTTGTTACAAAAGACAGACCCGTTAAAAAAAAACGACTGGCTCTTTGACAGAGACAGACTCGAAACAAAACAAAACACCGACTCGACACCCAAGCCGGAATCTACAAAAAGTTTAGCATTCGCCGATGCTCAAAAGTGTGTGCCAGACGCCACATCAAAAACTCGAGGCGCTGCCCGCAGGTGATCGAATCCCATCTACATGCTCAAAGTATCGATGTCCTCAAAATCCAACAACTGAGTGTTGACGGCTTTAGCTGAGGTGGGTGGGAGGATAACCTCGTTATCAATCAGGTCCTGCACCTCATGGCGGAGGCGGAAACAGTTGTCAGTGGGGTGGCCAGTCTGCTGGTGGTACGCGCAGTACTGTGTAGCATCATGGCCTGCCGGAAGATTCTTCGGCAGAGGCTTCGGCTCCAAAGGCGTAAGGTGCCCCTTCTTGGTCAAAATGATGAGTGCCCTAGACAGCGGCATGTAAAGAGCATTAAAGGCCCTGTGTCCCCGGGGCTGGCATTTCTGAGTATTTTTGCTTGACGCACTGGCGAAGGGGTCGGCCGGCGCCGGCTTAGATTTCTGATCCTTCCCCGGTGTAGGGTTGGGAACGGTAGGAGCTACTCTGGCATGACGGGGCCCGTCCCGGTTTCCTGACTGACTTGAACTACCCTCAGGTAGAGTGGGGAAAGCATCGTCCACAATGTTGGTTATAATCGCAGATATCTGTTGTTTGCTTGTTCCCCCGGCTTTCAAAGCCTTAACCGCGCACAGCAGCTGTTCGATGGGGTCGGCATCTGCTTTTGCCTTGTTCTTACTCCCGGCCTCAGCCTGGTGAGAGGTTTGGGTTGGTACTGATACGTCACTGTTATGGGTGGAGGCCATCTCCGACTGATTTAGCTCAATTACAATTCGCCCCAACAACGGGGGATCCTGGGGTTCGAAAGTTCCGGGATACGGTGCGACCGGTGGTGAGACTGACATCCCATAGGCGAGATCTGCCACAGATCTTTGAAGATCACCTATCATCCCCATCAACTCAAATGTAGTAGGCTCGCGAGCCTGATAGAACTGGGGGGTCCAGATCGGGTGTGCAACGGGTGACCTAGGAGGATGCGGCATATCAGCGCTGGCCTCACCCTGCAGGGTAATCCCTTGATCCAACGCGGCTGTCATAACCACTATTTCCTCCGAATTCTGCGTCATCCCTAGTCTTGCCTCGGCAAAGGGGAAACACTGGCCGTTCTGTCTCAACTTTCTGAATCCTCTGAACTGAAAGGAAAAACCGACAGCATTTCAGCCCAAACAGATCAAGCACGGATGCAGACAAACAACTATTCTCTACTGCTGATAACTGTTCCCCAAAAATCACTGTCCCCCAAAATTGAACTGATACCCGCAGATATAATCGGTTCTTAACAATACGGATACTGGTGCCCCTCGGGCCGGATACCGAAACCAGCAAACTGATATGTACATTCCTGCAGAGACAAACTCTAAAAGCACATAGCAGATAATTGAGGACCAAAACACCCCTATATTGGGGGAGGGTTTCCCTGTCCTATTTTGTCAGGAGCTAGGGTTTCACTACGCATGCAGCGGTTCCAAACAACTTAGCATCGGGTAAGCAACCTGTCCTATTTTGGAATGGTCACTATGGATTCCGAATATGCACTAGGTCGAATGGTCGAAAAGGGTGCCCCGGTGAAAACCGAGGTTTGTGTTCCCATGCTGTCAGAGCCTACAACCGGTCAGCCTTATGGACATGCCTTGACAAGACAAGCCTCCGGCAAACCGTTCAGGAATGGCAGATGGCAAACACTGTGTTCCTAGGCGCACCAATGCAAATGCAATGCAAAGAAACACATAAGCGAAATCAAAATAGGATATCACGAGTTCGAGTCAAACTCTCTAAAATCCCCAGCAGAGTCGCGAAGCGTAGAGCGAGCCCATGAGGGCCTCACTCTGATTCGGACTCCCTGCCCTTCTGTTTGAAAAAATTTGCGGTTCGTGATACGAACCAAAGAGTCCACCTCTGGCAAATCGTTTTGAAGAAAACTGATTTTTTGAAAAGTAGTGCCAAACATGGACTGCTTTGCCAGATTACAGAGTCGCCACCTAAATATTTTAAAATGGGGAATTTAGGAAACCCTGACTCGGTGCCGAAGGCCACGTGTCCGTCATCACCAAAGTGACTTGGCTCGGGAGCTTGGGTACGATCGGGGAAGGTCAGCTATGAGCACCCCCTTTCGCCCGGTCCGAAGACCGGCCTCTACTAACCATGATATCCGTTTTTGAAAACGTTTATGAGTTCTTATTCCGGTTATTAGCCTAGAATTACTATGTTATGCGCACAGCAAACAAGTATAGACTAGATTGCCTAATTTGGAAATAAACATTGCATATCCGTTTTGTCTCGAAAAACGTGTTGGTTTGGAATTGCTACTCGCAAGTAGACTAAAAGGCGGATTTCAAGGAGTATTCCCAACTCAAGCAACCCAACCTTCACCCACAGGCATACAAGCAATTTATATCATGTAAGCAATTAGTCACATGGCAATCCTACTGTTATGGCAAACAATCACACGCATGCGATATGCTAAAGCGTAAAACACTTACATCGTACTCCGTGCCAAAATAAGAAACCAGTTAGCGAACATGCATGACCTAGTTTCATGTTAAGTGGCTAATGCAACACAGGCATAAAATGCAAGCTAGAGTAGGCTCGGCTAACCCTAGGCATGGCATATGAAATGCTATCACATAGCATATATTCAACTTGGAATTTGAAAATTACGATGCAGTTTGTATGATATACCGAGCCCGGTGCATGTAAACAAATGCATGTATGCACGCATGCATAGCATAAGGTATGCTAAAAATAAAATGCCCTAATCTACCAACGTAAGCAGGTAAATAAAAGGGTTAGAAAGAAGTGGGGATTGGAAGACATACATGCCCACTCACACACACTTATTACATTTTCGCCCTCACTCGGAGGGACCGAATAAATAATTACAGAATGAATAAATAATTAACTAAACTAGCTGATTAAATATTACAAAATAACTAAATTAACTAAATTAATTAATTAATCTAATTAAGCATAAAATCGCCTCGGGATGAGGGCCAACTGCCGCGCGCGCCCGGGATTCGCTCGGAATCGCACTACCATACAAATTTGCCTCTGTTTTCCCTGCTATTCTCTTCTGAAAAATTCCCAAATCTCAGGGATGCCTCTAAGGGCATTGGAGATCACCATCGGCTGGAGGGGTCAGCCATCGGCTGAGGCATGAGCTCATCGGCACAAAATTTATCCATCGGCTGATGATTCATTGCCGATCGGCACTATGATGCCGATCGGCCGAATCTCAGTGAACACTGCAACTCACAGCAGCAGAGGGCAAAACTATGCATGGCAATGTAATTCAAGGTATATATGCACCAAACACATCCCACATCATGTTTACAACTCAATAGGGCGTGTGCCTCGATCCTCGGACCATCAATCACGCATTTCTATGCATGATGGCCCCCAAAGAACCAAGAGTGCAAACTTGATTTCAAATGCATGCAAATCACATAGACAAATAAGGGTGCTAAACCTCAATCATACGCACTTCAAGAGGCCTAGTATGCATGCTAATGCGATAAGGTCCTAAGCATGGCAAACTAGCATGCGATATGGACAATGCATGAAGTTCATACAAGCATACAAGTAGGCATATGAAGCAAGCATGCAAACCAATAGAATGGTGGTCCTAAGTGTGAATTAGGCAGCTCAAGAAGGCCTAAAAACAGTGGCGAATGTGCCTAGAAAATGAGGCCAAATATGCATACACACATGCACTTGTTGTGGTCCAAAACCAAGGCATGGATCATGACAACTCTTGAACACATCTAAGAGGCATAAGCATGGACTAATGGGATGCAACTTAGGCTCTGAAATTCATGCACAAAATGATGCCAAATCATGCAATAAAGTAAGCCATACAAAGCATGCAAATGGTCCAAGGCCTAAGGTAGGCTAAAGATGCATTGAACTACACTCACACAAAACAAATAAGGCATGCATCAAACAACCCAAAACAGACTTTTGGCATGTCAAAACAAGGCCAAGGAGCTACCTAGATGGCATCTAAGAGGCTTAGGCACAAAGGCATGCAAGATGGCCAAAACATGGAGCGTTAAATACATACTCTTGGAAGTCACAAGGAAGCATGCAATGTAAACATACAAGCACTTCTAGGGAACTGAAATAGCACATGAGGTGGTCTCAAACCATCAAAATAATGCAAGCAACTCATGCTACACATATACACACTTGAGGCCAACAAGCCACAATACAAGGGAGTCATACTAAGCATGCTAAAATCAAACCAAGGACTATGGTCAGACCTAAATCATGTTAGAATAAACACAAAGACTTCATGAATCAAGGCTCAAATCATGCTAGAAACCAAGGCTAACAAGCTAGGCATGTTAAGGCATAAAAGAGCATTTCAAGACACCTATGCTAAGCATGCAAAAGGGGCTTAAGCTAACTTGAAAACATGTTATAATATGGTAATATAAGCATGGAAAACAAGTCAAACATACTTGGTACACAACCAAACATGAAGCTTCCTAAGGAAACAAATTTTGCCCTTTTCAAGGACATCAAGGAGAGGGGGGTGACCCTCTCCTTCTTGAGACTTCAAGGCATGCTCTTCACCACTGAAATCCCTCAAGATTTCAGTGGTGAAGAGATCCTCTCACCAAAATCTCGGATCTCTCCAAAATAGTCCAAAAATGGGGCCTTTCAAGGCTTAAAGGCGGTCAAACCTCCCCAAACCTCACAACACTCTCAATATATGTTAAAGAGACTTACAAAACAGAACTTTTGTATGCCAAATACTAAGCTCAAAGATGGTTTAAAAGCAAGTAAAGAAAGGGTGCAAAAATGGGGAAAAAAAGGAGTTAGTAGCTTACCCTTGAAGACCTCTTCACAAGACTTGGAGTTGTTGCTTCTTTGGACTCAAAACCAATCAAAAACCTCAAGAACAACCTGCTGGAACCTTAGTTCCAAAGGGAAGGTGAAACACTAGGTGCTAGTGTGCAAAAGTAAGCACAAAACACCTAGTTTACAAAGAGAAAGAGAGAGATATAGAAGTTATATCTATCCTAACCCTAAAACCAGAGCTCCCTCTGTCTAACAATGGCTAAGACTTCTCAAAAAAAAAGCCAACCCTAAAGCAAGAGGAAGAGCCTTCCTCTTATAGGCCAAAAGCTTACAAGCTTAGCCCCTAAGCAAGCTCATCCCTCCATACACGTGTATGGAGGAAATAAACTCCTCTGGTGTATGAAAATATCCCATAAAACAAGCTGCCGCGATGTCGGCAGGCAAAAATGTCATTTTGACAAATTTGTTGCCGATCGGCCTAAAGTGCCGATCGGCACAATAAAGTGCCGTAGACAAAAGCGACCGATGGCCTCTAGCCTTGCCGATGGTGTGTGGGGATGCTTCACAAAGCATTCCTGCCCTTCAAGGCAAAAACAAGTGTTTGGTGCAAAACCGAACACAAGCCAAGTTCGGAGGTCTTGAGGCGGGCACGCGTGGCAGAACTCAGGGAACTCCAAGCGAACACAAACAAGGATAATCACCGAGTGTTCCAGCGGTGGCGTCCAAGTCTTGAGGGCGGTCAAAAATGGGGTGTCTACACTATGTCAAAGACCATAAGAGTGAGTAGGAATCCCTACCTCAAATTGAGCCCAAAGGAAGAAGATGGCGAAAATGAAGATGCTCCAAATCCGAGATTTTCAGATTGAAAGATAGCCCTCGACGATCCACACAACTTTTACAAAGGCCCAAGGTGAAATCACTCTAGCTAGATCAATCCTAAGAGAGAAGTTAGGTTTTAGAGTGAGGTGCCCTCCAATGGCTTTTAGGAAAAGTAAGAGAAAGAAATCAAAAAGTGATCCAAAAAGGTGAAACGATTGTGATATACAAGTCGCCCGCTCAGCGTCAAAGCGCCGCTCGGCGGCGATTCTGCCTCGATACTTTTGCAAAACCAGGTCCCTTTCGGCGTCACACAAACTCCGCTCGGCGGACAACCTGCGAGAGAATCTTGGATGGGTGATTTTCCTGCTCGAGCGCCAAAACCCTCGCTCGAGCAAACAAGCAACAAGAAAGGTCCCGCTCGAGCGTCAAAAGCTCCGCTCGAGCAGACAGGCAAAAATCTGGGCGACTACATTTGGTTCCTAAGCTCAACCAACTTTGTTTCAAACACCTTAACACAACCCAAGACTCAAATACCAAGAGTAAAGGATGTAAACAAGGTATACGCAACAACAAACTCCATGAAACCTAAGTCAGGATACAACAATTAAAGAAAAGGAAACCATGATCGCTATACTTGTACCCAAGGTTTTGAAAAGTGGTTGCGGTCACCGTAATGGTGGTAGTAAGTGGCGGTTGCGAGGTGTAAGGTAAATGGCGTAAGTTGCGATACTTAGGAACCATGAATTTTTTTTTTCACACAATTTGAAAAAAAATTATTGATATGCATATTTTTTTTCCATGATCATATTTATTGGGTTTAAAATAAATATTGATCAATTTTATAAATTTTAAATATGATCCAATATATTTCATATTTTTAAATCACTATAAACTAAAATTTTTACATTTTATTTTAATAATTAATAAATTTATATTATACAAAAAATCAATCACTAACTATTATATATAAGATAAACAATGACAAAAGTAAGAGAATAAATAAGAGCCTAAATATATCTATATATATATATACATATGTTAACCAAGCCAAATAAATAATAATCACACTTATTATTATTATTATTATTATTATTATTATTATTATTATTATTATTTTCAAACAATATATAGATAGACACACAAACAAAATGGTTGAGTGATAGCAGTTGAGTAGAATAGCTTAGGTCTTACAGTTTTAACAAATCAATAACATGTTCTTCATCTTCCCTCTTCTCTCTCTCTATCTCTTGCTCCTCCATTTTCTCTCTTTATCATTCCTCTTCTCTTTATCTCTCTTTCCTTTTTAGGTTTTTTTTTTTTTTCAAAAGAAGCATTTCAAAACCGTTATATAACGGTGCGTAATAGGACATTATGGTTGTTACGGCACCGTTATGACCGTTACGGTAGCTGCTACGGTCGATACACTTGTGAATCTCAATCTATAGCGATCCCGGTCTCCCTTTTCTTTAATTGTTGTATTCAGACTTAGGTTCCTTGGAGTTGATTGTTGTGTATACCTTGTTTACATCCTTTACTCTTTGTATTTGAGTCTTGGGTTGTGTTGGGCAGGTTTGAAACAGGTTGGTTGAGCTTAGGAACCAAAACTAGTTGCCTAGATTTTGATACATCCGCTCGGCGGAGCTTTGATGCTTTCGGCGGGGCCTTTCTTGTTGCTTGTCCGCTCGAGCGGGGGTTTTGGCGCTCGAGCGGGAAAATCACGTATCTAGTATCTCCTCTGCAGTGGTGGATGCTCGAGCGAGCATTTGGGCCTTCGGCGAGGAGTTGTGTGTTACGCTCGAGCGGGGACCTGGCTCTGCAAAAGTGTTGGGAGTGCGTATCCGGCGCTCGAGCAGCGGTTTGGACGCTCGAGCGTGAGTCTGTGACACACTCGGCGAGGTTTCACGCTTGGCAGGCGGCGGTTTAAGACTCGAGATCCGGGTTTTGGATCACTTTTCAACATCCTTTTTCTCTCTTACTTTTCCAAAAGCTATTTTGAGAGCTCCTCAAACTAAAACCCTAACTTCTCTCTTAGGATTGATCTAGTAGGAGTGATTTCCTCACCTTGGGCCTTTGTAAAAGTTGTGTGGATCGTCGAGAGCTATCTTTTAATCTGAAAATTTTGGGATTTGGAGCATCTTCAATTTCTTCACCTTCTTCCCTTGGGCTCCAAATTTGAGGTAGGGATTCCTACTCACTCTTATGGGTTTTAACATAGATTTTGAGCTTGTTGTTTAAATGGTTGATTTTGAGACTTAGGGTTTCAAAATGTACAAAATAGGGTTTTGTGATTTTGGGCTCATAATATGTATTTTGGGTTTCAAAATGATGATATTATTGTTGGATGTTGATATTGGAATCTTTGGGTTAATATTGAGAGTTGGGGGAAAAGCCTAATTTGTTGTATAAATTAATTGGTATAATTAATTTGGGAAAGTTGTGATTTTATGTAATTGAGTTGGAAATAATGAAATAGATTCATTATATTGTGAAATGGTGGAGTTTGATTTATTAATCGCTCACTTTTGAAAATATTGATATTTTATCTGTTGGAGCTTTTATTATCTGTTTAGAAATAATTGCTTGGGCTACCGGTGGATGGTAGTTTTGATTGTTGTAGACAATGCATGATGATTAGGCAAACTAAAACTAATCAATTGGATGTGTCATAGAGTATGACGGTTGATAGAATACATTAACGTTATGTATTGATTGATTGTGTATATGACCTATGTGTATATACGTTGTATGTGTGGGAGGAGATAGGGGATGTACTCCACAGTTTAGGGGACAGCTCATATGCTTGTTAGTTAACATGTTGATACAACTTATATGCTTATCTGTGGAAGTGTTGATACAGCTCATATGCTTATCTATGGAAGTGTTGATATAGCTCATAGGCTTATCTGTTGAAATGTAGATACAACTTGTATGCTTATCTGTTGAGATGTTGATATAGCTAGTATGATTATCTATTGAAAAATGGGAAACGTTTAATATGAGTCACTGTCTCATGTAAGTTGTTGGCCAGGTTCTGAGCCGTTGTTGTGAATTGTGAACGTGATAAGAAATGAAATATGAAATGAAACATGAACATAGTGGCCATGTAATGGTAATGGATAAAGAATTGATTTATGGGAATTAAACATTTATCAATTGCTAATGTCTTAGTTACTGCTCATACTGTGTTTAGCATATCTCTACTGGGTGTTGGCTCACCCTATATGGGACATTATTTTCAGGTACAAGTAGCATGCCACCTCCAAGAACATAGTTTGGATGATGATGAGAGTTGAAGACTCTTTTTGTTTATTTTTTTTGTATTACATGTATATCAAGCCAAGGGCTTATTTTGTATAGAGTTAGTACTCTTCTTTTGTGTAACCAAGTGTTGACTTGGAAAGCTGTAAGCCCGTAGGGCATTTGCTTTTGTTGTTAACATGAAATACTGTTGTACGGACTACTCTGATGTATGAAAAGGTGTTGATTTTATTATTATCACTGCATGTCTGAATGATGGGTATTATGTATTATTTTGAGGACGTTACACAATCACACTGCAAAAGCGGTCATAACGATGGCGGTAACCACCATGACCGTTACGTAACGACATTACGTAACGGTTGCAGCCACTTTTTAAAACCTTACTTGTACCCCACCACATGACTCATGGCGGGTCCACAACATTAGTTAGATCATATTATAATACGGTGTGATTATAATTAGTATTGTAATATTATGTTAGAAATGTAATATAATTTATTTTTATTTTTTGTGTGTACAGTGATATCAGTTAATAAGGATTAATCTATGAAATTGAGTGGCTCAATCATTAGATCACTTAGCCAATCATTTAATACTCACAAAAAAATCTCAAAATATTTTTATTACTAAAAGTCTTAAATTTTGTAGCAAACAGCATTTAACCCCCTTGTGGTTTGGTTTGTTGTAGATGACTCTTTGACATTTGAAAATATATAGACGTCTCTTCTATGATTTTAGATTGATTTGCAATCATTACGCTGATAATATCTATGTCAAAAAAATTAATTTACTCTTACACACATTGACACGCTCACCCTCCCTCAGATTGGGAGTGGGTGCTGCTATCATATCCCATATAGTTTATTCTGACGATATTTTGATAATCTGAACAGTTTATATTATAAGATTTGTTGAGTATATTATCCTTATAAAAATGAAATTAATCGAACAAATATAATCACATGATCAAAACAAATAATAACCCTAAAAAATTATTAAAATCATATTAACTGTTTATTTTTTTAAACATAAACGTAGTCTTGTAATAAGTTACAGATGTCTAATTAACTTGAATTTTTTCATAAATGATTTACTCAACAAACCCTACACTATGAACATTTCAGATTATTAAAATAAATCCAAGATGTGCCTTCACATACTCACAACACGATACTATGCCTATAAGACACACACACGTCACACAGATGCACTTTCCTTCTTTGTCCCTCCCTCCCTCCCTCCCTCCAATACATATCAGATCACATCACTCCTCTCGCCTTTTTAATTGAAAAACAAAACAAATTTGACTCAATTTTATTTTAATAAAAATACATATAATTTTTTATATATAAATTCATTTTTTATCAAATTAATATTATTCAAAAAAATATCAATTTTTTTTTTAAATAAGACTAATATTTAACATATTTAATAAAAATTTAAATTAATAATTCAATAAATATATAATAAACTCAAATAATTAAAATAATTTGTATGATTTGAAATTAATGTAAATAAAAATTATTTAGAATTATTTTTTGAATAAAAAAATATTATTTTTATTTACTAAAAAAATGTAAAGACTAACAAAAAATATTAACTCAAATTGTACAAAATTAATAATAATAATAATAATAATAATAATAATAATAATAATAATAATAATAATAATAATAATAATAATAATAATAATAATAATATTCAAACTATACAAATTTTAACTTAAATTTTATAAATAAAAAATACTAATAAACCATACAAATAATAATAATTAATTCATACAAGTTTTATTTTGTATTTTTATTAACTCAAATCATACAATAAAAATAATACAAATTAATATATATAAAAAAAAAGTTCACTAAAAATAATAGAAAAATAGCCACATATATTTTAGCACTAAAAATAGTTTCAAAAAATTATGTCATGAGAAATCCAATTCATCATATTTGATTGAATTTTGTCTCCTATTTTTCTAAAAAAATAAATAAAACTAATTTGTAATGAAAAGATCATTTTCTTATGATTCTATAAACAAATTATATAATAAAGTTTAATAAAATATAATCAAGTGTTTCCCCTCCAATATTGTTTGCAGAAGACATTTCAAAATTTCTAACAAATTGTATAATAAAATTTAAAGAAAATTAAAAAATTAAAAAGACACTATAGAGTGGAAGATAAATTAAACAAATAAATTATTTGATCAAATAAAAAAATAAAAATAAAATAAATAAGAGATAAAAATATACTAATAGAAAAAAAAAAAAAAAAAAAACAAGTTGAATAATAAAGTTTAATAAAATATAATCAAGTGTTTCCCCTCCAATATTATTTGCAGAAGACATTTCAATATTTTTAATATTGTATAATAAAGTTTAAAAAAATTAAACAATTAAAATGAACAATAAAATAAAAAAAATGAAAAAGACACTATATAGTGGAAGACAAATTAAACAAATAAATATTTGATTAAATAAATAAATAAATAAGAGATTAAAATATAATTAAAAAAATAAACAAATTAAAAAAATTAAAATAAAAGGGAGAGGGGTACTAATTGTTCCAAGATGGTTCCACTTTTTCCCCTAATTTGGGTAGAATATAACATCCATTTCATAGTATTGTCTTATGTACTGGTCTTTTGGTCAAACTATTTTTGGAGAAAAAGTTATAAAACGGACAAATACATGCAAATGGGACACGTGTAGCTCACTTGTCGTTTGTTTGGATAGAAAATGTAATAGTTACAAATCAGTCCAAAACTACAAGGGAGGTATCTATATATTTCTAAATGTCAGGAAATCATTTGCAATAACCCAAAATCACGGGGAGTTATGTGCTTTTTACCCTATATTTTAATAGATACAATAAAATAAGACCTCATTTTTACGTTTAACCTCAAGCCTCAAAATACATAAAAATCTCGTTATATAGAAAGTGATTGTTGTTTTTATTTATAAAGTGAAGGAAATTATTATTTTACTTTCATTTCAATGGAATTGAATTTCAATACTACCACCCCATACAAATGGAGGGGAAAAAAGGAACTGTTGCAGAAGATGAGGTGAATTTGTAGGAATTTGTAACATCTCTAATCCGTTATTAAAACTTTTTCTATCGAATTTAAATTTAATAAATAAAAAGTGAGATTTAATTATTTCATCAGACATTATTAAGTTGAGAGTGAGTCAAATTTTTCACTAAATTAAAAATAAATCAAATCATTCATCAAATTTTTAATTATCATATTTTTACTTTAATTTGATGAAATTTTAAAAAGTATAAGAATAAAACATATTTTTCTCTTTTTGGGGGCCTCATACTCTCATCTCATCACGTACATTATACATCAATTACGGCTTCACTTCTTCTTTTTTTTTTTTCCTTATCTACAGTTTCTTATTATGTCGTCCAACTCTATGTTAACATTTCTGAATGTCTATTTGAATGTTTTCAAGCTAATTTATTTATTTTTTTGTTGCACAACAGGTGTTTGACAAAATTACTAAATGAAGGTTTTTTCTTTTGGAGAAATTTAGCCAAAATCCTTCTATTGGATCATTTTTTAGTGAAAAAGACAACTTAATTTATTTTGCTTCATAAATCCTCTAAGAAAAAAACACATAATTGAGTAAGGATAAAGTAAAATATATATATATATATTTTTCTTAGTCAATATTGTCAGAGTAATATGTTTTTGTGAACCAAAGTAACATGTTATTGTCAAACACAGCAATATATTACTATAAGACAGAGTAACATGTTACTATTACTGTTTACATCAATTTCGACAGTAATAATTTTTTTTTTTTTAAGAATTTCATAGTCAACATGGATCTTATTTGATAGATCTTGATGTGAGAATTTTAAAAATACTAATTTTATTAAAAACCAACATTTACATCAAAAGTTAAATTATTTTAAAGTTTGATATTTTGATAATAATAGTATATATTGGACTTTTCAAGAAAAACTTTTTGTGTTTGTCCTTAATGCATTAAATTTTTATTATGAGGAGGTTTTGACCAAATCCCATTCTTTTTGTTCTCAACAATCACTTTCTTTTTACTTCAGAAACTATAAGTTCAGTTTTAATTTTCATAAACTCTGTTGCCTTTTTTCCTAATTTGATGCTAAATATAACCAATATTAATATAGGATTACCATTTTTTTTTTTGGTTATTTTGTGTTTGCACTTTACATATGTGATTTTTGATAATTTCATGAGATTTTTATTTTTGTAATTGTAATGTATCTTCTTGGATTCTTATTGAATTTTCTTAATAGTTGATTCTCATTTTACCAAGTGCACAAGAAGTTTGATGAGGAACAATGGATTCAACAAGTATAAGCTCTTCAAGTGTGGATAGCTCCTTGTCAATCAGCTCAAATTCCTGCAAAAAAAAAAAAAAAAAAAGAAAAAAAAAGAAAAGAAAAGAAAAAAGAAAAAGAAAGAAACTGTAGAGCGATTTTTCATAAGAGTATTAAGATTTCACCAAATTTTTAAAAAATCAAGAGGCCCCAATTAATTTTAGCTTTTATAGCATTAGTAGCCTAAAAATAAATATTCAGTTTAGTCTAACTAATTTAAGTTCAGAATCCAAATTAAAGGATATGTATAGATTATGTAATTTTGATTAGTAATTCTGCATCTAAAAATACAAGAAAAATAATATTTAATTGAAACTTTATTGTAGCTGATTTAATTATTATTTGGTATTATAATTTTAGACTTTTCTTTATTTATTTTATGGATTTTGTTAAATTATAAAGCAACAAAATCGTATGTTTATTTTTTTGAGTTTTTGTAATGATTTCTTCCGATCTTAATCTATCAATGCAAGTAAATGAAATATATAATTGGGCTCTTTTTTAATAAATCCCATTTATAACTGTTTTGTTCCATGAAACCCAAACTATTTCTGAATATTCCATTAGGTCCACTAATTGTAAAAGGACGAAACAACCCTCTCCGCCTCTCCCGCGTGTAACCGATTCTGCAAAACCCATTCCTATTCCAACTATTCAATCCACAAAATTTCAAAAACAAAAACTCAATCCACGAAACGATACTCACATCGCCTCCAAAAACCCTAGATTCACATCGCCTCACCAACGTGCTCGTCGCCCACCATCGACCATCGACCCCAGATTCATCTTCATCTCACCACTGCGAAGGTTCACATTAGAAGGAGCGTGCTTTGTCATTCGAAAATTCATGTCGTCCCATTGAGTTTATTTCACCCACTGAGTGTGATCCATACCCACCAACCATGACAAACAAAAGTAAGGAAGACCATTCCACCTTCTGCTTTTCAATCATAATGTCATCACCGATGTATACATCCACCTTTCTGGTTTTCGGATTTGAATTTGTAAACATAGATATTTTCGGAATTGATTTTGTAAAAATAGATGATGTGAACATTCACATAAGTGTTGATTACTGGGTAAACTGACAGTAGTAGACACTGATGTGAATATTCACAGCAGTGTATAATGATGTGAATATTCACATCAGTGTATAACGATGTGAATGTTCACATTACTTGTAATGTTGATATTGTTCATTGTTAATGTCCACAGAACCCCCAAACTTCACTCAACAATGTGATGGAATGTGATGTAAATATTCACATTGTGACATCAATGTTGGACTTGTTTGTGTTGTTGGGTGTTGTTTGGTGCAGTTTGTTCCCCCCTATGATTTTTAGCAAATTATAACATAATGTGATCACCCATGTAATCATTCACATTGTAAACATTCACATTGCCCTGTAACTGTTGTAGTTTTCAGAATTTATTTTGCACACATGGATGATGTGAACATGCACATTAGTGTTCCTTACTGGGTAAACTTACAGCAGTATGTGAATGTTCACATCAATGTCAGAACCCCCAAACTTCACTCAACACTGTGATGGAATATGATGTAAATATTCATATTGTGACATCAATGTCCAAGTTGTTTGTGTTACTGGGTGTTGTTTGGCAATGTTGGTTCCCCCCTTTGATTTTTAGAAAATTATAACATAATGTGATCACCCATGTAAACATTCACATTGCCTAGTAACTATTATCGTTTTCTGAATTTATTTTGCAAACATGGATGATGTGAACATTCACATTAGTGTTGATTACTGGGCAAACTTACTGCAGTATGTGAATGTTCACATCAATGTCAGAACCCCCAAACTTCACTCAACACTGTGATGGAATACGATGTAAATATTCACATTGTGACATCAATGTCCAAGTTGTTTGTGTTATTGGGTGTTGTTTGGCAATGTTGGTTCCCCCCTTTGATTTTTAGCAAATTATAACATAATGTGATCACCCATGTAAACATTCACATTGCCTTGTAACTATTGTCGTTTTTGGAATTTATTTTGCAAACATGGATGATGTGAACATTCACATTAGTGTTGATTATTGGGCAAACTTACAGCAGTAGACACTGATGTGAACATTCACATCAGTGTACAATGATGTGAATGTTCACATTACTGTCAATGCTGGTTGTTGAATGTTGTTTGGTGCTTCTAGTTCCATCCTCTGTGTTTCAGCCAATTATATGTGCTTGTTTGAACACACAGGTCTTCTCTATAAAGTTGATGGCAAGCGAAAGCAAGGAGAATCCCATACCAAAACCAAGCCTGATCAAACAGCACTTCCTGAAGAAGTGAACATGAAAAAAGTTTACTATCGGTCAAACCTAACAGGATTGGTCAAACTGTTAAAGGATACAAAATTTACAAGTGGCCAATTGAAGTGCCTCAGAAAAACACCGTTCTGGCCATTATTTGATTGCTTGATCAGTAACGAAATCGACCTCAACCACTGCATGAAATATGATGATGTCATTGTACTTATAGTATAAACATTCAAGCAATCTAGTGGGAGGTTTTACATTGGGGATAAGAACATCCAGATTTTTAGAAGCGACGTATCACTGATTTTCGGGGTGGACTGCGGCACCAAGTCCATGGACCTCTCTTATGGTGCAAAACCAACAACCAGCATCATACACCGAGTGTGCAAGGATGTTAGTCGGTTAAGTGCTGCCAAAATACGAGAAATTCTGAGCGAAGCATTAAAGGGCACAAAAAAACATGACAATGAGGAGGTCGCAAGATTAGTTTGCATGTACGTATGCGTCAAGCTATTCTTTTCTACATCCGGAGAAACAATTGGATGGGCTTTCTACTCATACATGGACCCATTAGACAACATGATCGAGTATGATTGGGCTGAGAGCATCCGGGCAACCTTGATGGGTTCATTGGGCCAAAACTGTGGAAAACCAGGACGAGTCACCGAATGTGTGATGTTGTTAATGGTAAATCTCATAAACTTATTCTATGTTTAATATGAACATTTACGGGCTCTGGACACTCTGATGTGGATGTTAACATTTCTTAGCATTGGAATGGAAGTTGACAGCATTGATGTAAACATTCACATTACTGTTTCAGTAATGTACAGATGTGAACATTCACATCAGTAACATCACTCACCATTAGCAAGATGTGAACATTCACATCAGTAATAGCACTGACATTAACAGATGTGAACATTCACATCAATAGTATCACTCACCATTAGGGAATGTGAACATTCACATCAATAACATGACTCCCCATTAGCACATCAACAGATGTGAACATTCACATCAGTGTTAATTGGTGTAAACATTCACATTACTGCCCCAGTGGTGTAAACATTCACATCAATGTTAATTGATGTGAACATTCACATCAATGTTAATTTATGTGAACATTCACATTACTAATATTTGTTATTCGTTTCAGTACTGGCTGTGTGAGCATACAACAATCTTACAACCCCGCAACCCCAATGGCATTCCACGATGCGTAAAGTGGGACCTCACAGCCTTACATAGCAACATGAAGTCCATATCTTTGGCTAAGCTGGGTTTAAATGAGGTAGAAGTACAACCAAATATATTGTGCCTATTCACATAGTGAGACGAGGAACTATCTAACTAACATACTATCTCCAAATGCAGGTATATGGCGGCAAGCTAATGGCATCACCAACTGAAGCGAAGATGTACCGTCATACAAAATTGAATGTGGAGCCCAAACCTGAGATTTTGTCAAGTGCAGTAGCAAAGAAAGATGAAAGCAATAAGAATCAAAGCAAAGACAATCAACGCAGTGATGACAGGGATGCATTTTTTTGTCGATGCAATTGACCTGAATGATGTTGGACATTATATCAACCCCAGCTGTAGCATCTCCAATGCTGAGAAAGGAATCATCATAGCACAACCAACTGAGCCCGACAATGTGAAAGTACTCATAAAAGAAAACCAAAAAGCTTGGGGTCTTGTACGGCAATGGGAAGCGAAATACAAACAATTGGAAGAATCATGGGAGTTGAGGGCAAGGGTGATTGCTGCCCTTGAAGCCAAACTATTTGACCAATTGGGCCCATCCAATGTGGACATGGACATGAAGACTTGCATGGAGTGGAAAGATACAGAAATTTAGCGACTGACAAAGTTGGTCATCAACTTGGAATGTGAAAAAACAATACTTCAAGACCTTTTTGACGATCAGTCCGTCCACATCATCACTCAAGTTAAAGCACAAAAGGCTCATAACAGCCTTAACAAGCATCCCACTGCAGCATTGGAACACATTATCAGCCCCCCATCGAGGGTAAAGCACATAAAGCAGAAGGTAAGGAAAGAACACAGGTTAGACGAGTTTGAATACCCCAACCTACCTGGTCAGAAGAAAGGGAAAGAGGGAGCCTAGGAGCAATCACATGTAGTCCAAATTGCACAAGATTTAGACAAGCAACCACCAAAAAAGCAGCCAACAAAGTCCAAGAAGTTAACCTTGAGCAACAAACTGAAGGTCTGGGCTAACATGAACAAACTCAATAAGCAAAAAGTCCAAAATTTGCAAAAGAACGGCGGTAATGAGTAAGTGATCTTATATATCCCCAACTGTTTTTTTTTTATTTATTATTATGTTCAGTTCACATACATACTTAGTAAATTAGATCATTTCATAAATGTGCAATGTTGACATTAATGTTTTCTGTAATCACAATGCACAAGTTGCTAGTGTGGCGAGGGGACTCAAAGACTAAAGATGTGTATTTTGATGACATCATACACATCATCAAGGAAGAATCAATAACCAACAAACGTATGGCAATTGTAAATGTGTACAAAACACACACACACACACACAGAGTAAAGACACTACAAATAATGTTCTGCCACCTCTCTGGTTCTGCAGGTGATAGATGCTTATGGTGAAATTCTACTTGAACTACAAGGGCTAGTCAACCCAAGTTTGGAGGATTCATCATTCATCTTTACAAGCACATGTTTGGTAACCACTAGACTTTAATTTTGATTATGTTTCAATAGATGTGAATGTTCATCTCAACATTATATGCTTATATTGTTAACTTAAATAATAGGCAGATGTGAATGTTAACAACAACATAAAATGACATTTGAGAAGATTCACATTGACAGATGTGAACATTAACATCATTCGCATTGAAGATTAAATGCTTATTATGTTGTTAAACTTAAATGATACACACATGTGAACATTCACATCAGTAGTATCACTCACATTAACAGATGTGAACATTCACATCAGTAACATCACTCACCATTAGCAAATGGGAATATTCACATCAGTAATAACACTAACATTAACAGATGTGAACATTCACATCAGTAATAGCACTGACATTAACAGATGTGAACATTCACATCAGTAGTATCACTGACATTAACAGATGTGAACATTCACATCAGTTGTATCAGTCACCATTACGAAATGTGAACATTCACATCATTTGTATCAGTCACCATTACAAAATGTGAACATTCACATCAGTTGTATCACTCACTATTATGAAATGTGAACATTCACGTCAGTAGTATCACTCACCATTAACAGATGTGAATATTCACATCAGTAGTATCACTCACCATTACGAAATGTGAACATTCACATTAGTAGTATCACGCACCATTAGCAAATGTGAACATTCACATCAGTAACAAGACTCCCCATTAGCAGATGTGAACATTCACATCAGTAACATCAAACATTGATATAAATACTGATGTGCATAATTGTATGCCCTTTGTGTGCAGAAAATCATGCAAGAGTACCTCTCCCCCCACAAGAGGAATGAACTGATTGATGTACACATCAAGGAGTATCAAGGCCAGAGACTCTTAATCTTCCCAATACACGACAACTTCCACTGGACAATTGTTGTGTGCGACGTGAAAGAGAATGTATGGAGGCATTATAACTCACTACGCCCAAGAGAAGGTATACATGACCCACATATTGACAAAGCACAAATACTGGTAAGTGGCTGACAAAAATAATACTTGTCGTGATGTGTAATATTTGAAATTGGATGTATGCCCTATGTTGGTTGGTGCCTAATATGAAATTTCATTGTTGGCAGAGGGACTACATCACAGCTTTGGTGCACAACATTGGACCGTCATCACCATTATGGACCAACTTATCAAGCCAAAATACTTCGAAAACAATCATATCAGTGGACATCTGTCCTCAGCAAGCACCAAATTCGTAAGCCTAAAATCGATTTCTACACATGTTCCACAACCATTGTCCACCTAAATTTCAAAATCTAACAACAAGTTTGCATTTTCAGGGTGGATTGCGGGCCTGCAGTTTGTTACATCATGAGGGCTCATGTATACTGTGAAGACATTGTTGCCAGCCTAGCTCGCTATGAATGGTGCCAAATAAGAGACTCATTAGTACACCTTTTCCTGAACCATAGAAAGACAGTGCAATGTGAAAACCTATAGGTGGGGGTTGTGCACCTATCACTGTTACCCAAATCTGCTATCCACATTTAAGATAATTTAGTGTCAACAGATTTTTCATATTGGAGAAAATTAGCTTAATTGTAAATCAAGTCTATATCACTACTTGTACAGATATTTTCCAGTCAATATATGTATATACATTTTCAGGCCTATTTTGCGTTGGTCATGCACATTGAGATTGTATTTTCTTTTCTTTTTTTTTTAATACACATGACATGATGTGAATGTTCACATCACAGAATGATCGTATTACCCACCCAAAGTTACACTTACACATCGCATCCAATTCTCAAAACCTAAGTAGGCACCTATAGATCTTCCAAATCCCCTCAATGCATTGATTGTTAAATTCCTCAACATAAACTTAATAATTAACAGTAAAGACAGATTTTACCTTAACCAGTGGGTGTCCCAAAATCACCAACGTGCTGCCTCCAATCCCTATTGCAGCTTCACTTGAACCTCTCTTCTCTTCTCTTTTTCTTTTCTTTTTTTCTTTTACTTCCTCAAACCCTAGCCGCCTATGGAGCAATTCCTAGCCTCTGTTTTGTTTGTTTCCCAAGACTTAAAGCCACAATATATAGGTGACCTTATTAACCTAATTTCTCAAAATTACAAAATTACCCATCTGAGTAATAGGAAATATAATGCCATCTCATAACTAATTCTTTGATATTAATAAATGACCCATATAAATTAATTTAATTACTAATCTATCCAATAAAATAATCTTACCCATAACTTGGGTTTTACAAAGCTCATCTTCTTTTTTTGCCGCTTTATTACTACTTTTGTTCCACAAGACAAATCCAAGCAAAGCTAACACACTAATACCCAAAATAAATGAGCCGAAAACCACCCCCATTGCCTTTTTGTTGTTTTCACCCATCCTCTTTTTATCGATTTGCAAAGTCAAATTGAATTGCCCTGTTCTCACATTATTTTTCACGAGAGGATCTTTATGCATGGCTCGACCGGCTTTTTGCAATCAGTTCAAGCCCTGGTCGTTTGGGGTGACTTGGATGCCATCTTCGTTGACATAGGCAGGTGGATCAGCTATTATGTCGATATTTTCACGCTTTTGATCAATCTTCGTGAAGTTGAAGCTTAGTGAATTTGCTTGAAGAGGGAAATAGAAAAGGGTGAAGAAGAGAGAACAAAGAAAAATAGTACTTGACGGGACTAATGGGTTCCAAGAGTTGCACACAGTCATAGCCATGGTTGGTTTTGTTGTGAGGAGAAAAATTAGTTCTTAATTCTTGATGAGTATAAATTAAATAATCATAGAAGTGTGAACAAATGTATTTTCACCAACTCATTGCTCCTAAGTCTCCTTATACATATGTTGGGGTCATCTTTAGAAAGTAAACAAAAGACACTGACGCCTCTTTTGATTAGGCGGACGTTGAAATTCTTAATTTATAAGATTTGTATTCGGGTATTAGCACTATAAAAAAATTAAAATTTTAGAGATCAAAATTTAGTGACAAACTTATTTTTTAGGAACTAAATATTTTTATTGCGAAAAGTGCCGTCATTATATTTTTAGCAACGAAAATTGGACATTAGTGATAAATTATTATCTTTTTGGAAGCAAGTTTTTTGTCTCAAAATATAAACTATTTTAAGACCAAATTATTTTGTTCCTAAAATTCTCTTTATTAGTGATATTTTCAAAATTTTGTCACTAAAAGCCTTATTTTTTACTTTTCGGTACGACCTTTTAGTGACTACTTTCACGATGATAGAAATTAGTCTCTAAATATCTTTTGCAACAATTTTTACTTTTAAAGACCAAAAAATTTGATCTCTAAAACTTTTATATGTTGTAGTGTAGATTCTGATAGGTATTCTATCTAACAAAATTAGTGAACTTTTTAATTCTACAACCAATAACGTTTTTTTTTTTTAATCAGTGGAAGTTAGTGATTAGTTGGTTAAATTAGCATCTCAAAAGGTTCTTACTCAAGGGCGGACCCAGGATTCGTCGATGTGGAGGACTAATATTAAGGTAAAATTATACAATATATTTTAAGTATAACCACATAAGAAAAAAGAGAATTTAATAATATAATCTAAATTAATATCTAAATTTATTGATTAGAAACAATCTAATTAAGTTGTACTCAATGAGTCTCTTCGAATTCATCGATTACAAAATCTAGATCAATTTTCAATGTAAGGTCTCATTCAAGGTAGAGAGAGAAGTAATCGGCAAGAAACTCATCCCCCGTTGAATTGCGAATGACAGTTTTAACATATTTCAAAATTAAAAAACTAAGAGTAATATAGAACATTGAACAAGGCAGCATCATAAAAAAACTAAGAGTAATATAATATTTATTGCATAAAGACAAAATTTTAAAACCATAGTTAATTAATTCCATTCTCAACCAACGAAATAAAATATATAGCGATCCCGGGTTTACCCCTTGTTGTACAGTGATCCGGACATGAGTCCGTGGATGTTAGTAGTTGAGTTTTGTTGTGTTTACATCCTTTTATACTTTGTTTTTGAATTATAGGATGTGTTGGGCAGGTTTGTTACAGGTTAGTTGTTTTTGAAACAAAGAGTAGCTGCCCAGAATTTTGGTCCTTCGCTCGAGCGAGGACTTGGTCGCTCGAGCGAGCGAGTACTTCGCACTTGGACTGAACATCATTATTTTTGGCTCGAGCGAGCTTCGTGGCTCGAGCGAGCTGGTCGTTCTTCGCTCGAGCGAGCTTCGTGGCTCGAGCGAGAGTCTGGGTTTTTGGCGGTGGGAGTGTTTTCTGTGTCTGGTCGCTCGAGCGAGCAGACCTTCGCTCGAGCGAGCCTATTTATATCAGTACGGCAGCAGCGTTTTTAAAACAGAATTTTTATAACTTTTGATCTGAAATTTCCCAAATCCAAGAGCTTCTCTCTCTAGTTTTGTATTCTCTCTAAGGATTGATCTATCTAAGATCATTTCCTTCCCATCTTGCTTTGTTAAAGTGGTAGAGGTCGCCGGGAGCTTCGTATTAATCTGAAAAATTTGAAGTTTGGAGCATTTTGATTCTTGGGTCTTCATCTCTTTTGGGCTAAAACTTTGAGGTAGGGATATCCTACTCCTCTTTATGGTTTCTGTCTTTGAATTTTGACATTTTGATGTCTTGGAAACATTTGTGCAATTTTGAGAAAGTTAGGGACTTTTTGCAATTTTATAAAAGTTTGGGTTTTTGTTCTAGATAGATCATATGTATGCTTAGTACATAGAATTGAAGAAATTGGAACAAATGATGAAAATGGAACCTTTGGGGTTGAAATGTGAATTATGGAAAATGCTATAATTACATTGTTTAATTAATTGGGATAATTAATTGATTGTGGAATTGAACTGTTGATTATATATCCAGTGTGCTTTTATTTTCTGTATAGAAATAACTGCTTTGGGCTATCGGTGGAGGATAGTCGTGCTTGTTGTAGAAATGCATGATGATTAGGTAAATTGAAACTAATCTGTGGAATGTGTCATGGAACTTGACAAGTTGTTGGATACATTAAGTGTATTGATTAATGTGTATAATGGTTGTTTGTATACACTGTGTGAGTTGGAGAAGAAAGGGGATGGACTCCACGGTTTAGGGGAAGATAGGGGATGGACCTTTAAACCGGATGTGTGTGTTGGAGGTGATAGGGGATGAACTCCGGGGATGTAGCTCATACGCTCATCCAGTGATATTGACAGAGTTCATATACTTGTCATGGAATGTGTGACGTGTTGTATTGATTAAGCTTATATGCTTGTCATGGAATTTACGTAAAGGAATGAAATATAGACTTGTATGTCTTGGAAAATGAAAATGAAAGGAATCATAGACTTATATGTCTTGGAAAAAGGAATGTGTTATGTAGGGAAATGCAAGTGTTGACCAATCTATCAACTGTTAATCTTCTAGGCATTATTCATAACTGGTTTAGTGTATTTCTACTGGGCTGTTGGCTCACCCTATATGGGAACTTCATTTTCAGGTACAGGTAGCATGCCACCTCCAAGGACTTAGCTTGGGAGGCTAGTGGCGATTGGACTTTTTGACTTCTATTCATTTTTGTTGTATTACATGTAATTTCAAGCCAAGGGCTTATGTGTATTGAGCTAGAGCTCTTTTGTTTGTAACCAAGTGCTAACTTGGAAAATTGTAAGCCTTTAAGGCATAGCCTTTATTGTTTATATGTAATACGTTGTACAGAACAGTTAAGTTGAATAGAAGATGGTGGACTTTTATTATGTTAATGCATGTTTAATCAATGGGTTTATTATCATTATTTTGAGGGCGTTACAACTTGGTATCAGAGCGTACCGGGTTGGAATACTTCGGGTACGTGGGAAGTGATTAGAATCACAATGGGTTTGTCTCGCTTGATAGAGACTTAGTTGTAGTGTACCATGCTATGTGCTTAGGTGATAACATGTTTACGTGATTGTTTGGGTATGGGATTTAATTTCTAGGATGTTGATTGGATCCTTGGGTTTCTGGGTGTCTTGTTGGAAGAGCACTTGATCAATGCTGTTTCTAACCGGAACTCTAGTAACGCCTCGGGACTATCATTATCCGGAAATGAAATTCGTAAGTGCTTATGTGTTTATGTGCTTACGTGGAGTGAATTACAGTTGTCCATGCATTAGGACGTGAGTGTTTAGTTTTGGCACATTTATGAGTGTGCTAATGTTCTGTGTTGCCTTTGTTAGGATGTCAGGTCGAGGCAGAGGTAGGCGTGGCAGGCGTGGCAGGCAGGAAATGCCTTTGCCAGAGGAGGCACCGAAGGCAGAAGGGTTGGTCGAGCCAATGTGGCGAGCCGTGAGACGGCGATTTATGGGTGCTTTGGCCCAGGAGATAGCAGGGGCGTTTGAGCGCCGATTGATATTCTCGAGGGTCAACCCGACCAGTAGTTCCGCCCTTGAGTTACCGCAGACATGAGGCCTTCTTTTTCGAAGGGAAATTCTTCCTGCCTCACCCGACGAATCTGTAGGTGAACCTAGCGAGCCGCTTAAAGCGCATTTAATGGCTCGAGCAGACAATAAAACGCGTTTGAGATGCTAGGCATCGAAGACGAGGTATTGAAGTGACCTTGGCATCTTTTCGCTTGAAAGGAGATGCGGTCGGGTGGAAGTTCATTAAGGGTCGTATTGGAGGTACTTGGAGGGGGTTTGTTGTTGCTTTTCAGGAAAAGTACATCTCCACTGCTCAGAGAGGCGTTGAGATCGATTCGCGATTGAGGCAGAATAGTTCATCAGTGGCTGAGTTTGAGGCCTCGTTTACGGCTTTGTCGAGTTACTTTGAGTTAGTGGCATCCGAGGAGCGCCGGTGTATAGAGTTCGAGAGGAAGTTGAGGCGCGGCCTCAAATTGAGAGTTGTGCCAACTATGATTAGGGATTTTGGGCGTTTGGTTGATGCAGCAGCCCATACTGAGATTGCGATGCGGGAGGAGGAGGAAGGGCAGAAAGGTTCCAAGAGGGGCCAGGAGAGTCAGGGTGATGACAGGAGGCAGAGGGGTTATAATCCTCAGCCATCTCGGGTTGGTTTGGCTAGGTCGACTTTCCCAGTATCGAGTGCAGGCTCCGGGAGGGGCAATCAGGGAGAGTTCACCTGTTACAAGTGTGGCCAGCCGGGTCACAAGGCATCAGTGTGCCCGCAGAAGGGCGGAGGTCAGAGAGCTGCTTCTTCGTCAGCTAGACCGCCGAGTCAGAGTTTGGGCAGGGGGCAGTCCTTGTCTTGTTTTCAGTGTGGACAGCCTGGGCACCTGAAGAGGTTTTGCCCACAGTTGAATACCACTTCGGGGGCGTCTGGTTCTAGGCAGACGTAGAGTTTTCAGCCAGCTCAGTCTGTGCAGGCCTCGAGGGCCAATCCGGGGACTTCTTCGTCTCAGTCAGTGCAGCAGTCCTATGCTCCTAGAGGTGAGCAGTGGATCGAGGGCCTGCTGGTAGCGTATCGTTATCACAGGATCTTGTACCGGCTCCATCAGTGGTGAGAGGTACCTTTCTGTTTTGCAACTCGGTTGCTAGAGTGTTGATTGATACGGGTGCATCTCATTCTTTTGTATCTGCTGCATTTGCATCTGTATTGGAGTTGGAGTTAGCGCAGTTAGCGTCTCCTATCTGTGTTGTGTCACCCATTGGGGGTGAGTTGATTCTGAGGCAGGGTGTTAGGTATTGTGACATAGAGGTTGATGATCACAGACTTGTTTTTCCTTTTGTTGTTATGCCCATGAAGGGCTTTGATGTTATATTGGGTATGGATTGGTTATCGTCATACCGGGCAGTTATTGATTGCTACCGTCAGAGGGTTACTTGTTGTACAGTGAGCGGGGAGTGTTTCCACTTCTTGGGAGACAGAGTTGGTAGAGGTGCGCCACAGGGGTGTGATCCGCGAAAGTGGAGTGGACTTAGTGGTCTACTTGCTAGCTTTGAGAGTGGTGAGTGTGATGAGACTCTGATTGTATTGCCAAGGGTGGTTTGTGAGTATTCGGATGTCTTTCCCGAGGATCTCATTAGTTTGCCACCTCATCGAGAGATAGAGTTCTCTATTGATTTGGTGCCCGGCACAGCGCCGATTTCTATGGTACCTTACCGTTTTGCTCCAGCAGAGTTGGTTGAGTTGAAAGTTCAGCTCCAGGAATTGCTAGATAAGGGCTTTATACGCCCAAGTGTTTCACCGTGGGGAGCGCCGGGACTCTTTGCTAAGAAGAAAGATGGTGCCTTGAGATTGTGTATCGACTACCGGAAGTTGAATCGGGCTACGGTTAAGAATAAGTATCCTATGCCCCGTATAGATGATTTGTTTGACCAGTTGAAGGGTTCCCGTTGTTTCTCTAAGATAGATCTGAGATCGGGTTACCACCAGTTGAGGGTCAGGGAGGAGGATATTCAAGACGGCATTCGTGCTGTATGGCCATTATGAGTTTCTGGTGATGCCATTCGGGCTTACCAACGCACCGGCAGTCTTTATGGACTTGATGAACCGGATCTTCCGGGAATTCTTGGACCGCTTTGTAGTCGTTTTTGTGGATGATATTCTTATCTATTCACCTTCAGAGGAGGAGCATGAGGCACACTTGAGAGTGGTGCTTGAGTTGCTTAGGGCCCATAGGCTGTATGCCAAGTTTGGGAAGTGTGAGTTCTGGCTTGAGGAAGTCAAATTCTTAGGCCACGTGGTATCCGGAAAGGGGGTGTCTGTTGATACATCCAAAACTGAGGCAGTGCAAGATTGGGCACAGCCTAAGAGTGTGTTTGAGATCCGCAGTTTTCTGGGTTTGGCTGGGTACTACCGCCGGTTTGTGAAGGACTTCTCTAGGTTGGCTTCACCGTTGACTAGACTGACTCGGAAGGGGGTCAAATTTGTATGGAGTGAGACTTGTGAAAAGTCGTTTCAGGAGTTGAAGGTTAGATTGACCACCGCACCGGTCTTGATTATTTCGGAGAGAGGGTTGGGTTATGCTGTGTATTGTGACGCCTCACGAGAAGGTCTAGGTTGTGTGTTGATGCAAGAGGGAAAAGTGGTAGCTTATGGTTCACGTCAGTTGAAAATCCATGAGAAGAATTACCCTACGCATGATTTAGAGTTAGCGGCTGTGATCTTTGCCTTGAAAATCTGGAGGCACTACCTTTATGGCGAGAGATTCGAGGTGTTCTCGGATCATAAGAGTCTGAAGTATCTATTTTCACAGAAGGACTTGAACTTGAGGCAGAGGAGGTGGATGGAGTTCATTGAGGATTATGACTTCGAGTTGCATTATCATCCGGGGAAGGCCAATGTTGTGGCCGACGCTCTTAGCAGGAAGTCCATAGGTGATGTAGCTTGTGTAGCCATCCGGGAGTGGGAGATGTTGGGAGCACTTGGCGAGTTTGATTTGCTTCTGGGCGAATCTGTGGAGGCTGCGGCCTTGTTTTCTGTTGTTGCGCAGCCTACCCTTGTGACACGAGTGTTAGAGGCACAGAGAGGTGACCTTGAGGTAGATTCCCTCCGAGAGAAGATCTCCAGTGGGAAGGTTGAGAAGGGTCTGGCAGTGTATCCTGACTTGAGTGTGCGATACCGAGACCGCTTGTTTGTATCGGAGTCTTGCCGAGAGGAGGTACTCCGAGAGTTTCATCATTCGCGCCTTGCAGTGCATCCGGGAGGTACGAAGATGTACCAGGATTTCGGTCGCCAGTTTTGGTGGCGGGGCATGAAGAGAGATGTGGCAGTCTTCGTGTCTAAGTGCCTTACTTGTCAGCAAGTGAAGGCCGAGCATCAGAGGCCATCGGGTTTGTTGCAACCCTTGCCTATTGCCGAGTGGAAGTGGGAGCATATTACTATGGATTTTGTCGTAGGTCTTCCGAGGACTCAGCGGGGTAGTGATGCTATTTGGGTGGTTGTAGATCGGTTGACTAAGTCGGCGCACTTCATTCCTATGCGCGTGAGAGATACGGTAGATCATCTTGCCGACTTGTATGTTCGGGACATAGTGAGGTTGCACGGGGTCCCAGTGACGATCGTCTCGGATAGAGACCCTCGTTTTACTGCTAGATTGTGGCAGAGTTTGCAGAGTGCCTTGGGCACTAAGTTGACTTTCAGTACGGCTTATCATCCTCAGACTGACGGGCAGTCCGAACGTACTATTCAGATCCATGAGGATATGCTTCGGGGTTGTGTCCTTGACTTCAGTGGGACGTGGGAGAGGCACTTGCCATTGGTAGAGTTTGCCTACAACAACAGTTATCAGTCCAGCATCGGTATGGCACCGTTTGAGGCCTTGTATGGCCGCCCTTGTAGGTCTCCAGTTTGTTGGGCCGAGGTGGGTGATACACCTTTGTTGGGTCCGGAGTTGGTTAGAGAGACGACGGAGAAAGTTGAACTTATCCGTAGGAGGCTTGTTACAGCCCAGAGTCGTCAGAAATCCTATGCTGACCGTAGGAGGAGACCGTTGGAGTTTGAGGTGGGTGATCATGTCTTTCTGAAGATATCACCTAGACGGGGATTGATGAGGTTTGGGAAGAGAGGGAAGTTATCCCCTCGGTTTATAGGGCCTTTTGAGATCCTTGAGAGGATTGGCGAGGTGGCTTACCGTTTAGCTTTGCCACCACAGTTATCCGGAGTTCATGACGTGTTTCATGTGAGTATGCTTCGGAAGTATGAGCCTGATCCGTCACATGTACTGGATTGGACTCACTTAGAGGTAGATGAGGATGCCTCGTACGAGGAGAGACCAGTTCGAGTCTTGGATAGGCGGGATCAAGTCCTGCGTGGCAAGACCATCCCTTTGGTTAAAGTTTTGTGGAAGCATCACGGGGTGGAGGAGGCCACTTGGGAACGTGAGTTGGAAGTCCGCGAGAAATATCCGGACTTGTTTGTTGATTTGTAGTCATGTGATGAGAACTTGTAATTTTGTTGAACTTTAAGAACATTATTTGTGTCTTAAGTTGTGAAACACAGTATGTGTTTTGATTTAAGGAAGTGTTGTAGAACTTGCCTTGATGTGGAAATTGATCATAATATTGCATATGTTGGCTATATTATAGAACTGGAAATGTATCATGAAATTTTGTTTTGATATAATTTGAGAACCATATGTATTGAGAATGGTTGAAAAGTGGAACGGAAAAATGCATGTCATAGATGCACTTGAAATATTTATATATGTGAAATGCTTCTTTGCATGAAATGGGTGACCAGTGATAGGTCGAATTGTTGAATGTTATAGTGTAACATTGTTTAAAAGTGGAAGAGAACTATTTTCGAAAACTTGTTTTAATTTCGGGGACGAAATTCTTTAAGGGGGGGAGGTTATAGCGATCCCGGGTTTACCCCTTGTTGTACAGTGATCCGGACATGAGTCCGTGGATGTTAGTAGTTGAGTTTTGTTGTGTTTACATCCTTTTATACTTTGTTTTTGAATTATAGGATGTGTTGGGCAGGTTTGTTACAGGTTAGTTGTTTTTGAAACAAAGAGTAGCTGCCCAGAATTTTGGTCCTTCGCTCGAGCGAGGACTTGGTCGCTCGAGCGAGCGAGTACTCTGGTACTTGGACCTGAACACTGTTATTTTTGGCTCGAGCGAGCTTCGTGGCTCGAGCGAGCTGGTCGTTCTTCGCTCGAGCGAGCTTCGTGGCTCGAGCGAGAGTCTGGGTTTTTGGCGGTGGGAGTGTTTTCTGTGTCTGGTCGCTCGAGCGAGCAGACCTTCACTCGAGCGAGCCTATTTATATCAGTACGGCAGCAGCGTTTTTAAAACAGAATTTTTATAACTTTTGATCTGAAATTTCCCAAATCCAAGAGCTTCTCTCTCTAGTTTTGTATTCTCTCTAAGGATTGATCTATCTAAGATCATTTCCTTCCCATCTTGCTTTGTTAAAGTGGTAGAGGTCGCCGGGAGCTTCGTATTAATCTGAAAAATTTGAAGTTTGGAGCATTTTGATTCTTGGGTCTTCATCTCTTTTGGGCTAAAACTTTGAGGTAGGGATATCCTACTCCTCTTTATGGTTTCTGTCTTTGAATTTTGACATTTTGATGTCTTGGAAACATTTGTGCAATTTTGAGAAAGTTAGGGACTTTTTGCAATTTTATAAAAGTTTGGGTTTTTGTTCTAGATAGATCATATGTATGCTTAGTACATAGAATTGAAGTAATTGTGGAACAAATGATGAAAATGGAACCTTTGGGGTTGAAATGTGAATTATGGAAAATGCTATAATTACATTGTTTAATTAATTGGGATAATTAATTGATTGTGGAATTGAACTGTTGATTATATATCCAGTGTGCTTTTATTTTCTGTATAGAAATAACTGCTTTGGGCTATCGGTGGAGGATAGTCGTGCTTGTTGTAGAAATGCATGATGATTAGGTAAATTGAAACTAATCTGTGGAATGTGTCATGGAACTTGACAAGTTGTTGGATACATTAAGTGTATTGATTAATGTGTATAATGGTTGTTTGTATACATTGTGTGAGTTGTAGAAGAAAGGGGATGGACTCCACGGTTTAGGGGAAGATAGGGGATGGACCTTTAAACCGGATGTGTGTGTTGGAGGTGATAGGGGATGAACTCCGGGGATGTAGCTCATACGCTCATCCAGTGATATTGACAGAGTTCATATACTTGTCATGGAATGTGTGACGTGTTGTACTGATTAAGCTTATATGCTTGTCATGGAATTTACGTAAAGGAATGAAATATAGACTTGTATGTCTTGGAAAATGAAAATGAAAGGAATCATAGACTTATATGTCTTGGAAAAAGGAATGTGTTATGTAGGGAAATGCAAGTGTTGACCAATCTATCAACTGTTAATCTTCTAGGCATTATTCATAACTGATTTAGTGTATTTCTACTGGGCTGTTGGCTCACCCTATATGGGAACTTCATTTTTAGGTACAGGTAGCATGCCACCTCCAAGGACTTAGCTTGGGAGGCTAGTGGCGATTGGACTTTTTGACTTCTATTCATTTTTGTTGTATTACATGTAATTTCAAGCCAAGGGCTTATGTGTATTGAGCTAGAGCTCTTTTGTTTGTAACCAAGTGCTAACTTGGAAAATTGTAAGCCTTTAAGGCATAGCCTTTATTGTTTATATGTAATACGTTGTACAGAACAGTTAAGTTGAATAGAAGATGGTGGACTTTTATTATGTTAATGCATGTTTAATCAATGGGTTTATTATCATTATTTTGAGGGCGTTACAAAATAATTGGTTAATTACATTTACAAAAAATGTTAGAAAAGTGGAGTTACTTTAGGCTACTAGAGACGACGGAGAATACGAAGAGAGGGCTGCTTCTTATCTATTGAAAGATGTGAGGATTGTTTTTGAAGATTTGTTCTTTAAACAAATACAAACTTATTGGCCTGCCTATCTTTTTTTTTTTTTTTTCGTAAGTATTGGGTAGCTATTAGGCTGTCTATCTAAAAAACAAATAAAAAAAACTATTGGCTCTTATTTGGGGCTAGGCTGGGAGAGGTTGGGAGGCTAAGTTGGGTGGAAAACAAAATTTCTATGGATTTTTTAAATTTTGGGCTGGGCTGAAGCCACCTATGCCCAGCCCTAGGTTCGCCCTTGTTCTTACTCATAGAATTCTTGGACTTAAATTGGGTTTTATTGAATCATGTGGTTCTAGTATGAATGTGAGGTTTTAATTGATTCATAGGGTTTTAACAAGAGAATTCCTATGAATAATAATATTAAAGTCACATTAGGTATAAACACCGAGCAAAAAAAAAAAAAAAGGAAAAAAGAGGATTCAAGAGGCTTATAAGGATCAAGATAAAGATAAAAAGGCCCATATATTAGATAAAGAGGCTTAAAAATAAAAATAAAAAATAAAAAAAGCCTGCAAGGATCAAGATAAGACAACCGAGAGAACTTTACATTTTAGCATTATCGCCGCAAAGGAAGATCTTTTGGTTTTTTCTTTCCACTGGCCAAAGGGCTAGCCAGGCCATAACCACTTGGTTCCTACATATAATAATGTCAACCAAAAAATATAATTGGAATTATATATTTCTGCTGTATATTCCACTAATTCAATTATATAATCAATTTTACACTAATTTCATAAATTGTTAATTCCCTCACTATTAATCTTTCTAATCAAACAAGGTCTTAAAGTAGGTTGAGACTATTGTGTGACACTATTATGTGGTATTTTTGATAAATGAAAAATTGTAAAACACATTAGGTAAGTCATTATTGTCTCCCAATTACCTAGCATAGATGGGTCAATATAGTTCTACCTATAAAATTTTTATGACACCCTTGGTGACAATAAGATTAAAATATTTTAATTTTTCAATAACCAGGTTATCCGTGTCACCTTTATGTTAGGTAGGTTGAACACTAATTTGACATGTTCAATATTTGTATTATCAAATTGTATCATACATATGTTCATGTCAAAAAATAGTCAATCTTAAACTGTTAACTTCGTATGCTAACTTTGTGTACGATTCAAATCGTGTTATTATGTCGTGTCAAAAATTCCAGCTTTTACATAGTCGTGTTATGTGGAACACATTTTGGTGAGGAGATATACAATTGTGCCTGCAAAGGCTTCATTATTGTGAATTGTTATTCACATTTAAGGTATCATCTGTGTTATGTGGAACACATTTTGGGGAAGAGATATATGGCTGTGCCTGCAAAGGCTTCACATTATTGTGATTTGTTATTCACATTTAAGGTATCATCAATTAATGAGAATGCAAACATTGCAATAATTTAATTACAAGGTTAATTTGTTGGGATTTATTCCACATTTCACCAATGTAAATAGAAGCATGCTCACGTACCAACAAACAAAAAAGTACAATCACACTATGAGATTTAGAGAGTTCAATTCAAATTGTCTACATCTCCGAGTGAGAGAGATGATCCATTATAAATTGTAAAGAGTACAATCATGAGACTAAAAACTCGACACCAATATTTGAGCCCTAGACAATATTCGTTCCCCGATCAAGGGCAACAGAGCCCCGAAGCCACACCTGCTCACACCTGGTGTCCCCGGTAATTCTCATAATTTCCTTATTTATAGGCAAATACAAGATATCATAATCTCATACAATTAATAGAACCTATACATAATGGACTCATAATAGATTTCAAACTCTATACTCTAATCCAAATATTTTTTTTAGTGAATAACTCTAATCCAAATATATGTAAACACCAATAATTATATGAGTCCCGCAAAAATAAAACACACCCAATATAATTTAATGTGTACCAAAAGTAACAAAGCCTTGAAGCCACACTGTCTTAAAACAAACCTGCTCACAGTGAACAAAGCCCCGAAGTCACATCTACTCACACTTGGTGTCTCTGTTAATTCTCATAAGTTCCTTATTTATAGGCAAATCCAAGATAACATGATCTCATACGGTTAATAGAACCTACACATAATGGACTCATAATAGATTTCAAACTCTACACTAATCCAAATATTTTTTTTTTTAGTGAATAACTCTAATTCAAATATATGTAAACACAAATAATTATATGGGTCTCGCAAAAAATAAAACACACCCAACATAATTTAATGTGCACCAAAAGTAACAAAGCCCTCTTGTCTTAAAACACACCTACTCACACCCAACAAAGCCCCGAAACCACACCTAGTGTCTCCGGTAATTCTCATAAGTTCCTTATTTATAGGCAAATCCAAGATATCATAATTTCATACAATTAATAGAACCTACACATAATGGACTTATAATAGATTTCAAACTCCACACTCTAATCCAATTATTATTATTATTATTATTATTATTATTATTATTATTATTATTATTATTATTATTATTATTATTATTATTTTATTTCTTTATTTTTTTATTTTTTTTTGAACTGAATAACTCTAATTATATAAGTCCTGCAAAAAATAAAACACACCCAACATAATTTAATATGCACCAAAAGTAAAAAAGCTCCGAAGCCACACTTACTCACACCCGGTGCCTTAAAACACACCGGCTCACACCCAACAAAGCCCCGAAGCCACACCTGCTCACACCTGGTGTCTCCGATAATTCTCATAAGTTCTTTATTTATAGGCAAAGCTAAGATATCATAATCTCATACGATTAATAAAGCCTACACATAATGGACTCATAATAGATTTCATACTCTACACTCTAATCCAAATATATATTTTTGTTAGTGAATAACTCTAATCCAAATATATGTAAACACCAATAATTATATGGGTCCCGGCAAAAAATAAAACACACCCAACATAATTTAATGTGCACCAACAGTAACAAAGCCCCGAAGCCACACTTGGTGTCTCCGGTAATTCTCATAAGTTCCTTATTTATAGGCAAATCCAAGATATCATAATCTCATACAATTAATAGAACCTACACATAATCGACTCATAATATATTTCAAACTCTACACTCTAATCCAACTTTTCTTTTTCTTTTTTCTTTTTTTGAGTGAATAACTCTAATCCAAATATATGCAAACACCAATAATTATATGGGTCCCGCAAAAAATAAAACACACCCAACATAATTAATGTGCAGCAAAAGCAACGAAGTCCTGAAGCCACACCTGCTCACACTTGGTGTCTTAAAACACACATGCTCACACCCAACAAAACTCCGAAGCCACACTTGCTCACACCTGGTGTCTCCGGTAATTCTTATAAGTTCCTTATTTATAGGCAAATCCAAGATATCATAATCTCATACGATTAATAGAACTTACACATAATGGACTCATAATAGATTTTAGACTCTACACTCTAATCCAAATATTATTATTTTTTAGTGAATAACTCTAATCCAAATATATGTAAACACCAATAATTCTATGGGTCCCGCCAAAAAAAATAAAAATAAAAATAAATAAATAACACACCCAACATAATTTAATGTGCACCAAAAGTAACAAAGCCCCGAAGCCACACCTGCCCACACCTACTCACACTTAGTGTCTTAAAACACACCTACTCACACCCAACAAAGCCCCGAAGCCACACCTAGTGTCTCCAGTAATTCTCATAAGTTCCTTATTTATAGACAAATCCAAAATATCATAATCTCATACAATTAATAGAACCTACACATAATGGACTCATAATAGATTTTAAATTCTACACTCTAATCTAATTTTTTATTTTTATTTTTTTTAGTGAATAACTCTAATCCAAATATATGCGAACACGAATAATTATATGGATCCCACAAAAAATAACACACCCAACATAATTTAATGTGCACCAAAAGTTGCCTCTTATTTTAGTTTATTTTATTTCATTTATTAGGATGGCATTGCGGAAAATGGTGGTGCGACAGTTGAATTAAATGGGTTTTTGGGGCTGATCTTTTGTTGGCTTTTTTGTGGGTTTTTTCCCATCAAAGTTAAATAAAAATAAAAATAAAATTTAGAAAAAACCAAAAAAAATAAAAATAATTTACTTTTTTTTGTTTTTTAATTTTTTTTTTACTTTTTAAATTTGTCTATACAAAACCAATTCAACCTGAAAAGTAAAAAAAACTTCAAATAATTTTGAAAAAGAAAAAAAAAATACTAAAAAAAAACAAATATATATATATATAAATAAGACTTTTTTTCATTGAATACCAAAGTCACCCTAATTATTTGTTCCTGTTTTGACTAGGCCCAAAAAATAAAATAAAATAAAATAAAAAATCTGTTTTATCTATTTGGTTGGTATGACCGTGCGTATGAATGAATTTCATATTCTAGCCAACCAAAAAAATAAATAAATAAACACTTGACCAATCCAATAAAAAGTTTTCTTCCACTAACGATTAGAGCTAGACTTGAACGAGGACGACACCAATCTATGCTGACAATATTACCTACCAAATGAATAGTGTGAGAATATAGGACAAATTACACTGGACACCTCTTGTATTTTTATTAAAATTTTATTTTAATCTCTTCACCTTTAATTATAGCAGTAAATTTCTTATACTATAAGTTAAATTATAATTTCACCATTTAAAAAATTAAAAATGAACTCTGATAAAAGTGAAGGGAATAAAATGAAACTTTAATAAAAGTGTAAAGATACTAATAAGACGAGAAAAATGTCACATAGTTTCAAATGACAAGTTTCATGATAAAAGAGTGACAATACAACTTGACTTAAAGTGTAAAAAATTGACTGCTACAATTGAAAGTGAAGAGACTAAAATAAATTTTTGATGAAAATACATGGGTACTAAGTGTAATTAACTCAAGAATATATGTATTATTCAAGTTTATCCGACATCAAGTCTAATCATTTCTTCTTTATTTTGAGAAAGCAAGTCCTTTGAAAGAAAAATCAAACATCCTCCTAATTTTGGCCTTCCAATTCCACCAGTAATGATGTAGAATTAGAAGGGCTAAAGATGAGAGAAGAAGACCACATTAAATCATACAACAAAGTTAGTAAGTTAGGAATAGTCATTTTTTCAACATCCTATCAAATTAGTGTCAATTTTGCACAGAGAAGATAAATAAACAAGTCAAATTATTATCAAATTCACATACCACAGAAAATTGATGTGGATTAATTAATTTATTTGTTTTTGACATGATGCATTTTTTCACACAATAGGAATCGGATATGAACTCAAAATGACACAACTTGATAATATTAAAAAAACAAACAAACTAACTAATTGAGTTAATATTGAAAGAATTCTGAATTGACCCAAGATGACATGATATGAATACGACCAATACAACACGGGTCTCCTCCCTTATTCAAACTTTAAGAGAAAAAAACAATGTATATATATAATTAGGGTATGAGCCCATCAGATGAATATGCTTAAAATATAAATTTTAATTTTAAATTAAAAACATATCTTCTATGTTGTTTAATTGGTGAAACTATTCATTATAAGTTCAAGTCTTGTGCCCCTCTCAGTAAATTTTATTTTATTTTATTTTATTTTTATAAAAAAAATTGACATTTGGCGCAAGAAGAAAAGATTACTTGACAAAAAAAAGAAAAAAGAAAAGAGATTCATAAAAACTAAATGAGTTGCTTACTTTTTAATAATAATAATAATATAGATATAGATAGTACAGACAAAAAATAAAAAGGTGGCGAAAATAGAGGAATTGGGGTCACTACTGTGGCAAACCCACAGTAGTGACTGTGGTGTTTCATTTTGTGATGCATTATGAGATTATTTTTATGATCTGGAATTGGGGTCACTGCTGTGACAAATCTACAATAGTGACTGTGGTGTTTCATTTTGTGATACATTATGAGATTATTTTTATGATCTGAACCGTTCATTTTGTAGGATTTGTTGAGTACTTGAAGCCTATCAAAAATCATATTAATCGGATACCAATAACTATATGATTGATAACCAAAAAAACAAACAAGAAGTTTTTCTTTTGAAAAGTAGTATAAAAATATGCAATTCGATCATATAGTTAGTAATATCCGATTAATATGATTTTTAGTAGGCTTAAAGTACTCAACAAATCCTACAAAATGATCGGTTCAGATCATAAAATAAGCTCATAATACATTACAAAATGAAGCACCACAGTCACTGCTGTAGGTTTGCCACAACAGTGACCCCAAGTCCGAAAATAGAAGGGTTAAAGCTTGTGGCTTCTGAAAGCCAACCAATAATCTACGTTGAAGAACACGTAGGTTTCCGCTTTATGTTTGGGGTGTGAATTGAATCGTCGAAAGCGAGCGGCGCAACACTTTTAAGGGTTGTAAGACCATCTCTAACGCTTCATTAAATTTTGTATCATATTTGAAATTTGGTAAAAAAATTATTTTTTATAGCTTCAATGATTTTATCAAATTGGTATCAAAACGAGAATTCACCAAATTTTTCATCAAAGTGAGAACAGGGAAAAGATTTCACCAATTTCATCACAAGTGACCATTGGGGAGACCAACCGTCAACTAGCTTGGCCGAGTTCCCTTGCAAATAGGTTGGTTTAAACAGGTCAAAAGGTTCAAAGAGGTAAAAAAAAATACACTAACCAGTCAACCGGCTAGTCAACCGGCCGGTCAACCCACCAGTCGACTCCTGCTTTGATGACAACCATTGGAGCAGTCTGTATCAGATTGAGAAAATGGTCTTTTTTTTTTCACTCAGATTTAGTGAAAAATTTGATGAACCGTTGGAGATGCTCTAATAGGTGAAAATGTGGGTGAAGGAATTAAAAAAAAAAATTATTTGTTTAATAATCATCGGATTAGTAAGAATGTATATTTATTTTGTTATTTTATGATGAGATTAATTATATGAAATTTTATAAATATCTTTAGTGTTTTTGATATAATTAATATTAAAAAATATATTTTAGTACTATATTATTTTATGCTGATATATATATTTTTGGTATAAATATATTATTATACTATTTTATTTTAATATTAAAAAATAAATTAATATTAAATTATTTTTATAAAATAAAGGAAAAAATAGTATTTCTACCTTCAATTTCATAAGATTAGATATCAATATCAAATCTCTAATGAGATTGTCAGTTTTTAAAATCACCAAATAACTTCTCTACTCAATGATGCAAGACACATTCTTTAATTGTATTAGTCTTATAATGCTTTCAATTTAAAGACAAAGGGGGAATCAGAAATTTTGTTTAGCGACGTGCATAAAAAATATTGAGCTAATTTTTATACATTAGTAATTGGAAAAAACAAATCTTATACATGTGTTTGTAAAAGAAGTATTTTATGAAAAGAAATTAAATATATCTAATAAAAAAATTAATTTTTGAATTATCAATTAGATCTTAATTAAATCAATTGGAAAAATGTTTTAAACTATTTTTTTTATTAATGTAATCTAATAAATACGAAGTAAAAAATGCTTAAGACCCCGTAAAATATGACCCTTAAATTTACACCTCATAACATGAACTATTGGATCTCAATTTTTGATTTGCTTATAAATCAATCAACTATTACCGAACCCCCCAACTAAGATCATCTCATTATACAAGCAATCCCACAATTTTGTCATAATTATACCGAATTATGATAAAAGATATATAAAGAAAATATATATTTTAATGTAAAGGAAATGACAACATTAATTTTTATCCAAATAACTACGGAATTATTGATGAAAAGAGGTTAAGCGTAATGTGAATTAAAAACCTTAAGGGAGCTTAATATAATTATATAAAAACTATGTAACTTATTATATTTTTTTCAAATTTCAAGAGATGTCAATGTAATTTACCCTTATGAAATACAGAGTTAATAATGTGATTTTCATAAATTTAAGGAATCATCCCATTATACATACATTCTACAAATAGTCATAATATGTAGAAGTAATAATAAATTTTTAAAAACATACCCAAAACATTTATAATAATAATTATTGTTTTAAATAATAATAATAATAACAACAACAAAGACAAATGCTACAGGCTTCAATGGGGCAAGCAGTGGCCCATCTGAAGCTGGGTAGAGAATGTACAAAAATATATTTGGGCCTACTTAAAGCCTTACCAAAATGGCTAGCTATTGGGCTTCAAATATTTCTTCAAATATTTTCCGCTTTTTTAAAGATATTTATACTTGAATTTTGTATAGGCATGCATATAAATCTAAAAAATACACTTATCTATACTATTATTAAAAGGTAACTCTTTATCATTTTATTTTTATTTCTCTTAAATGCCCCAACTGCTATAGTTATAGACTTTAAAATATTTTAAGACTATTTGGATCAAGAATTCGAGTAGTATTTTGAAAAGAGAAGGCAAAAAATAGGTGAACATTTCATCCATCTTTTCTCTTTTTGTCTTTTTAAATCCATACTCAAATTCATGATTTAAATATAGAATAAGGGTATAAGAGGACATTTCATTCAAGACAATAGTTACATAATCATCATTTCCTTTTCCTTCTCCTTATTTCTAATTTTCCTCCATCAGTGGTGCTACATGCACTAATTAGTATACTAACTAGTGCACCAACATATGTTATCGCATTATTATTGGAGTTATGCTAGAGGCCCCAAATATAGATTACCAAATTTTTTTATCAAACCTCTCACATGGGTGTGGGACCTACACACATGTGATTTGTGTGAGTCTCACACTCATGTGAGAGGTTTTGTAGAAAATTTGGTAACTTATTTGAGGTCCATAGCATTTTCCTTATTATTGACTCCATTTATTATACAAATTATAAATATCAAAGACCTCTTAAATTATGTCATATCATCCATTAATACACTAATTAGTATCTTAATTGATGCATATAGCATTAGCAATCCCCTTATTTTAACTCTCATTAACCTCTTTACCTAAAATAAATTTCTTTTCTTTGTCTTCTATTTCTGTTTTAAGAAAAACAAATTTTAGGCGCTCAAATCAAGTCATATATTCTCTTAATCCACATATTACATTAATTATTAAAACTTTTACTTTGTATAGTTGGAACGAAAGTGTTGCAAACCCTTCTTTTGACTAATTTTTTAATTTTTAACTTTTTGACATTAGTGGATGTATAAAGCAATCTTCGGTTTTCTTGGTTCTCTTTGTTTGATGCCTTTTTGAATAAAATTTTGTTTACTTACTGTGGGGGCATATTTTGTGAATGACAACATGTGGCCAAGGTAACGCCGAAGTGTCAGTCGAAATGCCACGTGGTATGGTCTTGATGCCGAGGTGATCTCGGCTAGGCCGAGGTTGTCTGTGGAGATATCGGAATTCGAGATTAGCGGATAAGGGACAAGAGTCCTAAAATAGGAAAGGATCTCAATCTGGATAAAGATAAAACTCTTAAAGAGTTTATCCCTATCTAGTTGAGAGTCCAAGGTGAGCATTGAGCCAAAATCCAATGAAGTTAGGCTTCTACATGGATCAGGTCAATGTGGGCTATAAAAGCAAGGCACCTAGTGGGTCTAAGGTATGTTTTTATTTGAGATGCTTTAACTTGTGCATTAAGTACTTATTTGATATCTTTAAGAGATAAATTGACTAATTTGATCGTCGGAGTGCCACTGGGTGGACGAACTACCGTCGGATTCTTATCTTTCTGTGAAAGGTTGTTCGGACTTAATCTATTTTTCCGGTGCTCCCCATCTGAGTTCTATATTTGGTTATGTGGTCAAAAATCAATACCCATAATTTGGCGCCGTCTGTGGGAACGTAAGGAGAATCGATGGCCAACGACGGGCAGAAATAAAAGGTCGGGGATGACATCCCTAGTGGGAGTTGCAAACATGCCAATCCTAATGCGGAGGAGGAGAACTATAATAAAGGACCTCGGCATCAGAATCATGGGGAAAAGGACGTTAGCCAAGAGGGAGACACACCAAAGAATGTAGGTCAAGGTGGGTATTCCAATGAAAGTGACCTCCAAGTATGGAAAGATAGATGCCTGAAGAGGGACGGCGAGATGAAGGGAATGGCAAACAAGTTGGCAGACCTAAAATCGGTTGTCAACTTCATGATGCAGAACAACGTCATGCAACCACCATTTCCATTAAAGGACACGCCGATTCTAGTGGCCAAAAATGACGTCCAGAAAATGGGGCAAAAAGCAATCCCAATAGTCCCTCAGCATGACAAGGTAAAAGAATGCTCACATCGGCTTTTATGGGATACCGGGCGAGCAGAGTCAATGAGATGAGAGTCTCAAAGGACATCTTGGACTAAGGGAACTTATGTCAAGGAACATCGGCATGTGCAGGGGAAGGAACTTTGTTTTAACAACGTGAATGAAGAGAAATCCAAGAGGACTCATAACGACATCGGGAGCAGCGCACCAAAAAGTCTGAAATCCATTGACAGCCGGGCTCCTGGTCGAACTAAGGACAATTTGAGGGACTACCTCCAGAGGAAGCGGTAGAATGCCGAGGTCACATCTCCGGTCAAGCGAGAATGCCATTCTCGATGGAGTTGGATAAGTTTGAGGCCCCAAAAGATTACGTATGCCGAGGTTCGGATATATATGACGATAAGTCTGATCCAAACTTTCACGTTGGCTTATATTTGAATTCAATGGCACTGTATATCAGGAACGAACCATTTCTCTACATGGTGTTCCTCTCATCCTTTAGGGAAATAGCATCAGATTGGTTACACAAGTTGCCGAAAGGAACTATGAATAGTTGGAAAGGCCTGGCCGAGATGTTTGTGGCCAGGTTTGTTACAAACAAATTGCAGCCGTTGAGGGTAGACTCCTTGATGGCTCTGAAAATTGGCAAGGGTGAAAGCCTCAGGGCTTATGCCAAAAGATATTACGAGGTGTTCAACCGAATACCAAGATGTAACCAAGAGTTGGCAGTCGTGTCTTTTAAAAATGGCCTGGAGGATGATTGTATGCTTCAGAAGTCATTGGCAAAAACTTTGCCAAAGAGTATGGAGGAGCTCATGGCAATGATCGAAAAATATGCGAGAGCAGAAGACGATATGCCAGGAACGAAAGCATCAAAGTAGGAGAAGAGGAACGACTCACTGAAGCGAGGCCGAGGAAATATAAGTTTTAATAGACAAAAAAGATCGAGGGTCATAAGCGGTCATCACTGTTCCAGATTCCGATTTTTAAAGTTCTTGAGAGAATCAGGAACCAACCGTATTATAGAGCACCAGAGAAGATTCTTAACGAATTTATGGAAATAAGCCTTGGGAAGCACTGTGCCTACCACAATGAAGATGGGCACCTGACTCAGGGGTGCAAAGCCTTGAAGATACATTTGGAAGACCTGGTCAGACAGGGTCACTTGAGGGACCTGATAGACGAGGCAAGAACAAGGAAAGAGCAGGCAAGGCTGCCCCAGGCACTGATAGTACCACCTCTAACAGCACCACAACAGCAAGCAGGCGAACCTCCAACAGTACTCAAGGGTCAATGAGAACGAGGTGCGTGCGGAGACTCAAAGGGTAAGGCACTTACAGCATGTGTGTCAGATCCAACAAAAGAGACCTAGGACAAACAAATACCAGGGACCAGTGGTAAACTTCACAGAGGCAGACCTAGACATGGTGCAACATCTACACAATGATGCTCTAGTAGTGACCCTCAAGATTGGGGATAGCCAAGTAAGATGCATTCTAATCGACCAAGGCAGCTCTTGTGACATTATGTATGTTCGCTGTTACAAGGAGCTGGGCCTTCATCAAGATAATTTGAAATAGCCCAACAGCCCAATGGTCGGGTTCAATAGAACGCCGACATGGTCCCCGGGAGCAATAAATTTTGAGGTACAAGCAGACACCAAGAAGGTAAGCACAGAGTTCACAATAATTGACACCCCCTCCCCTTACAATGTTATCTTGGGGAGGTCATAGTTGCACGCAATGAGGGTTACTCCCTTAACATTGCACCAGTTATTGCGGTTCCCAACGAAGCATGGAATTGAGGAGGTCAGAGGAGATCAGGTGCAAGTAAAAAATTGCTTCATGGCAGCAATGAAATTCAGCTGCAACATGCGAGAGGAAAAAATAGTAGAAATTGAAAATGAGGACATGGAGGTCCTAGATGACGTTGGCAAAGAACCGACTAACAAAAGCAAGGAAGCCTTGAAGAAAATTCTGGTCCAACAAGGGGATAAAGAGCACTTCTTCTTTCTCGACTCAAGCTTGGCCAAGGAGAAGGAAAGGGAGTTAGAAGTATTCTTGCGAGCAAACATAGAGGTGTTTGCCTCGACACCCTACGAGATGCCTGGCATTGATCCTGAGGTCACATGTCATAGGTTAAATGTGGATAGGTCAGCTAAACCTATCATTCAACGGACAAGGAGGCCGACGTTGGTTCATGTGGAGGCAGTAGAGGAGGAAGTGGACAAATTGTTGGAAGCCGTATTATTCGAGGTAAACTACCCAACCTGGTTGTCCAACAGTTGCTATGAAAAAGAAGAATAGAAAGTGGAGGGTCTGCGTGGACTTCACCAGCCTGAATAAGGCTTGTCCCAAAGACAGTTTCCCACTACTCAAGATTGATCATTTAGTAAATGCCACTTCAGGGCATGGAAGGATGAACTTCTTTGATGCTAACAGAGGATAGCACCAGATAGCAATGTATCCTCCTGATGAGGAAAATACTACATTTATCACCCCAAAAGGGTTGTACTGCTATAGAGTGATGCCTTTCGGGTTGAAAAATGCAGGAAAAACTTACCAGAGGTTGGTAACCAAGATATTCAGATATCTGATTGGCAAAACAGTAGAAGCGTATATCGATGACATGGTATGAAGACCAAAGAACATGAGAATCACATGGCCGACTTGAGGGCAATGTTTGATGTTCTGAGAACATATCGGCTCCGACTCAATGCTTTAAAATGTGCATTTGGAGTCGAGTCTGGTAAGTTCCTGAGATACTTGGTTACTAGAAGGGGAATTAAGGCAATCCCGGATCAAATCAAGGCCATCATTGACTTGAAGAGCCCGATGTCTGCAAAACAAGTGTAGATGTTGACTGGAAGGGTCGCAGCCCTGAACAGGTTTATAAGCAGAAGTTCGGATAAGTGCAAACCATTTTTTAGCTTCATAAAGAAGGCCACAGATTTTTTGTGGACAGAAGAGTGCAAAGTCGCCTTGGCCGACTTGAAAAAGTACCTAACAATAGCTTTAGTTCTTTCGAATCCAGTACCTAGGGAGGAACTGTTCTTATACTTGGCAGTTTCAGAGCACGTAGTGAGTGTCATGGTGATCAGAGAAGAAAATGGAGAACCAATGGCAGTATACTATGTGAGTAAAACCCTAGCAAGTGCAGAGACCAAGTAGTTACCCTTGGAAAAATTGACACTAGCCCTGGTAATGGCTTCGAAGAAATTGAATCACTATTTCCAAGACCACAAGATTGTGATACTGATTGAGCATTCTTTGAAATCCTTGTTGCAGCAGGGAGATCTAACAAGTAGGGTAGCTAGATGGGCAGTAGTGTTGGGCCAATATGACTTAGAGTTTAGGCCCAGAACAACAATTAAAGGCCAAGTTCTGGCCGACTTTGTGGTCGAGTTCACACCTAGCGCCGTTCCACGTCGGGCTCCGGTGAGCCGCGGCTTAAGGTGTCTAGAGGAACAAGAAGAAACCCAGCTGGGAATAAAAAAACCCCACAACAATAGAGCAAAAGAAGGTAGAGAAATAAAGCCCTGCGACATCTACATTGGCAACTCCTTTCACCTGTTCGTTGATGAAAGTTCAAACCGTCAAGTAACGGGGGCAGGAGTAGTGTTAGTATCGCTAGATGGGCGAATGTTAGAGCAGTCTATTCGTTTGGGGTTCAAGGCCTCAAACAATGAAGTAGAATATATGGCACTGATCGCAGGGTTGAAGTTAGCAGCAGCAGTTTGACGAGGTGATAGTCTTCTATGACTCCCAACTTATTATGAACCAGGCAACAGGCAAGTATGCAGCCTGAGATGAACAAATGACAGCCTATGTCAAAGAAGTTGTTAGACTACTAGCCTTGTTCCAGGATTGCGGACTACAGCAGGTTAGTCGAGATGATAACAGTCATGTCAATGCCTTGGCTAACCTTGCTAGTGCAATGAAATCTAGGAAGGCAAGGACAATAATGGTTGATTATTTGTCAGGCCTAAGTGTGGAACCACTAATCATAGAGTATAAAGCAATGTGTATAGAGATGGGTCCAAGTTGGATGGATGCAATAGTGATGTTTCTTAGGGACAACAAGTGGCCGGATAATCGCAAAGAGGCGCATAAGACCAGACTGAAATCGGCAAGGTTTAGCCTAATAGCAAAAGTACATCTCTACATAAAGTCTTCTCTACAGAAGGTCTTTTACTGGTCCCCTTTTGAGATGTGTACATCCCTCCCGGGTTGAAGACTTCTTGTATGAAATACACGAAGGGGTATGTGGAAGCCATGTTGGGGGCATATCACTTGTTCATAGGGCCATTACTCAGGGGTACAGGTGGCCCTACATGCAGAAGGATGCTGAAGCCTAGGTCTCCTTTTGAGATGTGTATATCCCTTATAGGTTGAAGACTTCTTGTATGAAAGGGGTATGTAGAAGCCACGTTGTGGGAAGATCACTTGCTCATAGGGCCATTACTCAAGGGTACTGGTGGCCCTACATGCAGAAGGATCTTTGAAGCCTCGTCGAGAAAGTGCGAAGTATCAAAGGTTCACACTTTTGATACATCAACCAACAATGATTTGAACCGGTGTTCAAATTTCTTGGCCATTTATCCAGTGGCATTTTTTGTTGGACAACTGCCCCAAGCGACTGGGCAAAGGAAGTTTATTTGGTGGCAATTACATTTCACAAATTGGATAGAAACTAAACTCCTTACGATGATTCGAGACATTGATGTGAAAAACTTCATATGGAAAAACATCATTACCAGGTTTGGAATTCCAATGGCAATAATAGCAGACAATGGTACACAATTTGACAATAAGCTAATCAAAAGCTTATGTGCAAAGTACAAAATCAAGAACTATTACTCTACTCCAAGTTTTCCTCAGAGTAATGGTTAGGCAGAAGCATCCAATAAGACTATCTTAGATGGGATCAAAAAGAGGCTGGAAATAGCAAAGGGAAAATGGGTGGAGGAGTTGCCCAATGTACTATGGGCATATCAAACTACGCCGATAATATCAACTGGGAGTCTCCATTTGCCATGGCTTATGTCACTGAAACAGTTATCTCACTAGAAGTTGGCATTCCAAGGATCAGAGCCCGGGGAGTGGAAAATGGTACTAATTAAGCATTTCTAGCCCGAGATCTAGACCTCATCAAGGAGAAAGAGAGAGAGACAATTCAATTTGAGGGCATACTAGCAACAACTTGCCAGGGCTTACAACAAGAAGGTCAACGCAAGAGAGTTCAAAGTTGGGAACCTTGTACTGAGGAAAGTCGTCGGCAACAAAAAGGATCCTAGGGAGGATAAGCTAGGCCTAAATTGGGAGGGCCTTATAAAATCATCTCGGACGTCTGCAATGGAGCATATCGACTTGAAGACAGTGATGACAAAGAGTTGCCAAGGCCTTGGAACACTTATAACTTGAAGTTTTTCTATTATTAGATTTTTATTTTTGGAAATTTATGTCATTAGACGAAGTAATAATAAAATTTTAGTTTGATTTTTATGAATCTGAAATTTGTGATATGGCGACGTTTATGAATGAAACATGACGAATAACTTACACTTATTATATGACAAAATTGAATTATACTAAGTTGGCGATGTTTCTAAGTGAACCATGACGAATAACTTAGACTTATTATATGGCAGAGTTGAATTATACTTGCATATAATAGAGTTGAACTAAGTTGACGATGTTTCTGAATAAAATATGACGAATAATTTAGACTTATTATATGGCGGAGTTAAATTATACTTACATATAATAGAGTTGAACTAAGTTGGAAAAATTTCTGAATGAAGCATAACGAATAACTTAGACTTATTATATGACAGAGTTGAATTATACTTGCATATAATAGAGTTGAACTAAGTTGAACTAATCTAGGTTTGCCATATTGGCAGAATTAAACTCAGAACAGAGCTCAGTGTGCTTTCGTCAAATTAACAGAGAAACCAAGGTTGAACACCTTGGTTAGTCTATGTTTGAATCAGACTTCGGTGAAAGACTATAAATGCATAATGTGAACTTAAACAGAACTTAGGTTCACATTAGGGGGCATGAATGCTAAATAGAGCTGGGGATTTGTTGAAATTCTGCAGAAGAATTTACAAGCTAAAATGGGCTTAACACTTGTTGAAATTTTAGAGAAATTTACAAGTTCAAGTTAGCCGAGGTGTCTAACTAGGCTTTTAGGCTTGGAAAGATGAAGTCTTGATAGAAGACAGTAAGTGGAAGTGAAGAAGCAAGTATACTGAATAAAGTTTAAAGAAACAAGCACTTGTAAAAATATTTCGAAATATTTGTAAGTGTTAGTCGAGGTAATCCAAGTGTTGGCCGAAACAAACAGCCAAGGTTTATAGTCGAGGTACTTTACCCTGAAGTTATTATACAGTTAAGGTATACTTTGAAGACATACAAAAACATTCTAAGTATGAAAGCATACAATGCATAGAAGGAAAGCAGTAAGCAAAGCATTCGATACTTAGAAGAAATATAAGACTTGTACTTAGAAGTTGGAACTTGTTCACAAACAAAAAGGCACTTTGGCCTAGCAAAAAAGATAACTTGTTCAATTACAAAAGAAGGCTCATCGACCAAATTGGAACTTAAAATTATTCAAACAAAATGAAGGTACAACTGAAAGAAGAAAAGTTCAGAATAAAAGAAAAGAAAATTCTAAATGTTAGAGGCATGGGCATTAGTTTCAGATTTCTCAACCTCGGCTATTGGCGTTGTGTCGGCCTCGATTGGCAATGTGGTTTCCTTTTTCACCATTATCTCGCGCGTCAATTTCCAGAAGCATCTTATCTAAGCTTTTCTCGGCTGACAGAACCTCAGCTTCAAAAATTGTTTGTTTTGGAGAGACACCCTTGGAAACCAAGTCCTCTTCCTCATCATGAGTCAAGTCCAAGACTTGTTCATTCAAAGTTGGGGACTTGGCCCCAGTAATAGTTTCCTCTTTATCAGCATCATCAACCTTGGGATCGTCATCATCGGCTTCATCCTCTAAATCCTTGGGAGCAAGAGGGAATGGCAAATGGAGGTGATTGGTATCACGGAGAGGGGAGTTCGCAGGAACAAGCAGTTTGTCAAGAATAGCAATCTAGCCGAGGAAAAAGCCTCGGTTACAAGCTTGGGTAACCTGGGCTTTGTATGCATCATGAATAGCAGCCTGTCCCTCTGAGAATGCCTTCTCGTCGGCGGCTTTAATTTCGGCCTCCTTAGTGGCCAAGGCTTTTTGAAGCTCTGCCTAGGCTTCGGTGATTTTAGTTTCAGCCTTCTTGACCTCGGCCTTAAGAACCTTGGCCACAGCCTCTGCCGCGTTGGCCCTCTCATCGGCTTAGTCTTGCGCACTTTTTGTTGCCTTGGCTTGATCTAGAAAAACTTTTATTTTAGCCTCAGCGTTGTTCAAAGAGGCAAGAAAGCCAGCCGCGTCTCGGGTTTTCTTTGTTAACTCCTTCTTCATCTCCTCGGCTTTCACCGCAAAGGAATGGGCATGCTGGATTGCCTAGAAGAAAATGAATGAACAAGTTGGAACAATTTTTGCAGTATAAAAACTTGAAGTAAAAAGCCAAGAGTTTCAAGTATTAGGAACTTACCAAGACGGAGTGTTACATCATCAAAGCAAGGGTTTTGAATTTAGAGATCTTGGCCATACGGTTTAGATCAGTCGGCAGAAGAATGGCGGTGGAAAGTGCAACGCCGACTTCAATATTGTCAATGGCACTGTCACCGGCCATGATTAGTTGGCCCCCAATAGCAATAATAGGAGCCCAGGGTTCATTGGCCTGGAAAGCACTTGGGCTGGCTTCGGCTTAAGACCTCTGCTTCTTTGACCGAGCAGTATCAGATGGCTCGGCCTTGGCAGGCCTCTTTTTGGCGGCGAAAGCATTTTTCTCGACCACGACCAGTTTTGAGATCGACACAGTATCATCGGTATCGACTTAGGTGACAGGGGCCTTTGCCTTAGCCCTTTTTACTCTCTTTGGTTTTGGCTTAAGTTGGGATTCTGATGGAGAAGATTGAATTGTCACCACTCCTAGCAAGTCGACCAGGAGGTCCTCCACAACGGCTTTACTGCGGCCTATTTCCTTGGCAGTTGCAGCAACGGTGATTTTATTGCCAAAGTGAATTGCTGGCAAAGCGATTGGTAGGTTTGCTGGGACAATTGTTGATTCTTCATAATCTTATCGTCTGCGACTTCGTGTTCTGTTGGAAGGGACGTTTGGTGGAGCTCGATGTCGACGTCGACATTGTGATATCGAGATGAGTTAGGGGGCAGATGTTGATGGCAACTTGACTGGATCAGAAGAGGAAGCTTGATCAGCCCTGGCTGAAGAAGTAACTGGAGGGGTTAAGGCAGACGATAGAGTTAGACTTCTCCGAGGGATGTCGGGCAGTGCCAACTTGTATGTTGGGATGTAATTGAGTAACAGAGGAGCTTTGTGCTGATCAATAGGCAGGCCCAATAGCTTTTTCAAGTCTTTGATGGGGAAGAAAGATTGGTGGAAGTCTTTGGATGGTTGAGGAAAAGCTGCAAAGAATAGAAAGCAAACATTAGAACAAATAGAGGACAATAAAGTAATAAAGTCTTAAATAGAGAAGTTAACACTTAGTTCTTACCCTCATCCTCTTTGAACACCGATCGGCACAGAGGGAAGAGATGGAAATCATCATCAAGAGCAAACTTCCAGTTACTCGAGATGATCAAGTAATCATCTCCAACACCCTTGTTAGAGTCTGGGAGGTCGGTTATGATTTTGTAGGCTGTGGATCTCGGCTTGAGGTAATAAATGTGGCCTTTTTCAGACTTTAGGCCACACATTATATAACAATATTGAATGTCGGCTAATGTTATCATAGCGTTTTCTCGGCAGGATAGAGCAATTATACCGTTAACAACGCTATAGGAATTGATGGCTAGCTGCATAGGGTTGAGATTGCAATAGTGAAGGAGTTCCCCAAAGAAAATTTCTAAGGGAAGCCGAAGTGCGCATTCTATGAAGGCCACAACGAGGAAGGGCATGGAGTCTCCATCTAGCATAATAGAATCCTCCTTCTCGGCTAACCTAATCTTGACGTTGGCAAGGATAGAAAACTCTCTGCTAAAATCTTGAGTTTTTACGGTGTCTACCTCTACCGTAACATACCCATTATCTCGGCAAAAGTGGTTGGGCAAAAGAAGTGATGGATATAGGTTTGAATGCCTTGACTAAAACCTAAGCTAGCAAAGGAGCTAGGGTTTTTCAGATTTAAGGGAGTTTTGTTTGGTTTTTCCTAAGTCATTGGTTTCTAAGTAGAACCTAATTTTAGGTCTACTGTAAATAAGAATTGAAAGAAAAACTGGATATAGAACAAGAAAAGTAGGAAAAAGAGCAAGATTCAAAATCAAGAGGCATCAAAGGAAAAATTCAAGAATTGAACAAAGAAAAAAAGTAGAAATACAGATATGGCAAGAGCAGTGCCAGATATTCAAGAGTGACTAGTACAATGTGCCAAGGCCATACTTAGTCATACGAATGACAGTCCAAGAACATGAAACATTACAAACACAATGTAAGTGTGTGAAAGCAATGTGCACAAATCCCAAGTAAATGCAATGGCGAAAGTTCGAGGAGCAAGACAGATTAAAAAACAGAGGATGTCTTATAAACAAAGTACAAAAACAGATGAAACTTCCACAACAACAGATATAGAGTAGAATATATGGCAAAACTCAAAAAAGAAGAAACTGAGGACTTATGTAGACACCCCATTTTGACCGACCTTCAGACTCAGACGTCATCAATTGAGCGCTCGGTGATTGCGCATGTTGTGCTTGTCTTTGAGGTTCTGAGTCTCGATCGAGAGCCTTGTCTCCGCACCTCGAGACTCTTTTATCTGCCTCGGTTTGCGAACCAAGTTCTGTTTTCTCTTCCCGAAGGGAGGGAGAGGTCTCGTAGATCATCTCTCAGTGGTCGTAGACTACTTTTCGTGGTCGTAGGCAACTGTTCCCATTTGGATACTAGCTTCCGATTTTTGAGGCCATCGGCCGTGTACCTCGGCTCGAGACCGCTTAACATTTTCCGTTTGTCCCGATTTTTGGAAGACACCTTATTTCCTCTGTCTAGAGAGACACTGTGGCCCGGGAGACCACTTTTGTGGTCGCACGCCACGTTTTGAGCTCAACACCGATTTTGGGCTCCCAACGCTGCTTTTGCCTCCGGACTCTCGTTTGCTTCCGTGTTGGTTCCTTTTTGGCACAACCCTTGTTTTCCATGTTTGGAAGGTGATACAAGGGTGGGAGACCAGCATTTTTCTTGGAGACCATTTCCCTCTCCGCCAGCCGATTTTCTTGTCAGGAAACTGGTCTCCTTGGTCTTTGAGCCACATTTACTAGTCTCCCATACCACCACTAGCTTGCTTTCAGTGTGGAGACCACAAAATGAGGCTGCCGACCACCTTGCTTTGTGGGAGACCACCTACCCTGGTCGGCCGACCAGGGGAAGTGGTCAGCCGACCACCTCTTCTGGTCGGCTAGCTCCCTCCTGTTTTCTCTGTTTGAGTGCATGCCAACTATGCCAGCTGGAAGGCATAGACTGTATCCTCCATACACATATATAGAGGATATGCACTGTAACCACGCCCGCGAGGGACCTCCGCTACAGTTCGGACTCTCCTGCTTTTTTTGTTTGTTTAGCTGCGGTTCGTAATCTGAACCAAAGAGTCCACCTCTGGCAAATCGTTTTGAGAAAACAATTTTTTGAAAAGTAGTGCCAAACATGGACTGCTTTGCCAGATACAGAGTCGCCACCTAAATATTTTAAAATGGGGGAATTTAGGAAACCCTAACTCGGTGCCGAAGGCCACGTGTCCGTCATCACCAAAGTGACTTGGCTCGGGAGCTTGGGTACGATCGGGGAAGGTCAGCTATGAGCACCCCCTTTCGCCCGGTCCGAAGACCGGCCTCTACTAACCATGATATCCGTTTTTGAAAACTTTATGCGTTCTTATTCCGGTTATTAGCCTAGAATTTACTATGTGATGCGCACAACACAAAAGTATAGACTAGATTGCCTAATTTGGAAATAAACATTGCATATCCGTTTTGTCTCGAAAAACGTGTTGGTTTTTGCTACTCGCAAGTAGGCTAAAATTCGGATTTCAACGAGTTGTTCCAACTCAGGCAATCTAACCTCCACCCACAGGCATACAAACAGTTTATCATGTAAGCATTTAGCCGCATGGCAAGCATACTGTCATGGCAAACATTCACACGCATGCGATATGCTAAAGCAAAAACACTTACATTGTACTTCGTGCCAAAAACAAATAACCCGGTTAGCAAACATGCATGACCTAGTTCATGTTAAGTGGCTAATGCAACACAGGCATAAATGCAATCTAGAGTAGGCTCGGCTAACCCTAAACATGGCATGTGAAATGTTTCACGTAGCACGTATTCAATTTGGAAATTGAAAGTTACGATGCAGTTTGTATGATGTACCGAGCCCGGTGCATGTGAACAAATGCATGAATGCACGCATGCATCGCATAAGGTATGCTAAAATAGAAATGCCCTAATCTACCATTGTAAGCAGGTAAATAAAAGGGATAGAAAGAAGTGGGGATTGGAAGACATACACCCACTCACACACACTTATTACATTTTTTCCCTCACTCGGAGGGACCAAATAATAATACAAAACCGAATAAATAATTAACTATTCTAGCTAATTAAATATTACAAAATTAACTAAATTAATTAAATTAATTAATTAATCTAATTAAGCATTAAATCGCCTCGGGATGAGGGCCAAAAGCGCTACGGGGCCGGCTCGAATCAAGACTGCCGTGCACGGATTGCCTCTGTTTCCTCTACTCTCCTCCTCAGAAAATTACCAAAGTCCCAGGAGCACCTCTCAGGGCACTGGGGGACATCATCGGCTAGGTAGAACTTCCACCGGCAGTAGAATAAGATCATCGGCACTTAAATAAGCCATCGGCTGTTTGTTGACTGCCGGTCGGCACTAAATAGTGCCGGCCGGCACTAAATGCCTGCAGAACCTGCAACTCACAGCAGTAGAGGGAAACAACATGCAAGGCAATGCAATTCAAGCCATTTATGCACTACACACATCCCTTATCATGTTAGTGACTAAAAGGGGCATGTGCCTCGATTCCCGGACCACCAATCGCAAGATTTTCATGCATGACGGCCCTAAGAACCAAGAATGCAACTTCACTTTCAAATGCATGGAAACCAAATAAGCAAACAAGGGTGCCAAACCTCTATCAAACTCACTTCAAGAGGCTAGGCATGCATGTCAATATGATGAAGTCCTAAGCATGTCAAACTAGTATGCAATATGGACAATGCAAGGTGCTTATGCAAGCATACAAGCAAGCATACAAGGCAAACATGCAAACCAATGAAATGGTGGGCTTAAGCATGATCTAGGCAACTCCAAAAGACCTAAAATCAGTGGCCAAAATGCCTACAATTGGAGACCAAACACACACACACATATGCACATGTTAAGGTACCATACTTAGGCATACAAAAGCAACTTTCATGCACACTTGAAAGAAGCTAAACAAGGGCAATTAGCATGCGTCAGAAGCTCTGAAATTCATGCCAAACATGATGCCAAATCATGCAATGAAACATGCCAAACAAAGCATGCAAATGGCCTAAGCTTAAGGCAAGCCAATAGAGCATTAAACCACACCTAGCACAAACACACATGGCATGCATTGAACAACCTAAAACAGAGTTTTAGCATGTCAAAATAGGCCCAAAGGACCACTTAGATGGCATCTAAGAAGCTTGAAATCAAAGGCATGCATTAAGGCCAAACATGGAGCATTTAACACAAGCTTAAGAAGTCACAAATAAGCATGCAATGTAAACATACAAGCACCTCTAGGGGACTGAAATAGCATGCTAGATGGTTCCAAACCATCAAAAACAATGCAAGCAAAGCATGCTATACTTATGCACTTAAGGCTCACAAGCCAAGGATACAAAGGAGCCATATCATGCATGCCAAGATCAACCCAAACAACCTAGGACAGACCTAAAACATGGCAATATAAGCACAAAATCTTCATAGATGCAAGCCTAAAACATGCTAGAGGCTAAGGCATACAACCTAGGCATGTTAAGGCATCAAAGCGGCATTGCTAGAGGCTAAGGCATACAACCTAGGCATGTTAAGGCATCAAAGAGGCATTACAAGGCAACCATGCTAAGCATGCATAGAAGACCAAAACCAACTTAGAGACATGTTATATCATGGCAATATAAGCATGGAAAACAACCCAAACATGCTCAACACACACTCAAGCATGGTGCTCTCTCAAGAGGCAAAACTTGCCCTTTTCAAGGACATCAAGGAGAGGGGGTGGCCCTCCCCTTTCTAGGACTTTAAGGCACCATCTCCACCACTAAAATCCCTCAAGATTTCAGTGGTGGAGAGGCCCAAGCACACAAGTCCTGGATCTCTCCAAAATAGCGCAAAAATGGCCCCTTTTCAAGGCCTAAAGGGGGTCAAACTTCCCCAAACCACTAAGCACTCTTAATATACAATAAAGAGGGCCAAAAAACAGAGCTTTTATGTATTATATACCAAGCACAAAAACTGTTTTAAAGAAAGTAGAAATGGAGTGCAAGAATGGGGTAAAAAAAGAAGCTAGTTTCTTACCCTTGTTGACCACCTTCACAAAGGTTGTTGTGGTTGTCTCCTTTAGCTCAAATCCAACCAAAAACTTCAAGAACCAGCCTCTTGGAACCTCAGCAACCAAAGGAAGGTGAAACACTAGGTGCTAGTGTGCAAAAGTATGAACTAAAGCACCTAGTGTACAAAACAAGCAAGGAAAAGAGAGATATAATAGATATAGGATTTATAACCTAAAACCAGACCTTCCTCTCTGTCTAAAATGGCTAAACTCTCTCAAGAATTTCAACCCTTGAGCCAAGAGAAGAGCCTTCTCTCTTATAGGCAAAAAGCTTACAAGCTAAGTAAGCCTAAAGGCTCATCCCTCCATACACGTGTATGGAGGGGAAAGCAAACCATACAGCTGTATGAAAATATCTCATAAAGCAACTGCACAGTGTCTGGCCGGCAAATAGTGTCATTTTGACAAAACTTAGTGCCGGCACAAAGAGTGTCGGTCGGCACAATAAAGTGCCGTGGCAACACTAGCTGCCGGTGGCCTCTAGCCCCAAAGGTGTGTGTGGGGATGCCTCACAAAGCATTCCCCGCCTTCTAAGCAAAACACAAGTGTTTGGTGCAAAACCAAACACAACGGTCGAGTTCGGAGGTCCTGAGGCAAGGCGCGCGCAGCCGAGAACTCCGGGAACTCCAAACGAACACAAACATGGATAATCACCGAGTGTTCCAACGGTGACGTCCAAGTCTTGAGGTCGGTCAAAAATGGGGTGTCTACATGCACCCTTGTTTAGCTTCTCCAAGAAGCTTGAACCCTTTGATTTCTCTATAAAAGAGGGCCTTCCTCTCCGTATACCAAAGTTGAGAAATTGGTCTAAGGCTCCAATACATTTCTCTCTCTATATATCTATATTTTAGGTTCAAAAGGGTCTTGTTCTTGACCTATTGCACCACACCTCATAGCCACACACCTCCACCATTGTTCTAAGGTTCTTGGAGGGTCTTGAGAGGCCTCAAAGAGTTGGTTTTGGGCTGGAGAAGTTGCTGGTTTTGCTAAGCTACAAGGGTAACTCCTTTTTCCTCTTTTAAGCATTGTTTTGATCCTTCTCTTAGCCTCATTTGCATGCTTATTTGAGCTTTGTTGTAAACTGAAAAAAGCTTCATATTTAAGTGTTTTTCATATTTTTTTTAAGGCTCTTTTGGTGTTGATGGTCATTTATACTCTTGTATGCTTGTTTTAGCCTTGTTTTGTGCCATGCCATAAAGCCTTCAAGCTAGTTCTTACTTGGCCTTTTAACCACTGAAATCCAGTGGATTTTCAATGGTTGTTATGTGGTTTTGAGGTCCTAAATCGGAGAGGGGTGACCCTCTCTCTTGTTGTCTTGTTTACTAGCATTTTTAGCCTATCAAAGGAGCATACATTTGCATGTTTTCAAAGCTTGGTTCAGGCCCTTTTTGGTGACTTTTAGGACCTTCCTAGACTCTGTCTAGGGCTGGTTTGGTCCCCTTTTGTTTGCTTCTTGCATGTGTAGAGTAATCCCTTTTATGGCTTATCAAAGTAGCACCTCATTCTTGCATGTGTTGGTCATGTTTCAGTGGGTTTTTGGCCATATTTTGGCATGCCATAATTCTTTTTTTGGCTGGTTTGGTAGCCTCTCACATGCTTCATATGCTTCTAGTGTAACCATGCTCACTAGCTTACACTGCATGTGGTTTTGGCCCTTGATTCTAGCACATTTTGGCTTTGCTCTAAACTAATTTTGTTCATATTTTGGGCTTCCTTAGCTCTGATTTGAGGCCTCTTGGTCGAATGAGGCTTGCCATGCATGCTTGTAGGGTAATGTCCTTACCTAGCTTCGAGTTTTTGAGCCCCTTACATGCTTAACTTGAGGTGTTTTTATGTTTTGGCATCATTGAGCATATTATTTCAGAGCTTGTACTTGTGCCATGTTCCCATATTTTCCACTCTTTAAATGTGTTTGGGAGTTGTGCTTGTACACCTCATTTACAGGCCATTGCATGAGCTTCATTTTTATGCCTTTCAAGCCATCATTTTAGTCCATTTTGCTATTGTTTTCGGCCTGCATAAGGACTATTTGGGGTTGGTTTGGTCATTTGAGCATCATTTTGCATGCCTCTAGTGTAATGCACTTCACTATTTTCGGTGCTTGAGTCTTTCAAAATGCATTGCATGAGTTGTTTGCGTGATTCAGGACCATGTTGTATGTCATTTCAAAACTGGAACTTATGCCATTGTATGCCATATTTCATCATTCCAATGCTTTCGTGGAGTTGTATCTTGTACCTACGGCTTTGATCCCTTTCCATTGTGCATGCTTGTGTGTGTGTCATTGCCTTGATTTCATCATGTTTGGCCACTGATTTGGGTGTGGCTGAGGTCCATCCATCTTGGTTTAAGTCCATCTTGCATTGTGTATGCCATATAGTCCATGTTATCGCATGTTCGATCATTACATTGCATATGCCTCGTTCATAACATTGCGTATGTTAGTGCATTGTGTATGCATGCCATATAATCCACGTGCATTGAGTATGCCCTTGATTAGTTCATAGCATTATGTATGCTAGTTGCATGCTTGCATGTCATCCTTTGCATGTTTGCATCACTTAGTCACATTACATTTAGGATCGCATACTAGAGTTGCATTTGTACATGCCATGCTATTCTACTTGTTGCATTATGTTTGGAATAGCAAGTAGTTCAAACACGGAAACGAGGAACGCTTTCATACTCCAAGTGATGAACGTGCTCGATTCCCCATCGCCGACACTCTTGACCGTCCCATGATGGAGTTGTTGGTTTTAGTTGCTTATATGTGCATTCACGCCCCATTGAGTCGCAGTAATTTGACTCTCGCCATCATGCATCGGGATGCATGATTGGGGGCCCGAGGATCGAGGACTACACTCCCTAGAGCTTATGCAATGATGGGGAGAATGGTCAGGCACACATATGTTGAAAATACCTTGCCTTCTCTCTCTCTTGCCTTTGTTGTAGAAAAAGCAGAAACCAGGAGAATGAACGGTCGGCACTGTGTTTTCGCAGGCCGACCACCTTATCTGGTCTTCACCACAAAGGGTGGTCGGCAGGTGGTCTCCCTTGCCTATAGCTGGTCGGCAGCCTTCCTATAGCTTCCTTGGGTGGAGTTTCATCTCTTTAGAGCCTAGTGTAACTTTCTGAAATCAATTACAAACAAAGGTGAGTCGAGGCATCGCGATGGATTCCTCGACAAGGCGACTCGAGCATGCGTGCATCCTTCATCATTCAAGGCAGAGCTGAGGCAATCCATTTCATGCAGCTTACATACTAGTTTATTTTCTTCCTTAGTTAATTTGTTAATTAGCTAGTGTTGTGTAATAATTAGCTGTAATTCGTTATTCATTTGGGTTGTGTATTATTCATTCGGACCCTCCGAGGAAGGAAATTGTAACGACCCAGAAATTTTTCCCTCCGCTCGAGCGGAATTGTGAGACTCTCAGCATATTTTTGCAGACTGCCCGAGATTCTGAGGGTTGTAGATTCCTGCTCGAGCATAGAAGTGGACGCTCGAGCGACATCCTGCTTGTGAGCGCCGAGCGCAAGGTGGGCGCCGAGCGGTCGCCTTGTTGAGCTTGAATTTTGAGGCACGTGGAGTCGCGAGGCATTTTTATTAATGTATTTGGAACCTCCTTATTTCATTTTGGAGTATTGGTCGAGTGGTAATATGATGGTAGAGTAAGATTGGATCAAACTTTAGTTTGAATAATTTGTTTGCGACCAACCACCGCTCATTTGCCCTTCTTTTTCCACACTTTGAGTTTGGATGTGAGGTTTGAATCGTTGGAAAGCTTATTTCGGGCTTCAATTTTGACACAAGAACGACCTAAAACGGAGTCCGAATGGGAGCGTTATGCATGTTTGAAGTTTCGGGATCTGTGCTGAAAACAGGTCTGCTCGAGCGAATTTCTCCGCTCGAGCGGGAATTACGGGACAGCAGCTTAAAACGAGTTTTTTTGATCATTTCTCACATTCTTTCTTTTTCCTCTTCTTTCCTTTGTCTTTGGGCCGAAAAACCCTAGGTTCTTGACCTCCAATACTTCCATTCCTCTTAGGTTTGAGCAAGATCTTCCACCAAGAAATGAAGAAGGCAAGAAGGTGAACATTTTCAACCGATTGGAATTTCGGGATTTTGGAGGATTTGTCTCAAAGCTTTGCTCCTTGCTTGATTCTTGAGGTAGGAGTCCTTGTTCTCTTACAATATTTGAATTCATGGATGAGTTGTGGTATTTTGAGCATATAAATACAAAATCTATGGTTTTGAACATTTTGTGTCAAACTTGAGATTTGGGGTTTTATGGTTTGTGATGTTGGGAGTTGAATTGATGAGTTTAAATGATGGATTGTGAATCCTAGGTGTAGAATCATTGAGAAAATTGAAATTAAAAGTGGTGATTTAAGAAGTTTGAATTTTTGCTAAAAATCCTTATTATTCTTGAAACCCTAGATTAATTGGTGATGATAAATACTGAGTTTGCCCAAATTAAACATAGAATCATGGAATTGATGGGTTGAATTATACGTGTACAAGTTTAATTGGATTTCTGAGATGTTTCGAAATTATGTTTAAATTTAGCAAATGAACTTTGTTATAAATGTTGGAATTCATGTAGTAAAGTAAAGGAAAAATTAGGAAACTAATTTAGTAAGGATCTGGATGACATGAACTCAATTGTGGGGTGTTGAAATGAGATTCAAAGATTTAGTTTGAATTATGTTGAAGTGCAAAGTGATGTGTAATTAGAATAAAGAGAATTAATTAAGAACGAAATAAGTTTATGTGATTCAATTTCGTTGTGTATTACAAATTATGTAGGGACAACTACAGGGGCAGACCAAGCAGCCAAACACTGTGAGTAATAGTGCTTTAATGTACCTTTATCCGTTAATAGTTTTATTATGAACTGTATTTTCCGTATGTAAGAACTATGTTGCATGAAGTTGTGTGCTACACGAGAAACATTATGAAATTATGGAGACACTGAAAAAGATTGTGAAATTATATATGTGATGCGTGAAACCTCGTGAATAATGGAACTCATCAAGGAAATTGTGATATTGTGAACTCATGTGGCCAAGGGCCATCTGCGTATTAAGAAATTATGAGGCCGATGGCCGATATGTGAAATGTGATTATGAGGCCGATGGCCGATATGTGAAATGTGAATGTGTGTAAACTCGTGAACTGTGAAAACAAGGGGGGCCGAAGGCCATTCTTATAAGTTGTGAAATTACAAAACCTAATGGTTTTGGTTGTGAATATGTGAACCCATCAGACCAAGTGCCCATTTGTGAAGTATGAATTTCCATTTTTGTGAAATATGAACATATGAGGCCAAAGGCCTTTTGTGAACTATGACGTTATGAGGCCGAGGGCCATTTTGTGAAATGTGAACTTCTGTGGCCGAGGGCCATTTGTGAAATGTGAAACCATGAGGCCAAGGGCCGACTTGTGGAATTGTGAAATGTGAATCTATGAGATCCAAGGAACTTGTGAAATGTGAATCTATGAGGCTAAAAGCCAATTTGTGAAATCTGAAGATAAGAGGCCGAGGGCATTATTCTTGAGCAATATATTTTGTTTATGAATGATAATGAATATTAACATTCTGTTGTCTACAGGATAGCTATGTTGATTTACAACGAATAATAGAACATATATGTATTGTGGAGCTATGGTATTTACGTATTTCTAGAATTATTCAATCGGCAAAAGATATGTACCCTTTTGTTAACTCTTAACGGCAACATTCTCGTTGCTTATATCAACTACGTTAGTTCACGTAATTAATCTTGTGTCTCGCAGCTTTCTCTATTATTTAAGCTAAACCTTACATTATTTACGCACTATTATTCACTAAGCTCTACTCACTTCATTTATGTCTGCTTCAGAGGCACCCAACCAGAGGTCAACCTTAACCTCGTGGCTTCCGCTACAGCTTGTCAAGCCTTGAGTATCTAAGCTCTTAGGTGTCGACCATGCATTTATGAAGTTTTGTTAAGTTTTAATTTGTACCATAGATGTCTATTATGCTTCATGTGTATGTAATGTTGATGTATATGTACATAGTTATTTTCCATTTACATGTTATCAGATATTTATCTCAAGATTACGCTTTGTCTCAAGGGTCCCGCATAGTAGTGATGGCTCAATGGATATTGTTTTTATGCTATTATATGTTATTGAATGCTTCCGCTCAGCCCCATAGGTTATAAACATCAGGTTTTATGTCTGCTTCTAAATGGTCATGTCCAAATTTTTTGGGGCAAGTTTGAGGCGTGATGTAAATGTTGTAATAAGTGTGCGTGTGATGCATGTCTTCCAACCCCACGCCTTTTCTCCATTTTATTTACTAGCTTATGATGTTTAGTTTAGGCATGTTTTAATTAGCATCCTTATGATCGCATGTTTGCATCCATTCATCTGTTTGCATGCACCTGCTCCGCATCATACTAACTGCATTGTATTTCAATTCCAAGTTGAATACTTGTTATCTGTAGTATCTCATATGCCATCTTAGAATAGTCAAGCCTACTTCTAGTTGCATTTTGTATGTGTTGCATTAAGCATTCTTAACATAGCTAGGATCATGCATTGATTTCTAACATAGCTTTTGTTTTGGCTCGAAGTACTCGGTAAGTGTTTATACTTTAGCATCCTTGCATGCGTGTGAATGATCGCCATGATAGCATGCTTGCCATGAGGCTATTTGCTTATATGATTTAATTGCATGAATGCTTGTGGGTGAAGGTTGGATTACTTGAGTTGGAACAATTCATTGATTGTGAGTTTTAAGCCCATTTGAGAGTGACAAATCACCATGTTTTCTAAGCCCACTTGAGGGTGGCAAAATCCGACTTTGGCCTACTTAAGTAGCAAACCGCTTTTATAGAGAAACATGAAATATTTTGTTCCAATCCAGCGATCCAAATTATACTTGTTTGCTACATGCATCACATAGTATTTCTAGGCTAATACACCAGAATAAAAGCGCATATGTTTTCAAATCAAAATATCATATTTAGTAGTGGCCGATCTTTGATCGGGCGAGCAGGGGTGCTCTATCGTACCCAAATTCCCGAGCCGAGGCAACTTTGGTGATGACGGACACGTGGCCTTCGGCACGAGTCAGGGTTTCCTAAATTCTCCCAAAATAAAATATTTAGGTGGCGACTCTGTATCTGGCAAAGCAGTCCATGTTTGGCACTTTTTTCTAAAAATCAGTTTTTCAAAACGATTTGCTGGATTTGAACTCTTTGGTGATTTATCAGTCTTGCATTGCACTTTGCAAGATTAGATTCAGAACCGTGACATTTGAGTCCGAACTGTAGTGAGCCCAATGAACAAAACGGGATTTTCCCAGGACATTCGGGGACGTCTACAACTTACCAAGTGAAGTTGATAGAAAAGACGCCGGAATGAGACTCGCCAGAATCGGACGACGTGAATAACCAGAACCAAATGATGAATTGCTCGCCAGAAGAGATGATTGGAGCAATTGTAGGAGCTTAGAAGCATGAAAATGGAGGATTGGGAGAGAAACGTTAGAAAGAGAAAATTCGACGGCAAATTGAATTCTCAAAAGTAAAGAGACGAAGAGAGAGTAAGAGTTTTGTCAAAAAATTTGAAAGGGTGACAAACCATGATAGAATGCCTAGGACAAGGTGCTTGTCAGGCGGTGTGGACAGATCGACATGACTTAGTGATGCATGAATGGTAAGAGCCAGTAGGGACATGACACGTGGAGGAAACGGTTAAAAACGGTGCATGACAGCTCATGCACAGATAAAACTCTTGGAGTTCTTGATTTAATACGGAAAAAACCACGACTAGAAAAATGATTTCGGTTGAAGAAACTTAAAGAACTTGGTTCTTGGTTTGTGACAAGTGGACAGTTGAGTCTTGGGTACATGAAACCGATGAATAATGATCTCGAACGTGGAAGAAAGAACAAATTTCAGCCAACGTGGTAAATGAACTAGCAATGTAGGTTCCACCACCTCAAGTTGCGAGGTAATAGAACCTAGGGACAGCCAGGGGGCATATTTTGTGAATAACAACACGTGGCTAAGGTGATGTCGAAGTGTCAGCCGAGGTGCCACGTGGTCTGGTCTTGATGCCGAGGTGATCTCAGCTAGATCAAGGTGATCTCGGCTAGGCCAAAGTTGTTTACGGAAATATCGGAATCCGAGATTAGCGGATAAGGGACAATTGTCCTAGAATAGGGAAGGATCTCAATCTGGATAAAGATAAAGCTCTTAAGAAGTTTATCCCTATCTAGTTGAGAGTCCAAGGTGAGCATTGAGCCAAAGTCCATTGAAGTTAGGCTTCTACAGGGATCAGGTCAGTGTTGGCTATAAAAGTAGGGCACCTAGTGGGTCTAAGGTATGTTTTTATTTGAGATGCTTTGACTTGTGCATTTAGTACTTATTTGATATCTTTGAGAGATAAGTTTACTGACTTGATCGTCGGAGTGCCCCCGGGTGGACGAAGCACCGCCAGATTCTTATCTTTTTATGAAAGGTTGTTCGGGCTTAATCTATTCTGCCGGTGCTCCCCAACTGAGTTCTCTATTTGATTGTGTGGTCAGAAATCAACACTCACACTTATCAAAAACAAAATTGTATTAAAGTTTTTACATCGTGCAATGTACTCAAAGGAGAGGAAGGTTTGATATGGAAAGGTATAAGTTCCATCATTTAATTTCTGTCAAGTATAAGAGATAATATATGTTATCAATTTTTGGTTATTATTTTGTATCGTTGTCTACATAAATACTCCACATTGGTCCATATTTAGAAATAATTGCTAAGAAAAAATTGTAACAACAATAATATCCTAACATGTAATATGATAATATAAAACAAAGAAAAATCAATTGATATATAATAGTCTTCTATGCGGAATTGTAATAAACTAGTAAATTATTCGCACCTCATGCGATAATGTCATCCATACCATTAATTGATGTCGTTGAATGCCCTTTACATACTCAGATTCTCTGTCATTCTTTCTCTGCAATGATCTTGTTATGATTTTTGCCATAACAGGACACATTAACACGCACAAAGAGATTCTCTCAAGCCTAGAGAAATTCTCTAAAATCAGAGAAATTCCATTTTCTGTGATTTCTAACATCTCTCAAACCCACTTCATCTTCTTCATCATCTTCATCACAAACCTTCAACCTAATAATATTCAAATTTTAAGTTTCTTTCCATTTCACACATTTTCTCAGCAACCAAACATGCAACCACTGATACAATAATCAACTAATCAGTAAAGCATAAAGAACCCAATTGCGCAATTTTCACAATGACCATCATCATCGTCTAAAATAGCATTTAAGTTCATCAATCTTCATAGTTACATATACATATATGTGTGTGTATAATTCACCTGAAAATAGGGCGGAGGAGGATTGGTGGACCCAAAGCTGGGGACCAAACAAAATTGCTGCTAATTCGCTTGCTAGAAGGGTCATCGTTGGAGAAAGAACCCAACGTGTGGGTCTAGGCTTGATACAGGGCCAACTTGAACAGGGCTCCGGCCTCTCAAACCCATTTCATCTTCTTCATCATCTTCATTATAGAGCTTTACTTCGTCCGCCTATGCAAAGAAAGATTACAACCACCGGAGATGGAAGTTTCCGACGAGAAGAGCAGAGATCGGAGACGAGTATAGGCATGGCGGTGGAAATGGGGACAATCTAGAAGATCAAGACTGTTGCTTTAGAGAAAGAACATTTTAGAGAGAGAAAGAGACGCAAAGATGAGAGAGGATAAGAGATGAATTTAGCAAAAGAGTTTAGAGAGAGAGAGAGAGAGAGAGAGAGAGAGAGAGAGAGAGAGAAATTAGGTTTGATTTGAGAAATTTCTCTATGATATATGAGTGTGGGGGTTGAGGGACCTTAGACATCATAAAATAATATGGTAAATCTCTTCCATTACTAAACATGGAAGAGGGATCTTAGACTAATTTTCCCAAATTTAAATGATACTATGATATTCATACCTTTTTTTAATTAAATTTTCAAAAAAAAAAAATTTCTTTTCTTTGTGTTTTTTCTAGGGATATTTACCAATAAGTCCTATTTGACAAACGGTTTTACCGATTGGTCCTAAAGTTATTTCTATTGTTCTAATTAGTCCTATTAGTGAGGAAATATCTTACCAGTTGATCCTATTTCCTTTGTTTGGTAACATTGAGTGGTCAAATATATCCTTCCTTGTGTGTGTCACGTGACATACATCATTCCAAGGCAAAAAACATAAAGAGCCTTAGTGTACTTTTGTTAATGTGTGGGCACCCACCGATCACCCTTATAAAGACACGTGACAAACACTGTGTCACGTGACATACATTATTTCAAGGTAAAAACATAAAGAGCCTTAGTGCACTTTGTTGATGTGTGGCACTCGATCACCCTCAATGTGACACGTACAAACACAAATTTCATAAACACACAAACATGAGGTTGTACCACACCATACCATCACATATTCAAGCTGCTCGTAAAAATATGTAGTGATATTTACGTCATTGAACAATAAAAAGGTCCAAATAGATCAAAAGAAAAAAAGTTGAGACTAAATCGAGCACAATTTAAACATTTAAGATTTATTGATAACTTTCTTTTTTTGTACTACCATACCATACCATACCACTAGACTAAGGCTATATTTGGAAATAGATTAAATTAATCAAAAAAATCAACATACTTTCATACTTTCTTACATATTTTTTATAAAAAATTTAAAAAATCAATTTTCAAACGAATTGTAAATCGGTCCATAGACCCACATAGTATTATTGTCTCCATGTCATCATCCGCCACATGATTAAGTATAGTCATACACGTGGTATAAAATCCATAAAAATAAAAAAATAGTTATAAATTAATTAATTAATTAATTAAAAGTAACGTCTCTTTTGGTTCAAAACTAAAACACTTTATACATTGAAGTTTATTTACCCATTATACTATTGAAGTTTAAAATCGAAACACTTTATATTATTTTTTAAAATTAACATAACAAAAAAATAATTTTATTTACTCAAAATTTAAATTAGCATAGGAGTGAAAATACAAAGACCAAGTCTTTGATTTTCCCAAAAACAAAGAACAAAGAAGTTAGAAGTACCCAAAAATGATCAAATAGAAATCAGTTTGATCAAATGAAAGAGAACGTCGATCAACTACTGGAGCTCATGATAGTTGTACGAGGACAACCTCATTATATTATTTTTCTCATATTTTCGTCTACATTATTTACGAAACTGGCCTTATTAGCATGACATAACTTCACATGATAAATCTATTCCTTTCTCTTGCCATGTGAATTTGACTTGATGGTTAGTTTATAAGTTAGTTTATAGTCATTTTATTTAAAATTTTTTCTAATTATTGACTTTCAACAGTGAAAAGTTATACTATCTAAGCTCTATACTTTAAACAATATTTCATTTTTGTTTTTTTTGGGGTGGGGTGGTGGGAGCTTCACATGAAATTTCCTCCAATACCGATTGTATTGAGTAATTTTTTTTTTAGCGTGTAACCTCTGATAACAATATCCTTTGGAAATTCAGAATTTGTTCTTTGTTTTACTCGGGTCTTAGATATAAATTTTTGTACAAAAATTTATGAAGCAAGAAAAAAAATTAAAAATGAATGCAGTATAAATTAATTTTTTCAGTTTTTTATTTTTCCCTTCACAAATCTAAGATTTAGATGTAGTATTAGTCTAAAAATGGCATTTAAAATCTTATTGTATAATATACTAACAGATGATGTGGTATAATTTTAAAGGTTTAGGTATTTGTAATTTGTATTGAAAAATCTAGAAACCCTAAATGTTGATTTGTGATTATGTACCATTTTTAAGAAGAATATAACAATCACAATCAAACAATAAAAGACAAATCGACACAACAATTTTACGTGAAAAAACCACAATTGGACACCTCCAACTGTGATTAAAAAACTATGGGCAACAGCCACAAAACAATCCACTAAGAGCATTTAAAGGAATTACACAGGTATACTCTCAATTACCTAGCGAATCCACGCCAAATTGAACTAACCTCTATGTGCCTCTTTCAACTCCGTCCTCACCTCGGAATTGTCTTTACGATGAGCCACTCCAGAATCCACCAAAGTTTCAGGCTCGAATTCTTCAGAATCCACCGAAGAACAACTTTCTCTTTTGTAGAACAAACAAAAGCCCTTTGATATATACTCTTTAAACCATGAGTTGAATACTCAATAAAATGTCAAAGAAAACTAACAAAATATCCCCAGATATAAACCTTAAGAACCAAAAAGAAGATCTGGAGGGATTAATTTAGTTTTGGGAGAAAACCAACTATTTATAGAAAACCAAAGTAATCCTAATTTTAGAAGAAAACCAATTCCTTATAGAAATCCAAAGTAATCCTAATTTTGGAAGAAAACCAAGCACGATTCGGGTTGGATTCGCCTCTAACAACTCATAGCCTCACTGAAATAAAAATGCGAATAAAATTACAACTCAAAGGAGTTTTGTCAAACGGGATTGCCAAGAATCCAAGAATAAAAGCCTAACAATCTCCCTCTTTGGCAATGCCGTGACAAAACACACCTAACAAATAAAATCCTAAACACCCCACCCATTACAAACCCAACAAAAATAAACTTCTTTCAAACAATAAAAGACAAATCGACAAATCGATTTCACGGAAAATCACAATTAGACACTCCAACCGTGATTAAAAATCACTAACAACTACAAAACAATTCACTAAGAGCATTTAAAGGAATTACAGTATACTCTCAATTACCTAGCGAATCCACGCCTAATTGAACCAACCTCTATTTGCCTCTTCCAACTCCGTCTTCACCCTGGAATTGTCTTTACGATGAGCCACCGAGAATCCACCAAAGCTTCAAACTTGAATTCTTGAGAATCCACCAAGAACAACTCCCTCTTTGTAGAACAAACAAAAGCCATTTGATGTATACTCTTTAAACCATGAGTTGAATACTCAATAAAACGTCAAATAAAACTAACAAAACATCCCGATATAAACCTTAAGAACCAAAAAGAAGATCCGAGGATTAATTTAGTTTTGGCGTAAAACCAACAATTTATAGAAAACCAAAATAATCCTAATTTTGGAAGAAAACCAATTCTTTATAGAAATCCAAAGTAATCCTAATTTTGGAAGAAAACCAACTTCTTATAGAAATCCTTGTCAAACGGGATTGCCAAGAATAAAACCTAACAATCTCCCCCTTTGGCAATGCTGTGACAAAACACACCTAACAAATAAAATCCTAATCACCCCAACCCATTACAGCCAACAAAACAAGCTTCTTTCTCATGGTCATGATCTGCAAAACAACTATTAGTGTCACAATCTCCAAAACAACTATTAGTCCCACAAGAGTATATGAAAAAGCAATAAACATATGACAAAATTATCTTGAAGTATGAGATGGAAAACATAAATAGATGCGACTAGGAGATTTTGTGAACATGTAGTATGAATAGATGAAAAACTAAGACACATACACCTGGCACATGACATGAATACATGAAATCCTAAGACACTTGCAAAAAAAAAAAAAAAAAAAAAAACCAATCTCCCTTACCAAACAAATCAAACGGTTCATGCTAACAAACTCTTCTAATGATACACCAAACTCCCCCTCACTAAAAACAAAGAACAAGAAAAAACCGATAAAAAAATAATATGGTGGAGTAAACAAGAAATTTCAGAGTTGTACCTTAATACACACAAGACTATCCAAGAAGCACAATTACTTGAAAACACAATGTGTACAGCCTCTAGAAAATTTCTCATAAAAGAAAGTGATGCATTATGTGAAAAGTATAGATCCTATGATAAAAGTGTGTGTGTGACTCTTGGGATTCGACAAACACTAAATTCAAATCCTAGTAGTGATATAAAAGTTGGACCTCCAACAAGAGAATCTAAGCATAACTACGGAAAATCAAACCACTAAGAATCAAAGGGTATTTGGTGAGTAACAGCGAAGGCTCCCCCTCAATCAATGAATCCTTTATTTTTTTCTTTTTTTCACATCTTTTCTTTTCTTTCTTTTGCACATTTTTTTCTTTTTCACATTTTTTTTTCTTTTGCACACTCATTGGTGGCTGACATGCTCAAAAGTATGGAAACCGAACCAGAGAAGCATGAATATAATAAGGATGGCCTGGTTGGTGACTCTGAGGTAGCCTTTTTCTCATAGCTGGACTACAAAGAATAGAGGGGAAAGCCATGGAGATGCAAAAAGATGGAAGATGGTTAAGAGACTCAACATCACCCATGATATGCTAGTATAGGTCAATTCCTCTAGAAAAGCAGAAGATACAATGCCAGAAGTCCATAGAGAAAAAATAGTCACTAAGGAAGACTCGATATTTGCTAATCCAATAGTGTGTATGTAATGAGATATACTAATCAAAAACACACACTCCAAAATGAGAAATGATCACAGAAAGCACACTCATATTAACATGTAATGGATATTCTTATCAATTCCAATATGCACCAAGGACCACTCAAAAATTTCAAGCTTGCAAAATCATACTAAGAATATCTTTTTGATTTTTGATTTTTATTTTCTTAAGCAAAGTAAGACAAAACGAACAAGCACACATTTTTTCTTATTAAAAAAACACATAGAAACCCAAAAGCTAAAACAAATAAAGAAATTAACACAAGTCACGTTTTTTACCCAAACAAACTTTAGTGTGAACAAAGTTGTGAGAATTACGGTTTTGGGTGGTGTCTTGACGCCAGGTTCCTTTCCCCTGCAATAGGAACCCGTCTCGACATGGTTTCCAACTTCCTATTTTTAGGTTTAGGCAAATACACTCTCTGTTCATGTTTGGTCTCAAGCAAATCAAAATAGCAAGGTTTATTATGACCCTTAACCTCCTTATGATCAATAAAGTGTCTCATATCCCATAAGATGTTAGAATTTCTTCCATTTCTATGAGACACTCTCCCATGCAATTTATAACAATTAGGGCGAATATGAGCATGCATACCACAATGATGACAAATAAAAACAGGATGTACTGGGTGTACCTTTTTTTCTTTTACCTTACCAACTCCAGGAAGTTTGAGAAGTCCATCCTCATGTTGAATTTTTTGTTCTCCTTTTCCTTGAGTTCTTGTATCATGAGATGTAGATGCACTCTATTTTTGCTCTTTGTTATCACCAAAGCCAATGCCACTCTTGTCACAACTCATTTGTTGAGACCCAATCATTTCCTCCAAAGTCTTTGATCCTTTGTTCCAAAGACCAATGGTAGCCATAGCACACTTGAGTTCTTCCTCTTTCTTGATCATTAGTTCTTCCAAAGCAACTTGAGACATCTCGAGAGTTTCAATCTTTTTTTCATATGTTGCATAGATTTGCTGTAGCTCATTCCTCTCTGTCTCACAAGTCAAGAGTTTTGCATAAAGAGCTTGTCGATCATTAGCTACCTTGATGGCATTAATCCTGGCCTTGGAAATCTTCTCCTTAAGTTTGAAATTCTCACTTTCACATGCTTTGAGTTTCTTTGTGAGTTTGTTATTCAATTTGAATAAGTTAAGAGACTCCTTATACAACTTTTCATAAGCTTTCTCAAGCTCTTCATCTTCACTCCCCGAGGATTCGTCAAGTAGGGGTGGTTAAACCATAGAATTTCCCTCACAAATTGAATCCATTATTACAAATCAAACAAGATCTCGTTCTAAAAGAATTTTTTTTAAAAAATAGAACGACCCGCTCTGTTACCAATTGAAAAATCTAGAAATCCTAGATGTTGATTTGTGATTATGTACCAATTTCAAGTAGAATATAACAATCCCAATCAAACAATAAAAGACAAATCGACACAACAATTTTACGTGAAAAAATCACAATTGGACACCTCTGACTGTGATTAAAAAACCACAGGCAACAGCCACAAAACAATCCACTAAGAAGATTTAAAGGAATTACACAGGTATACTCTCAATTACCTAGCGAATCCACACCTAATTGAACCAACCTCTATGTGCCTCTTCCAACTATATCTTCACCTCGGAATTGTCTTTACGATGAGCCACTCCAGAATCCACCAAAACCTCAGGCCCGAATTCTTCAAAATCCACCGAAGAACAACTTTCTCTTTTGTAGAACAAACAAAAGCCCTTTGATGTATACTCTTTAAACCATGAGTTGAATACTCAATAAAACATCAAAGAAAACTAACAAAATATCCCCAGATATAAACCTTAAGAACCAAAAAGAAGATCTGGAGGGATTAATTTAGTTTTGGGAGAAAACCAACTATTTATAGAAAACCAAAGTAATCCTAATTTTAGAAGAAAACCAATTCCTTATAGAAATCCAAAGTAATCCTAGTTTTGGAAGAAAACCAACTTTATAGAAATCCTTGTCAAACGGGATTGCCAAGAATAAAACCTAACATGTATAATAAGTAGAGTCAATAATAACTGCATAACACTAATTGGTATATTAGTGTGTACATTAGTTAGTGCATGTAGCACTATCGATATTTTAATTATGAATTAAGGACCTTATAATTAATAGAATAAATATGGTTTTAATTGACGGAAACATTCATAGTGAGTTTGTGATTAACTACGAGACGAGACCAAAAATCGTGGTGGCAAATTCTCGAAATTAGATGGTAGCAAATTCTCGAAATTTCTTTTGTTTTGTGGTAATATTAATAATATGTTTGTTTTACATTATTAGTTGTCGGTTTAAAAATTAGCCAGATGTGTATCTAAATTTTATTTGAATAATAAAAATTACAATCAAATCTTGAAATGTGAATTTCATGAATTAATAATTTCAAATATGTTCAATCAAACAAGCTCATAAGGTATTGATCGAATCTTTATATTTTTTACATTCATCACAATTAAAAATGTTCATAAGAGCGACTTACCATTTTTGGTGAGCTCATTACATTTTTTTTCATATAGAGTCAATAAATTTGAATGAATTATATTTTATTTATATATTGTTTACACTAAAAAAATAGTAATGTTTTCAATTTTCAGTTTATCATCTATATAAAGCCTGTTTTTATTTATACTTACAAAAATAAAAACAGTTTGCATGGTTAGTTTTCTTTTTTCTTTTTTTTAACATGGTTAGTATAATATGTTTTCAAAACAAAAACATATATTATTTCTCAAGGACATGAAAGCAGAGTTGGAAAATTGGTGGATGGATTGACAAAGAGGGTAAATAAAGAAATAAAAACTTATTCTCAACACAATTTTTTGTTTTCACATTTTTTCCAAAATTTAAAAAATAAAACTGTTACCAACTGTATTTTTATTTTTTTAAAAAACAAAAAACTTCAAATTTAAAACAAAAAATATACTAACAAACCTGCCCGCATCAACACAATTATTTAATTTAAGAAAATGTTTGAAACTCTTTATAAAAAAATCAATTTGATTTATAATAATTTCGTATGTTAAATGTCAATTTTTAATTTATTATCCATCTAACTATATAGAAAATAATCTTCTCTAACATTTGATCCAAAGAACACAAAATATGACTTGTTTGGTTTGACATAACTTACAAAAGTTAAAAAGTCAAAAAATTACTAAAAAAGACAAAAAGTTCATACTATTTGGGAGAAGATTGTTGGGGAAGCCTAGAGGGCAAAATTGTTATTTTGCTCTTTGAGGCTTTGTTTGGGAAGCCAAAGGTTGGGCTTTTTTGGTTAAAATAGTCATAAAAAAAAACAAAATAGGTTTTTTAGTCGCAAAAAACAAAACATCATATCAAAGGCATAATCATTACATTCTTTCTCTCACAAAAAAATCAAAAAAGCCAAAAAAGTTAAAAACTAAAAGCTAAAAGCCATTCTCAAACGAGATTTTTAAGCCTTCGGCTAAAATAGCCAAAAAAGTCAACCCACTTCCCAAACGAATCCGAAATTCAACTACCCAAAAGTCAAAAAGTCAACAAGGATAGAATGGTCATTTTGATTTTATTATAATATTTTATTGCACAACTTTTTCGTAAAAAATTAAAAAATTATCTCAAACATACATATTTTTTTCTCTATTTTTTTAATCAAAAAATTTAAAAATATATTTATATAGCACTTGATCTTTGTGACCTTTGAATAAAATGTCAGAAGATGGTGGGTGAAAACAAAATGGAAAGAATCCAAATCCCAACCCGATTGAGAAATTAATGTTAGGGTTCCGCAATTTAAATTCACTATGATGTGATATGTCAATTTTTTTATTTATTACATACAATTAGATAAGAATCCATTCGTAAATGTAAGAATAAAGATTAGAGATGCACCATTTAAATTCATAAAATTCACTTATAATGAGAATTTATAAATGGTTCAGAATGTTTTAAATAAATGTGTGAGTGAATTTCTGACCACACTGCCAACTCAATATTCAACTAGAGAGCACTGGCAGAATAGACGGTGCCTGAATGACCTGTAACAGAAAGAAGAGATTCCGACGGTGGTTCATCCCACCCAGAGGCACTCCAACGGTCAAGTCAATTATCTCAAAGATAATCAATAGTGCTTAACTCACTGTTCAGAACATAAATTGCGTACCTTAGACCCATGGAGGTGCCTCTCTTTTTATAGTTTACACAATCCTAGGCCTAATAGAAGCTTAGCTTCAATAGACTTTAGCTCAATGCTCATCTTGGACTCTCCAATGGATAAAAGATAAACTCCCTTAAGAGCTTTATCCTTATCTAAGCTGAGATCCTTCTTCATTCTAGGACTCTTGTCCTTTATCCGCTCATCCTGGATTCCGATATCTTCGGAGATAACCTCGGCCTAGTCGAGATCACCTCGGTGTCACGACCAGAACACGTGGTACCTCGGCTGACACATCGGCGTCACCTTGGCCACGTGTTGATACTCATAAAATATATCCCCACAACTGCCCCTTTGGTTCTATTACCTCGGCATTCTAAGGTGATGAAACCTATATCAATACTTCCGTCCAGCACGTCGGCTTCAAATTTCTCAGCTGAGATCATCATACAAGCCGATATGTCTTTTAAAGAACAAGAATTCCAAGAGCTCTTTCACGCGTATGAGCTGTTATGCATAATAACTCGACCATTTTAGCCACGCGTCTTCCCCTTACTGGATCATACTTGATACGCGCCTGTAAGTTGAATTTTTCTTGCGTGCACCGTCTGACGCATACGTCATTTTAGGCACATTAATTTCCTTTTTGCCGCCGTTTCAAGTTTTGACAAAACTTCCTTTCTTCCTCCCTCCGTCTTTTCACTTTTCACCATCGTTTCTGAAGCTTTTTCTCTCTCTAGCCTTTTTTTCCCAAAGATCTGCCATTGTTCAAGCTTTCCTAGCTCTACAACTTGCTGTATTCATCTCCTCTGACGTGATTTTCACCACTTTGTCGCTTTTGCAACCGTTGTCTAACTTCGGCGATCTTCACACCGACTTCACTTTTTCTGGTAAGCCACTATTCCTCCTGGTTTCAGTTCTTTGAAAAAGCTTTACTTTATTATTCGTTACCATTGTCGTTTTGCTCAAGTTCTTGACTTATGAATCACGTATTCAAGCATGTTTATTTGTGTCTTGAACACACACACTGCTCACAATGTTGTTTCACTTGTGTCACTGTTCTTGGCCTTGTACCCTTGCACACACTTTGTCACAGTGTTCTTGATGATTCACCCTTATTCTTGATTCTGAATCATTGTTCTTGTTTCTGTTTGTCGTGTTGTTTCCAGATTATTGCCTCCAATTTTTATTTCCATAGATCTAGGTTTGGGATTTGTTTATAGAACCCACAAATTCTAGGAAGAACTGAAACGATCCCTACAAATTCTTACCCCAGCTCACTTTTAGGTTTTTTCTGAGGTCCCTATAAACCCTACAAAATATGTTCTTTCTGAAATCCAACTCCTCCGAGTTAAGCCGATGTTATGGGTATGTGGAAGCATAGGGTAGACACCCCGACTAAGTTAGAACACTTTAGGCGGGAGTTTGACATCCCGGCCGACGTTCATTTGAGGTTGGCTGGGGAGGATGACTCCATCATGCCCACAACTGATTCTATGCCCTTCCCCGTTGTAGCTTTCATTGAGTGCGGACTTAGGCTCCCATTCGACATCCTCTTCTGTGAGATAATCCATTACTATAAATTGAACCAAATGTAGCTTGCCATCAAGTCCTACCGAGTCATAAATGGTATAATAGCCTTAGCCAAACAAGAAAATGCTAGGGTTACCTTAGCTGACATCCAATACTGCTACACGATGTGTAGCCTCAAAAACGAGAAAGACTATATTTACTACCTCAAACCGAGGTCCACAGAGTACGAAATTGTTGCCGACCTCCCAGACTCCAACAAGGGAGCCGGAGATTATTACTTCATTATCTCAGAGAACTAGGAGTTCGCTCCAGATGAGGACCTCCACCTTTACCCTCTTCCTCGAACAGTTTTTGTAGAGGGTAATGGTAAGAGCCCAAGGTTTATACTTACTTGTTTTTAAAGTCTTCAATACTTTGTTTGTTTCTAATGTATGCTTTTTCTTGCAGCTCTTCCCCAACCGTAAAAAGGCTTCCGCAAGTCCTTTTTCCCCAAAGAAGGGTTTGAAGAAGCTTTTGATTTGCTACCCCATAAGCGCAGAGCCCCTTTATCGCTCAACTTCATCCCGACCTACAAGTCGGTGCTTCCCGACGTCCCAAGGAAGCAAAAAAGCAAGTCTCCTTCCGCCACAACTCCACCAACAGCTTCTTCATCTTGGCCGGATCAGGGGTCAACCTCAGATCTAGTTGAACAACCATCTACCTCGGCTCCACAACTGATCCCGTCATCTCAACGCCGTCGGCGCCGAACTATTTTCCTCACGAGATAGGTCGCGAGCGATCACTAAAGACCTCTTGGCCAACATTCCATCTACCATAAACGCTCAAAGACCAACTTTCGGCCTCCAAAGCCAAAACAAAAAAGGTGAAAAGGCTCACCAAAGGCAATGGTGACTCAAAGTTGATCTCGAGGACACCTTGCCAATTTCAAAATTAACGAGAGTGATAAGTCCCATTATCTTTGCCGAGAAGAAGCCCGCCGAGGCCCAACCATCAAAATCCACAAGATTAAAGAGGTAAATCTCTGCAATAACCGGGCTCCATGAAGTCTGACTCCGCCTAGGCCCCCCAAATCACACTGGAGGACAGGCCAGTTAGAGCTGGCGATAGTGCCGACGAAATGTCGGCGTTGCTCTTAGTACCGCTTTGCTTCTTCCTAGCGATCTTGATCGAAACACTGAGATGAGCCAGTATGAAAAATTTGCTTTGATGCTGCAACACTCCTGTTCAGGTAAGTCCATTTACCTGGTAATTTTCTTTCTCTATTTTTCCATACTTGGAGAATTTTATTAACTTCTGTATTGTTCACTTTCAGGCCATCAAGCATGCTCATTCCTTCTCAATGCAAGCCTTTGAGAACTGGAAGGAGCTAGCCGACAAGACGAGGGAGGTCTCTGGTTTACAGAAAACCCTTAAAAAGATTGAGGCCAAGATGAAAACTTTATCCAACCAGGCTGCGTTGATCGTTAAAGCCAAAGACGAGGCCGAGGAAAAGGCGGATGCCGTTGAGGCCATCAACAAGGTTCTTGAGGCCCAGAAGAAAGAGGCCAAAGAAAAAACGGCCGAGGCCCAGAAAGAGCTGCAAGACGCCTTGGCCACAAAAGACGCCGAGCTCAAGGCCGCCGATGAGAAGGGATACAATGAGGGGGTGGTCGATGTCACGACGGACTACGAAAAACAGGTGAAGCAGGCATGCAACAAGGGTTTCACCCTTGGTTGGATGACTTTACTGAAAAAGCTTGAAATCCCCGAGGACTCCCCCCTCAGGAACACTGACGTCCTCGCCCTGCCATTCGCTCCAACTCCAAGCCAATCCTACGACGATTTTGAGTCTGAGGAGGAAGCTTTGGTGAGGAAGTCAAAGGAAGCTGCTAGGGCCAAGTCCTCTACTCAAAATGAGCAAGTCTTAGACTTGACTCAAGATGAGGAGGGTAAGGAGGTTTCCAAAGATGCTACTCCAGAAGGCCACCTAGAACGCACTCAAGCCGATAAGAGCCTCGACCAAACCCTCCAGAAATAGATGCCGAGGCTCATGGTGAGAAGGCCGCCAAGATGTCTTCCAGCATCTTCCAATCGCAAACCCAACCATCCGGTCACTTGAAGAGTCTTAATTTGATGTCTTTGTCCTTTTTTGTTTCTTTGTACTTTTTCCTTTCTTGAAACAATGTAAGCCCTCCATGTGGCCGACGTGCCTTTTTTGAATGTTAATACAGCTTCCTTTCATGAATGCTTGTATTTTTATCTTTCCTTTACTGCTCTTGTATGGCTCTCATACTTAGAATATTTCTGCATATCTTTTATGTACACCTTAACTGTGTAATCTTCTCGAGATGAAATACCTCGGTTATACCCACCAACGGTTTACATCGGCAAGTACATAAGTACTTATTTTAACACAACCTTTCACTTGTAAAAATTTTTCACAAATTTCAACAAGTGTTCAGTTCAACTTCAACTTGTAAATTTTTTACAAATTTCAACAAATGCCAAACATGATCTCAGCTTAACTTCAACTTGTAAATTTTTCACAAATTTCAACAAGTGTTAAACATGATCTTAGTTTAACTTCAACTTGTAAATTTTTCACAAATTTCAACAAGTGTTAAACATGATCTCGGTTTAACTTCAACTTGTAAATTTTTCTCAAATTTCAACAAGTTTTAAACATGACCTTGGTTTAACTTCAACTTGTAAATTTTTCTCAAATTTCAACAAGTGTTAAACATAATCTGGGTTTAATTTCAACTTGTAAATTTTTCACAAATTTCAACAAGTGTTGAACATGATCTCGGTTTAACTTCAACTTGTAAATTTTTCTCAAATTTCAACAAGTGTAAAACATGATCTTGGTTTAACTTCAACTTGTAAATTTTTTTCACATTTCAACAAGTGTTAAACGTAATCTTGGTTTAACTTCAACTTATAAATTTTTCACAAATTTCAACAAGTGTTAAACATGATCTCGGTTTAACTTCAAATTGTAAATTTTTCTCAAATTTCAACAAGTGTTAAACATAATCTTGATTTAACTTCAACTTGTAAATTTTCCTCAAATTTCAATAAGCGTTAAAACCATCTTCCAACTCTCTGCCCCTAATGTGAACTTAAGTTCCACTTGAGTTCTCTTTATGCATGTATTCTAGAAACATCGTTAAGTATCTTTATCAGTCACAAGTGTAAAAAATCAAGCTAAAATTTTATTTATTTACTTCGGCTAATAACAAAGAACAAAAAAGTCTAATGATAGAAAATTTTCAAATTGCAAGTATTCCAGGGTCTTGGACTCTTTGCCTTCATTATCTTCAAGTCGATATGTCCTATTGCCTAATACCGAGATGATTCTATAGGGTCGCTCCCAATTTGGGCCAAGCTTGCCCTCTCTGGGATCCTTCTTGCTGCCGACGACTTTTCTCAAGACTAGGTCACCGACTTGAAACTCCCTTGGGCTGACCTTCTTATTATAAGCCCTGGCAAGTTACTGTTGGTATGCCGCCAGCTGAATTGCAGTTCTCTCTATTCTTTCTTCTAGTAGATCCAGATCTCGGGCTAACAATACATCATTGGTCACATTCTCTACTCCCTAGGTTTTGATCCCTGGGATGCCACCCTCTAGTGGAATGACTGCTTCTGTGCCATAAGCCATGGCAAATGGGGATTCCCCAGTTGATCTTCTCGGTGTAGTCCGATATGCCCAGAGTACACTTGGCAGTTCATCCACCCGCTTTCCTTTTGCTGCTTGCAGCCTCTTCTTAATCCCATCCAAGATGACTTTGTTGGATGTTTCTGTTTGTCCATTGCTTTGAGGAAAGCTTGGGATTGAAAAGTAATTCTTGATTTTGAACTTTGCACAGAAGCTCTTAATTAGCTTACTGTCAAATTGTGTCCCATTGTCTGCAACTATTGCTCTTGGGATCCCGAACCTTGTGATTATGTTCTTCCATATGAAGCTCTTCACATCTATGTCTCGAATCTTGGCTAGGGGCTCAGCTTCTATCCACTTGGTGAAGTAATTTGTTGCTACCAGTAGGTACTTTCTTTGCCCAATTGCTTGGGGCAATTGTCCGACAAGATCCATTCCCCACTGGGAAAACGGCCAAGGACTGGATACTGGGTTTAGGTTTGCTGCTGGTTGGTGTATCAGAGGTGCAAACCTTTGGCACTTTTCACACTTCTTAACATAGGCTTCTGCATCTTTCTGCATGTAGGGCCACCAATACCCCTGGGTAATGGCCCTATGGGCAAGTGATTTGCCCCCAGTGTGGCTTCCACATATTCCTTCATGTATTTCATACAAAAAAATCTTTCACTTGAGAAGGATGTACACACCTCAAAAGAGGTCCAGTGAAGGATTTTTTGTAAAGATGTCCATCTACTGTCAGACTGAATCTTGCCGACTTCAATTTGATTTTGTGTGCCTCCTTGTGATCATCTTCCAGTTTTCCTTCTTTCAAGAATGCTATTACTGCGTCCATCCAGCTTGGTCTCATGTCCACACACATTGTTTCACGCTCTGTGGCCAGTGGTTCGATGCTCGGGCCCGATAAGTAGTTAATCATTATCGTCCATGCCTTTCTAGGTTGTATTGCACTAACTAGGTTGGCCAAGGCATCAGCGTGACTGTTATCATCTCGGCTAATCTGTTGTAGTCGACAATTTTGAAACATTATCACCAATCTGTCGATCTCTTTTGCATAGACCGACATCCTTTCGTCTCGTGCTGCGAACTCGCCTGTTGTCTGGTTGACTATGAGCTGAGAGTCACAGAAGACTATCACCTCATCTGCTTCTACTGTTGCTGCTAGTTTCAGTCTTGCAATTAATGCTTCATACTCTACTTCATTGTTTGAAGCCTTGAACCCCAAACGAATGGACTGTTCTAATATCTGTCCATCTGAAGATACTAATACTACTCATGCCCCTGCTCCTTGTCAGTTTGAACTCCCATAAACAAACAGTCGAAAGAAGTCGCCGATGTAAATACTGCAGGGTCTGACTTTTCTTCATTCCTTTGTTCCGTTGCCCTTGGCTGGGCTCCTCCTTGCTCGCTTGGACATCGTTCACCTTGGCTCAATGGAGCCCGATGTACGATGCATTCTGGCGTGAACTCAACCACAAAGTCGGCCAAAACTTGGCCTTTGATTATTGTTCTGAGTCTGAACTCTAGGTCATACTGTCTGTCAGATCTACTTGCTGCAACAGGGACTTCAAAGGGTGTTCAGTTACCACCACAATTTTATGGGCTTGAAAGTAATGGTTCAACTTCTTTGAAGCCATTACTAAAGCTAGCGCCAACTTCTCTAGGGGTAAATACCTAGTTTCTGCATCAACCAGGGTTTTTCTTACATAGTAAACAGCCCTTTGTTCCCTTTTTTCTTCTCGGATTACCACTACACTTATTATAGCGATCCCGGGTTTACCCCTTGTTGTATAGTGATCCGGACGTGTGTCCGTGGATGTTGGTAGTGGATTGTTGTCCTGTTTACGCCCTTTCATTTATTGTATTTGAGTTATAGGATGTGTTGGGCAGGTTTGTTTCAGGTTGGTTGTGTTCGGGAGCCAAGGGTTGCTGCCCAGAATTTTTGTCCTTCGGCGAGAGTTAGTCGCTTCGGCGAGAGTTGAGTTTGTGTCACGGTGGGTCGAGCAGGCGGCCGCTTCGGCGGCGGCTAGCGTCTGGTGAGGCTGACACGAACACCATGATTCACGGCTCGGCGGTGTTCGCCGCTCAGCGTCTGGTTCGATCTTCGCTTTCGGCGGCGGTTATCGCTTCAGTTGCGAACTGAAGGGTCGAGCTCTGGCTCGGCGAGCTTTTCTTCGCTCGGCGAGCTTCTAGGATGTTGGCTCGGCGAGACCTTCTTGGCTCGAGCTACGGTTTTACGTAATACGTCGTATTTCGGCGACCAAGTCTTCATCGGCGAGCTTTGTTTATATCGATTCATGACGATCTAAACTTCACTTTTGAAGCTTTACTTTTTAAAACCCTAAATTTGAGAGCCTCTCTCTCTAGACTTGCCTTCTCTAAGAAATCATCTCCCTAGAGGTGAATCTTCCCTAGGTGCTTTGTTAAAAGGTAGAGGTGACTTGAAGCTTCGATATAATCTGAAAATATTAGGTTTTGGAGCAAGTTGGGTGTTGGGTCTTCATCTCCTTTTGAGCTCAAACTTTGAGGTAGGGATATCCTACTCCTCTTTATGGATTTTGTCTTTGAATTTTAGCATTTTGATATGTTGGTAGTTGTTGTGTAATTTTGGGAAACTTTGGGCCATTGTGTAATTTTATAAAAGTTTGGGGTTACGTCTATAATAAACCTAGAAGCATGTTTGGTATAGAAACATGGAACCAATGTTGAAACATTAGTGAAATTGGAACCCAAGGGTTGAAATGTTAATTATGGAAATGTCCTAATTACATTGATTAATTAATTTGAATAATTAATGGTGGAAAATGAGAATTGAGATAGAATTGGGTCATGGGTTATGGCGATGGAAAAGAATACATTGATTTTATGTATTGATATGTGATGTGTATAATTGTTATATATATGCATTGTGTTGTGTTGGAGGAGATAGGGGATGTACTCGGTTTAGGGAAGATAGGGATGGACCTCTAAGGGATGTTATTGGGAGGAGATAGGATGAACTCAAGATAGAGCATGTATGCTTATCTAGAAATGTATTGGCGTAGCGTATATGCTTGTCATTGGAAGTATGAATATAATGTTTTGTTTATATTTGTTGAAGTGATGAAAGAATGTAAAAGAGTTGGCCATCTATCAGCTGTTAAACTTTTAGTCATTATTTATAAGCGGTTTAGTGTATTTCTCTTGAAGTGTGGCTCACCCTACATGGGAACATCATTTTAAGTCTTGGTAGCATGCCACCTCCAAGGACTTAGCACAGGAGGCTAGTGGCGGAGACTTTTTGGTTGTCTTTCCTTTTGCGGTGTGTTACATGTAAATTCAAGCCTAGGGCTTAATGTGTAAATGAGTTAGCACTCTACTTTCTTGTAACCAAGTGTTAACTTGGAAGCTATGCTTAGTAGGGGCATTTGCTTTGTTGTTAACATGTAATACCTTTTGTAATAGCACTTTTCGATGAATGGAAGGGCGTGGACCTTTTATATATCATAGCATGTTAACTCTTGTTGGTTTAATATCATTATTTTGGAGGCGTTACACTTATCGCATGTTAAAGCGCCAAATACAAAACGGCTCCTCTCGGGTTCTAGATTTGAAAGGCTGGGCGTGGTCAAATACTTTTTCAAGTCGGCCAAGGCGACTTCACACTCCTCGGTCCATAAGAAGTCGTGGCTTTCTTTACTAAGTTGAAGAAAGATTTGCACTTGTGCGAGCTTACGCTTATGAACCTATTGAATGCTGACCCTTCGATCAACATTGCACCTATTTTGCCGTCGGGCTCTTCAACTCTAGGATGGCCTTGATCTAATCTAGGCGGCCTCAATGCCCCCCGGTCACCGGTATCCCAGCGAGATCCAACTCCAAATGCACACTTTGATGCATTGAGTTGAAGCCAATATGTTTTAAGGATGTCAAAATTGCTTTTAGGTCGACGAGATGACCTTGAGTTCCTTGGTCTTCGACCATATCGTCGATGTAAACTTCCTTTGATACGCCAATTAGATGTTTGAACATCTTGATTGCCAATCTCTAGTAAGTTGCTCTGCGTTTTTCAACCCAAAAGGCATCACTCTGTAATATCTGACCCTTTTGGGGTGATAAGCGATCTTCTCTCATCTCGGGGTACATGGCTGTCGATGGTACCCGCAGGCATCTAGGAAGCTCATCCTTCCATGCCCTGAAGTGGCGTCTACCAGTTGGTCAATCTTGGGTAGAGGAAAACTGTCTTTGGGACAAGCCTTGTTTAGGCTGGTAAAGTCCACGCTGACCCTCCATTTACCATTCTTTTTTTTCACCACCACCGTGTTCGATGGCCATGTTAGGTAATTTACCTCTCGAATGGCTCTGGCCTCCAGAAGCCTGTCTACTTCTTCTTCCACTGCCTCAACGTGCATCAACGTTAGTCTTCTTGCTCATTGGATTACAGGTTTGGCCGATCTGTCTATGTTCAGTTTATGGCAAATGACCTCGGGGTCAATGTCGGGCATTTAAAAGGCGTCGAGCAAACACCGTAATATTTTCACTCAAGAAAGCCTCCAACTCTTTTTCCTCTTCTTCGGCTAAGGCCGAGCTGAGAAGGAAGAAGCGTTCTTCATCCTGCGGGGCCGAGGATTTTCTTGATGCTTCTTCACTCTTCTCGGTGGCTCCTTGCGGCGTCATCTAGTACCTCGTCCTCGTCTTGATCTCTTCCTTCTGGTTCTCGTATCTTTGCGGTGGATTTCATTCTTTGCCATGGACCAATTCTTTACTGCAGTTGATCCTCTCGATCTTCTCTATCCCATGCTCTGTTGGGAATCGCAATAGGCGGTGCAATGTTGAGGAACAACCCCATTGCATCTGACCATGGCCTTTCCAGGATAGCATTGTAAGGGGAGGGTGTATCGATTATGGTGAACTCTGTCTTTGTTTTCTTGGTGCCAGCCTGCACATCCAAGCTTACTGCTCCCAGTGGTCATGTCGGCGTTCCATTGAACCCGACCATCGGGCCATTGGATTGCTCCATATCATCTGGGTGAAGGCCAAGCTTCTTATAACATCTGACATACATGATGTCACAAGAGCTACCTTGGTCAATTAGGATGCGCTTCACTTGGTACTCCCCAACCTGGAGGGATACTACCAAGGCATCGTTGTGCGGATGTTGGACCATCTCCAGGTCGGCTTCAGTAAAGGACACCATTGGTCCCTGGCACTCCTCAGCCCGAGGTCTTTTCTGCCAGACCTGGTACATATGCTGCAAGTTCTTTACCTACGGGTCTTCCCCGATTTCGTTTTTAAATCGGCGTTGAGTGAATTACATTAATTACCCAAAGTCACTTTGCTGCATTTCTTTGTCTTTGAGGAGGTGGGCTCTTGGTGCACGAGGCAATCTTGCTTGTTCTTCCCTTGTCCTTGCCTCATCTACAACGTCCCTCAGATGGCCTTACCTTACCATGTCTTCTAGATGTGACTTCAGGGCTTTGCAACCCTGAGTCAGATGCCCATCTTCATTATGGTAAGCACAATGCTTACCTAGGCTCCTTCCCATAAACTCTTACGGTACCCTAGTTGGTGCTCACGAAATAGGGTTGGTTTGGATTTTATCGAAAGTAAATGGCAGGTGCATGCGGTTCTCGATCCTATCTCTTGCTTGTTGGATTCGTTGTTACCTCGGCCTCACTTGGAACCGTTTGCTTTCTCTGCTTTGTCGCCTTAATCCCTAGCGTGTCTTCCTTGGCTCTGGCATATTTCTCAATTCTTGCCATGAGCTCCTCCATGCTTTTTGGTAATGTCTTTGCCAATGACTTTTGTAGTGCACAATTATCTTTTAGGCCGTTCTTGAAAGGCACGGCCGCTACCTCTTGGTTGCACTTTCGGGTATTCGATTGAACACCTTATAATACCTTTTTGCGTAGGCCCTAAGGCCTTCATCCTCCTTGATCCTCGAGCCATCGGGCGTCTACCCTTAATGGATGTAGTTTGTTTGTCACGAACACGCCACGAACATCTCGGCGAGCCTTCCCAGTCTTCACACTTCCTTGACAATTTGTGAAATCAATCCGATGCAATCTCCAGAAGGATGAGGGAACACCTTCATAACAACATTTCGTTCGGTGTATAGTGCCATCGAGTTCGATATAATCCGGCGTGAAAGTTGGGATCCGACTTCCCATCGTATATCGGAACCTTGGCATACTAAATCTTCTGGCGCTTCAAATTTGTCCAACTCCACGAGAATAGTGTTCTCGGCTTAGGAAGTTACCTCGACATTTTTGCTTCCTCTTGAGGTAATCTCTCAAGTCCTCCTTGGTCGCCCGAGCTCGGCTATCTCGATTTCAATCTTTTAGGTGCACTACTCTTAACCGTTGTGAGCCCTTTTGACCTTTCTCCATTAGTTGAGTGAAGCACAACTCTGTCTTTGAACATCTTTGATGTTCTCTGGGGTCTACCTCCTTGGTGCGATGTGTCGCCGAGATTCTTCCCTTCTCGACTTTCCTTGCTTGACCTCCTTGGCCGGTGAGAGTATTTTTCGTTCTGGTGTCTTTGGGGCTCTGAGGATTGTTTTGTCCTCTCTTCGGGCATTGGGCTTTGGAATTGGCGTGTCTGCTTGAAGCAGTGGTACGCATAGCGTTGTTTTGCATCATGAAATTGGCGACCGATTGCAGTGCGCCAATTTGTTCGCCATCCTTCATCTCTTCGTCCCTCCGTAGGCATCTGTCCTTCCATACACAGAGGTTATCCTCGTTATAGTACCGCTTTGGTTTGTTTTCTTAGATGCGTCACCTTCTGGCGATGTCCTTCCTCCATGATTCTAGTCACGAGTTTCTTCGTTATAATTGTCTTCTTGACGTCAAGGTCAATAGGTCTCCCACTCCCGAGGAGTGTTGTCTCCAATCTTCTCTTTACGTAAAATCGTTGGCCATCTATTCTCCTTTCTTTCCTGAGGCGCCAAATTGTGTGAGTGAATTCGACCACCTGCCAACTCGATATTCAACTAGAGAGCATAGGCGAGAATAGATGGCGCTGAATGACCTATAAAGAAGAGATTCCAGCGGTGGTTCGTCCACCGAGGCACTCAACGATCAAGTCGGTTATCTCAAAGATAATCAATAGTGCTTAACTCCTTTGTTGAACATAAATTGTACCTTAGACCCATGGGGTGCCTCTCTTTTATAGTCTACACAATCCTAGTCCCAATAGAAGCCTAACTTCAATGGACTTTAGCTCAATGCTCATCTTGGACTCTCCAATGGATAAAAGATAAACTCCCTTCAGAGCTTTATCCTTATCTAAGTTGAGATCCTTCTTCATTCTAGGTCTTTTGTCCCTTATTCGTTTATCCCGGATTCCGATATCTTCGGAGATAACCTCGGCCTAGCCGAGATCACCTCGGCGTCATGACCAGGACACGTGGCACCTCGGCAACCGTCGGCGTCACCTTGGCCACGTATTGGTACTCAAAAAATATATCCCCACAATAAATATATTTTTTAAATTTTTTTATAAAAATATATATAAAAAAGTAGAAAGATAATATAATTCAAATAAGTACATTTATTTAGACGATGCCAAACAAGGTCTTAGTGCATGACGAATCAAACATTGACACGTATTATGCCACATCATTATAGATCTAATTAGATCTCTCTGAAATTAAGTGTCAATTATAGAAACATCTCTCTGCAATCAAACTCAATGTCCCATTATTATAAATGTAAATATATTTATAAATCTAAATTATGAATGTCAAGATTTCTCGTTAAAGTAACCAATCATTTCCAAACACCATCACTTTATAAGCGCAGCATGTATGTTCTTCTCATCAACTCACCTCTCAAGTTCCCTTCAACCCTTCTTCACATTGGAGAGAAAGCAGAGCATCATAAAGATCTCTCTGAAATTAAGTGTGGAGTTATAGAAACATTTCTCTGCAATCAAACTCAATGTCCCATTATTATAAATGTAAATAAATTTATAAATCTAAATTATGAATGCCAAGATTTCTTGTTAAAGTAACTAATCATTTCCAAACACCATCACTTTATAAGCTCAGCATGTATGTTCTTCCCATCAACTCACCTCTCAAGTTCCCTTTAACCCTTCTTCACATTGGAGAGAAAGTAGAGCATCGCGAAGATCTCTTTGAAATAAAGTGTCAATTATAGAAGCATCTCTCGCAATCAAACTCAATGTCCCATTATTATAAATGTAAATAAATTTATAAATCTAAATTATGAATGTCAAGATTTCTCGTTAAAGTAACCAATCATTTCCAAACACCCTTCTTCACATTGGAGAGAAAGCAGAGCATCGCGAAGATCACTTTGAAATTAAGTGTCAGTTATAGAAACATCTCTCTGCAATCAAACTCAATGTCACATTATTATAAATGTAAATAAATTTATAAATCTAAATTAAGAATGTCAAGATTTCTTGTTAAAGTAACCAATCATTTCCAAACACCATCACTTTATAAGCGCAGCACGTATGTTCTTCCCATCAACTCAACCTCTCAAGTTCCCTTCAACCTTCACATTGGAGAGAAAGCAGAGCATCGCGAAGATCTCTCTGAAATTAAGTGTACTCTTTTTGTGTGTTGTTTTCTTTGGAGCAGTTTCTGTTTTGTTTTTCTTTTCCAAGGTTTGTGTTTGGTTCTAGAGAAAGCAAAGGAAAATGGCTTGTTCATCATCAAGTAAGGTTATTATGGAGAAAGAGGAGAGGTCACATGTTTTAGCTATTGATGACAGTTTGGTTGATAGAAAACTCATTGAAAGGCTTCTCACCAACTCTGCATGCAAATGTATTTCTTTTTCAATTGTGATTGTTTTTCTTCGCTCATTTTTTTTTCTTTTTTCTTTTTAAATTTTTTTTTTTGTGATTGATCCAATTTTTATCATAAAGGAAATAAAATTTGACAACGTCTATTTTATCTTTTTTATAATGGGATGGTCTTGTTTGAAAAGTAGTTTGACTTTGTGACTATTTTTAGTTTGGTGTTAAAAAGTTCGTTTGGATTGGATTTTTTAATTTTTTTGACTTTTACAAAAAAAAAAAAAAAAGAAAAGAAGTGAAATGATTATAATTGGATATGATATTTTATTTTATTAATTTGTTTAATTAATTTATTTATTTTTGACTAAATTAACTCCCAATTTGGAAAAAAAAAAAAAAAAAAAAAGCGAGGGCTAAGGCTTGTCGATAATTGTCCATCAAAGCCAATAGATCAAACATGGCTCAAGCCTATAACGCTAGAGAAATAGAAAAGTTCGTTTGGGTGAGGAATTGGCTTTTAGACTTTTTAATTTTTAATTATTTTAATGAGTTGATTTTTTTGACTCTTTAATTTTTTAGTTATTTTAATAAAAATTTTAATAGCTTTGATCCATGCTGGTCAATTCCCTGGTTACATTTCAGTGTATAGTTGTTGTGGATTTTAATAGCTTTCTTTGAGATATTAAATGCATTCCCTCCGAGACAACACCAATGAAATCGTTTTTGTTGGGTTTTCTTTGTTCTGGCCCTAACAACCTCGCAAGAGATATAATTCAAGAATTTTCAATTGAAGTTGTCCATGACATTGTTGAATCGGCTTCAAATTACGTAATCAAAGGCGGTGATCTCTTTGAGTAAGTTCATAGTCTGTATTTTAGTTTTAAATTGATGGGTTTGTCATCTTACATTTGTCTAATTAAACAAAATGCGATTTTTTTTTTAATTATTTAACGAATTAATTTTTTTACCAGTTGAATTTGTGGTTTTGGCTCATGGGTTTGATGGGTTGGTGTCCTTTTATGTTGGTTGTTTTTTGGTCCATTTTACTCTTCCATTTGAGTCAATGAATCAATCAATGTGCATTAGTGTTACATTGAATAGTCATTAATTTTTGTTTTGTGGAAAAATTTAGCACCAAATTGAACCTTTGATTTGTTAGGTGAGAGCAGGCCGACCACAATGTTCTGTTCGGTTTTGTTGTTTAGTTTCATATGCAAATGAATGGATGAAGATGTATGTATATCTATATTTGATTCTGTGATTTGAATCTATTTTTGACGAACACAAACTTAGGGATTTGTGGCCAATCTGTAGATGGCCATTTTTTTGTAAAGCAAATAGATATACTTATGTAGCCTGAATTGATAATAGGAAGGTATTCCATCCTTGAAGATTATTCATTTTTACTTTGAGATCATAGAAACATTACAAACATTTTTTTTTTGGGTGAATAAAACATTACAAACATTATCAAATGCTTATGTCAAAATTTTAGTGGTTGCATTCATGTAATGTCATAATCTCGTACCATAGGGATGATATAACAGGAGCCATTTGGCCTAAACACAAATTAGTTGGTCATATTCTTTGTGACAAATTGATTTGTTTTTTTTTATATATATAGTTTTTTGATGGATTTAATTCATTATCTCAGCCCTATAAATTTCATCCTATACTACATATTTGTCTGGAAGCATAATTTGATGAATGTACTTGTTGTAGCTAATGTTATATAAGCTCTCAATTATATTTAACTTCTATGAGTTATCTATATAGTTTTGACAAACACAGTATATTCATTATATAAAGCATTATATTACTTTCTAAGTATATTTAACATTTCACAATCATGAACAAACATGTCTATATTTGGTGGATACATTGGTACCAATACAAATTATAAATTGCACAAGGAGTAAAAACTATGAAATCAATATCTATAACTATGATTTTACTATGTTCCAACACATTAAATATTGGACTAGATACTTTCTCAATCAAATTACTTTTGTATATGAGATGATCTTGAGATGAAGAAGTTCTTGAGGATGAGGTGAACTTGGAAGAATTTGTGTTGTAACTATAGCTTAAAGAATGAAGTTGGTCTGCTATTACAAAGCGATAGTAGAGCCATAGGTTAAAAACCAAAGATGAAGAAGTGGAGCAAAATATGTTGCGGCATTTTTATTGGGAGAATGGGCAATGGACCTTCAAAATTAAGTTTGGTGCCACGTCGGCAAATTCCATTTATTTGTAAGCGAATCACGATAGCGAGGGTCAAATTGATTAAAATTTCAAAAGTTTGGGGGAGAAATTAATGTTATCTGATGCAGGGGCCAAATTGAAAAAGCGTGAAAGTTTGAGGGCAAAATAATATTTCCTCTTATCTTATACCTATACTTTTGGCATTAAATGTTAATTGTATGTTGGATCTTCACAAATTAAACCATTTAATGAATTTTGCATTATTCTAAATTTAATTTTTTCTTTTTTACAAGAGTATCAAGCGTATTTGTACCATACTTTTTGGGATTTTATTATATTGACTTATCGTACCTATGCTTCATAGGTGCGAAATTATCTCGAGTAAAACTAATTGAGCCAAAAATTTCTTGATTACTCTATGCATGTGCTTTCGGCATAGCTGTAATTAGTTTATTCCTCAACTTAATTTCAATAGAATTGTTCCACTAATAATAATTTCAAAATTAAGTGGGTAAAAAAATTTAAAAGTCAATTACTTTCTAAAGAATTCATCAGGGCTAATGCTCAATTTTTTTATGTAAAATTTCATTTTTTTTTTCATTTTTGAGATTAAAAATGATTAATTAAATATTAAAAAAAAAATTGGGAGAAATTGATTTTAAAGATATAGTTTGGGGGTAAAATGAAATTTGGTGTCACATCAGCAAGATCCGTTTAATTATAGACGAAAACAGACGGTCAGGGGTTAAATTGATCAATTTTTAAAAAGTTTAGGGTCAAATTAAAATAATCGAAGTTTGATGCCAAATTGAAAACAGCGTAATTGTTTGGTGGGAAAAAAATGATATTTCCACTTTGAAAAATATATGTTATTTATAGTTATTGAAGAATCTTATAGCGCCCTCAAAAATAAACCCATGATATATAATATTAACATGCGTCATTATAGGAAAACAAGGAATATTATTCCATTCATCAGAGTAAACTTATTAAAAGACATTACATATAATAAAGAAAGTAAATGTCCTACGGGCTTACATCTTTCCAAGCCAATACTTGGACACAAAAATATGAGTACTGACTCATTTACAAGTTAAGCCATTGGCTTGAGTCCTTACATGTAATATCAAATAAAGCAAATAACAACTAATCTAAAATGAGTCTTCAACTCTAAGTCCTTCCAAGCTAATTCCTTGGAGGTAGCACATCACCTGAACCTGAAAATGATGTTCCCGTATAGGGTGAGCCACAGCCCAGTAGAAATATACTAAACCACATATAAGAATTAACTAAAGCAGTAGCATTCGATAGATGGTTAACACATAATAGTCAACTACATCATTATACAATTTCATGACACTAATGTCTATGACACATTTCACTTTCCAATTCAACAAGGATAACAAATCAAGTTAAACCTTTCTTATATCATAACGGATACACGTGTTAGTGTTGTATCAACCTCAATCAAAATTCACTTCCATACTTCCTAATTGATACACATTTTAGTGATGTACCAAATCAAACAACAAATATATCAGTAGATAAGCATATGAGCTGTATCATAACTGTAATGGGTGAGCATATGAGCTGCGACCACAGGTCCATCCTATCTTCCCTTAAACATTAATCGGTTTAGAGGTACATCCCTATCTTTCCCTAAACCGTGGAGTACATCCCCTATCTCCTCTCATACACAAGTGATGCATATAAACACAGAGTCATATACACAATCAATCAATACATAAAGTTAATGTACTATTCCAACCTTTATACTCAACAACCTAATCAATTGATTAGTTTCAGTTTTCCCTAATCTACATGCAATGTCTACAACAATCAAGACTATAGATCACCGATAGCCCAAAAGCGATTATTTCTAAGCGAAATAAATGTATCAACACATATATAATTTCAATTTCAAAGATGAGTGGTTAAATTATCCAACTACATCATTTAATCTCATAACTTCCCAATATTATGAATTAAATCAATTTCCACACCTTTCCCAAAATTAATTATACGAATTAATTTTATTACAACCATTAGGGCTTTTTAAATTATAAAACAACCCTTGCTTTTCTCAATATTACTAAATAACCCCAACATATCGAAATACCAAAACTTAAGATTAAAACCTATAAGATGGAGTAAGAAATCCCTACCTCGAAGCAAAGAACTCTAATGGAGAAGATGGAGATGGCGACCCAAACTCCAAAGTGCTCCAAATCCAAGATTGTTCAGATTAAATTGAAGCCCTCGACTCACTCTATCTTTTTAATAAAGGATCTAGGGTAGAAACACACTCTAAACAGATCAAACCTAAGAGAGAATGTGAGTGGAGAGGGAGAGAAGTCGGACCTAGGGTTTTGGAATAAAAAAGAGGATGAAAAAGTGATTTAAAACCCACTGCTGCCTATTTAAACTTGACAGGCTCGCTCGAGCGAAGACTTGGTCGCTCGAGTGACCAGACACAAGAAAGCCTCGCTCGAGCGAAGAAAAGCTCGCTCGAGCCAAAAACTTGATGCTTCAGGTATGCAACCCGAAAGCTCGCTCGAGCGACAGAATGATGCTCGAACGAAGAACTCGAAAACATACACCTCGCTCGCTCGAGCGAAGGAAAGCTCGCTCGAGCCAAGAAACACAACTCTCAGGTCCTAAGCCCAGACGCAGACTCTCGCTCGAGCGACCAAACCCTAGCTCGAGCGAAGGACAAAAATAACAGCTCGCTCGAGCGACCAATTCCTCGCGCGAGCGAAGGTCCAAAAATCTGGATAGTAACCCTTGGTTTCCAACCCAACCAACCTGAAACAAACCTGCCCAACACATCCTATAACTCCAAATGAGAAAATAAAGCACGACAACAACAATTATACAATGATAGAATCTGCGGAACCTAAGTCCGGATACAATAACCAAATGGGAAAAGACCGGGGTTGCTATAAATCTAGAAACCCTAGATGTTGATTTGTGATTATGTACCAATTCTAAGAAGAATATAACAATCCCAAACAAGCAATCAAAGAAAAATTGACACAACGATTTTACGTGGAAAAACCACAATTGGACACCTCCAACTGTGATAAAAAAATCACGGGCAACAGCCACAAGACAATGCACTAAGAAGATATAAAGGAATTACGGTATACTCTCAATTACCTAAGCGAATCCTAGCGCCTAATTGAACCAACCTCTATGTGCCTCTTCTAACCCCATCTTCACCTCGAATTGTCTTTCCAAAGAACCACTCTAGGATCACGAAGCTTGGGCTCGAATTCTTCAGACTCCCCCGAAGAACAACTCTCTCTTTTGTGTATAACAAACCAAACCTTTGATGTACTCTCTTTAAACCATGAGTTGAATACTCAATAAAAACATCAAAAAAACTAGCAAAATATCTCTAGATATAAACCTGAAGATCCAAAAAGAAGATCTGGAGAGGTTACCCTAGTGTTGGGAGAAAACCAACTATTTATAGAAAACCAAAGCAATCCTAATTTCAGAAGAAAACCAACTCCTTAACAAATCTAGAAATCTGGGGTTGTGCGGTCCGCTCGAGCGTGGGTCTTCCCGCTTGAGCAGAGACTTCATATTTTGTGATTTCATATAGGCTCCCGCTCGGCGAATCACACTATCGATACTTTTCGGGCATAGCGAGAATCTTGTGAGCTCATAAACCCGCTCGGCGCCTTTCCCTTTCGGCGGGAAGGCCATGGAAAAAAGCGGAAAAGTATAACATGAGCGGACATGCAACTTTGAATGCATTTTTGCATTTTGCTTCGAGCCGCGAGATGACCGGGCAACTCGACCCCCGTCATAATCAGCTAAGTGGCAATCTTGAAAACATTAACATCACAAACTGATCTGCAAGGCTCGATTCGAGTTGGATTCGCATCTAATAAACTCATAGCCTTACTGAAATAAAAAAGAGAATAAAATTACAGCTCAAAGGAGTTTTGTCAAACAGGGTTGCCAAAAATAAAAACCTAACAGTTATAATTAGGGTCAGGCTTCTCTCTAATCTGAGATCAGATTATGGCGGACTGTTGAGCTCGTAAAGGCCCACCACGAGTCATGTTTCGATGATTCGAACCGTTTCAATGTTTAAAACTCGTCGAATACTTTATCCTTATAAAAAATCACGTTAATCGGGTATCGATAACTACTTGAATGGATCAGATTTTTGTCAATGGTAAACATAATTTTTAAAATAAATTGTTGACAAAAATCTAATCCGATCAAGTAGCTATCGATATCCGGTCAACGTGATTTTTTAAAAGGATAAATTACTCGACGAGCTCTACACATTAGATGGATCGAATCATTGAAATGACACTCGTGGTAGGTCCCATGGGCCCAACAGTTGGAGAGAAGCCTCTCCTTTATAATTATTATAAGAAGCATTATATTACTTTCTAAGTATATTTAACATTTGACAAACATTGAAATACATGGGTAATACATGGGTACAATACATACTTATGTATACCCAAGCAAAAAAAAAAAAAAAAAAAAACTTATTCATGTATACAAAAGTGATGTAGATGGAGAAGAAGATCACGGATGATGAGCTAAACTTTGAGGAATATGTGTTGTAACTATAGCTTGAAAATGGACTTGGTTGCTATTAGAAACCGTAGTGGAGCCATAGGTTAAAGAAACCAAGGATGAAGCATTCCTTTGGAGGAGCAAGATATGTTGGCACAAGCATTTTTGCGGAGGAGAATGGGCAATGTAGCTTCAAAATTAAGCACATGAATTGCTTGCCTAATTGAAGGTCGAAGATTGGATCGGGGTGAACACACGAGCCCAACAATCATCAAGCATTCCATTTCTTTCTTAACAAAATTTGGGCATATCTTTGGATCTCTTGGTTTCGAAGCCTTCTCGGTACCATAGGGTCCCAAACCCACTCCACCATTCTCATCGACTTTTTGGAACCTCCAAATCGATGGGTTTTCTACCACAAACTATCTCCAATGCCACAACTCCAAAAGCGTAAACATCTAATTCCTTATTAAACTGCGTGTAATTAAACGATACGGTGCCATATAACCTCGAGTCCCTGCTAAAATTGTTGTTTGAGAGTCCTTTCCGTGATCGACAAGCCTAGCTAATCCAAAATCTCCAAGTTTAGCATTGAAATTTGAATCCAACATCACATTGCTTGATTTTACATCCTATACCACACATTATTCCCATTCTTCATGTAGATAAAGCAATGCGAAGCTAGGCCTTGAGCAATTTTGTACCTCATTGCCCATGTCAACAAGTTTTTCTTTGTAGAGATGGTAATCTAAGCTTCCATTTTCCATGAACTCATAAACAAGAAGGAGTTCTCCTTTGTCATGACACCAACCAAGTAATTGCACCAAATTTCTATGCCTCAATGACTAATAATCTTCACCGGATGCATACTCTTTTATTCCCTATTTTGATCCTTCGATATCCGCTTCACGGCAATGTAGAATTCAATTCCCTCGAAACCTTTAAAAACCCCACCAAATCCTCCTCTCCAAGCTTACGTTCATCTGCAAAGTAATTTGTTGCATGAAACAATTCTCCATATGAAAATTTCTTTGGCGATGCACGCCTCAAAGTCATTGTCCATGGATAGTTCAATAGTAAACTCATCTTCTTGTTTTGCTCTACTACTTTTCTTCCACAAAACAAAGCCAAGCAACGACAACCCGACAACCAAAACAAATGAGCTGACAGTCAATCCCATTACATGCCTTTTTGTTGTTTTACCTATCTTCTTTCCAGGGCTATGAGTAACTATGTTGGAGCTTGGACTTGGACTGGGACTGGGACTAAGATTGGGATCAGGATTGGGATTGGGACTTTGTAAAGTCGAATTGAACGTCCATGATTTAATATTATTTTTCTCAAAAAAAAGTCCTGTCGCAGCTGAAAAACCAATTGTAACCCATTATGGTAACATGGTCTTCAAATCAACCACAAAGCTAATGGAACTTTCAGCACTATTACTGTTATTTACAGAACCAGTATGGAGAATAACTATAGCGACCCCTGTCTTTTCCCATTTGATTATTATATCCGGACTTCAGTTCCATTGATCCTGTCATTGTATAATTGTTGTTATCGTCCTTTAATTTCTTATTTCTGAGTTATGGGATGCAATGGGCGGTTTATTCTGAGTTGGTTGGGTTAGAACCAAAGTGGTTCAGACGAGATTTTTGGACCTTCGCTCGAGGGAGGAGTTGGTCCCTCGAGATAGCTGTTATTTTGTCCTTCGCTCGAGCCAGGGTTTGGTCGCTCGAGCCAGAGTCTGCGTCTAGGCTTAGGACCTGAGAGTTGTGTTTCTTCGCTCGAGCGAGCGACGTGTATGTTTTCGAGTTCTTCGCTCGAGCGAGCATTTCGTCGCTTCGGCGAGACACTGAAGCATTGAGTTTTTGGCTCGAGCAAGCTTTTCTTCGCTCGAGCGAGGTTTTCTTAATGCAGTCGCTCGAGCGACCAGGTCTTCACTCGAGCGAGCCTGTCCAGTTTAAATAGCCAGCAGCGGGTTTTTAATCAGTTTTTCATCCTCTTTTTCATTCCAAATCCTAGTTCCGAGTTCTCTCTCTCCCAACTCATCTTCTCTCTTAGGTTTGATCTATTTAGAGTGCGTTTCTACCCTAGTTGCTTTATTAAAAATGTAGAGTGGGTTGTGGGCTTCAGTTTAATCTGAACAATCTTAGATTTGGAGCACTTGAGTTTGGGTCATCATCTTCGTCTTCTCCTTTTGGGTTATTTCTTCGAGGTAGGGATTTCCTACTCCATCTTATAAGTATTGTTCTAAGTTTTAGCACTTTAATATGTTGGGGGGTATTTTGGTAATTTTGGAAAAACCTGGTTGTTGTAATAAATTGATTGGTATAATTAATTTGAGGAAAATTGGAAATATTCGTTGAATTCATGGAATGGGGGATTTATAAGTTGAAATGCTGTAGTTGGATAATTTAATCATTCGCCTATTGAAATGTCGAGATTATAATTGTTGATACATTTATTTCCTGTTTAGAAATAACTGTTTTGGGCTATCGGTGGAGGATATCCATAATTGTTGTAGACATTGCATGTGGATTAGGGATAACTGGAACTAATTACATTGGTTAAGTCATTAAATTTGACTGTTGAATTAATACAGAAAATACGTGTATTGATTGAGCATTGCATTTGCATATTGTGTGGGAGGAGATAGGGGATGTACTCCACGGTTTAGGGGAAGATAGGGGATGGACCTCTAAACCGGATTTTGTTTGGGAGAAGATAGGGAATGGACTCCATTAGCATCACTTTTATGTGTGCTTATTTATATTGAAGTGTTTTTATTGATACAGCACTAAAATGTGTATCAAACTGGAAGTATGAAGTGTTTTGATATGAGCCTGAGTCTCATTTATTATGTTGAGATTGGAAGTAATGTACTGTGATATTCAAGTTCACTATTATAGTTTGACCAGGTTCTGAGCCATATTGCTAAAAAGGGTCAAATTGAACAACTAATGGAAAGTGAAACTGATAATTTGTGTGATCCAACTATTGAATACTATTGCTTTATTCAATGTTTATATTTGGTTTAGTATATTTCTACTGGGCTGTGGCTCACCCTATATGGGAACATCATTTTCAGGTCCAGGTGATCCGCTACCTCCAAGGACTTAGCTTGGAAGGAATCTGACTTGAAGCCTTGTCTTCAGTTATTTGTTTTTATTTGAATTACATGTAAACATTCAAGCCTAGGGCTTTATTTGTATTTGAGTTAGAACTCATAATTCTATTTGTGTCCAAGTGTTGGCTTGGCAAGTTGTAAGCCCGTAGGGCATTTATTTTGATGTTACATGTAATGTATTTATTTAAGGATACTCTAATAAATGAATTGTGGTTTATTTTCTTAAGTAATGCATCTTATTACTGTGTATGTTATGGGTTATTTTGAGGGCATTACAATAACACTCACATTTTGTGAACTAAATTATAACTAATCAAGCTTCATTTTCTAACCCATCTGTTATGTCATTGTTCCATATTGCATAAGCACTAGAATTGAGAGAGTTGATATCGATACCTACATGGGTTGTTGGTGTGATGTTGGTGGGTCCCGAGCATCTTGATAGGTACCAAACTCTACAACAACAAAAGGAGATCGCAACATATGTTGGTGAGCCGATTGGAAGACCAATGGAACCACCTACTGTGATATTGGGAGTGGAACCGTTAGGAACAAGGAAGAATGTGATCCCATCTGCAAAATCATAGCTTCCTATCGAATCAATGACAAACGAGAAATAGGTGTTGAAGTCGTGAGTTTTCGAAGTGTTTTCCTAAAGGAAAAGAGGATCTTTGTATGTGGCTCGACCAATTTGAGTAATTACAGGTCATGTTGATCTCATTTTAGGTGAGTTGGTTGCCTTCGGGTGAGACATAAGCATCTCCTTCTACAACTATCTTTGCATTTAGTTGCGGACCAATATTAGTCAAGTTGAAGCTCAGTGCAGTGGCATGAAGAGGGAATACTAGAAGTAGTAATGTGAGATGATGGCGTAGAACAAGTTTTGTGATCGGAAGGGGTTCCAAGAGTTGCGACCATAGCCATAGCCATGGTTGGTGGTGAGGAAAATTAGTGTTTGGTGGGTGAGTTTGACATATAAATTAGTAAATGACTATAGTCTATAGATCATTCCTTCGTACCAAAGTCGTTGTTTTTTTATAGTTTTTTATTGGAACAGAAGTTTTTCAACTTGGTTGAATCAGTCTTTTTGTATATTGATTCATAAATATAATTTTCTTTTCATTGCCTGCATTCTTTTTAATCACAAAAAAAAATAGAAAGCATTGCTTTGGGAATTTTTTTTTCGTTATTTTAATATTATGGATGTTGGGGTCCTTCTCATGTGACATTTGAATACCTAATGTTGCAATTTGTTAGGATTTTTATTCTTGGCAATCCGTTTGACAAAAAAAATTTGATTGTAATTTTATTCACTCTTGTACTTCTATAAGGAATTGGTTTTCTTCCAAAACTAGGATTACTTTGGATTTCTATAAGGAATTGGTTTTCTTCCAAAACTAGGATTACTTTGGATTTCTATAAGGAATTGGTTTTCTTCCAAAATTAGGATTACTTTGGTTGTCTATAAATAGTTGGTTTTCTCCCAAAACCAAATTAATTCCTCCAGATCTTCTTTTTGGTTCTTAAGGTTTATATCTGGGGATATTTTGTTAGTTTTCTTTGATGTTTTATTGAGTATTCAACTCATGGTTTAAAAAGAAAACATCAAAGGTTTTGTTTGTTCTACACAAAAGAGTTGTTCTTCGGTGGATTACGAAGAATTGAACTGAAAGCTTTGGTGGATTCTGGAGTGGCTCATCGTAAAGACAATTCCAAGGTAAAGACAAGGTTGGAAGAGGCACATAGAGGTTGGTTTAATTAGGCGTGAATTCGCTAGGTAATTGAGAGTATACCTGTGTAATTCTTTTAAATCTTCTTAGTGGATTGTTTTGTGGCTGTTGCCCATGATTTTTTTAATCACAGTTGGAGGTGTCCAATTGTGGTTTTTCCACATAAAATCATTGTGTCGATTTATCTTTTATTGTTTGATTGGGATTGTTATATTCTGCTTAAAATTGGTACATAATCACAAATCAACATCTAGGGTTTCTAGATTTTTCAATTGGTATCAGAGTGGGTCGTTCTTTTTTTTTAAAAAAAATTCTTTTAGAACGAGATCTTGTTTGATTTGTGATAATGGATTCAATTAAGTGAGGGAAATTCTATGGTTCGACCACCTACTTGGCGGATCAATTATTCTTTTGGAAAGCCAGATGAGATCTTTTTAAAATCTATTGATGAAAAAAGTTTGGCAATCCGTCATGAATGGGTGTCTTGAACCAATAATTACTGTTGATGGAGTAACTTTCCCCAAACCAATTGATAAGTGGGATACAACTGATTACCAAAATAGTAGCTGGAATAGTAAAGCTATCAATTCTCTCTTTTACATTGTCACACCTGAAAAGTTTAGTTGTATTTGCAATTGTGAAGTCGCAAAGGAGACTTGGGATATCTTATAAACTATTCATGAGGGCACTCATACATTAGCGCTCAAAACTTCAAAGGCTCACGTCTAGTTTCGAAAACCTTTCAATGAAAGATAGTGAGATCTTTGATGAATTTTATGCAAAGTTGAGTGACATTGTAAATTCCAGCTTTAATTTAGGTGAAAAAATACTGGAATCCAAAGTTGTGGGAAAAATTTTGAGATCTTTGTCCGATCGGTTCCAACCAAAAGTTCACGGCTATTGAGGAGGCTCAAGATGTTGACAACCTCAAGCTAGATCGATTGGTTGGAAATCTCCAAATTTATGATATAGCGATCCGGGTTTACCTTGTTGTATAGTGATCGGGACATGTGTCCGTGTGGATGTTAATGCTGTTTGTTGTTGTGTTTACATCCTTCCTTACTTTGTTTTGAGTTATAAGATGTGTTGGGCGGGTTTATTCTGAGGTTGGTTGTCTTAGAAACAAAAGTAGCTGCGAAATTTTGGTCCTTCGCTCGGCGAGGATCAGTCGCTCGGCGGCGTATGCCACAGTACTTGGACTGAACTTGTTATTTTTGGCTCGGCGAGCTTCTTCGTGGCTCGGCGAGCCTGGGTTGTTAGCGGTGCGAGTGTTTTACGTGTCACAGTCGCTCGGCGAGCCGACCCTTTCAGCGAGCTTTGTTTATATCAGTCTGACGGCGGCGAGATTCAACTTAGATTTTTATCACTTTTGATCCAAAATATTTCAGATCTGAGAGCTCCTCTCTCTAGCTTTGCACTCTCTCTAAGGATTGATCTATCTAGGATCATTTCGTTCCCTTCTTGCTTTGCTAAAGTGGTAGAGGTTGTCGGGGGCTTCGTTTTAATCTGAAAAAGTCGGAGTTTGGAGCATTTTAATTTCTGGGCTTCATCTCCTTTTGGGCTTAAACTTTGAGGTAGGGATATCCTACTCCTCTTTATGGATTCTGTCTTTGAATTTTGACATTTTGATGTGTTGGGGATATTTGTGTAATTTTGAGAAAGCTTGGGGCTTTTATGCAATTTTATAAAAGTTTGAGGTTTTGTTTTAAATAAACCGAGTATGCATGCCTAGTACATAGAAATGAGATTAATGATGAAAATGGAACCTTTAGGGTTGAAATGTTAATTATGGAAAATGCTATAATTACATTGTTTAATTAATTTGGATAATTAATTGTAGAATTGAGATGTTGATTATATATCCATTGTGTATTTATTTCTGTATAGAAATAACTGTTTTGGGCTATCGGTGGAGGATAGTCGTGTTTGTTGTAGACAATGCATGATGATTAGGCAAATTGAAACTAATCTGTGGAAAGTGTCATGGGACTTGACGATTTTTAGAATACATTAACTGTATGTATTGATTGATTGTATATAGAACCAATGTGTTTATATGCATTATGTGTAGAGGAGGAGATGGGGGATGTACTCCGCGGTTTAGGGGAAGATAGGGGATGTACCTCTAAACCGGATAGTGTTGGGAGAAGATAGGGGATGAACTCCGGAGACACAGCTCGTATGCTTGTCTTGAGAAATATAGATACAGCTCATGTGCTTATCTTGGAAATGTGAAGTAGCTGTTATTTGTGTTGGTATAGATATAACTAATATGTTTATCTATGTTGAAATGGAAAGAAAGGAAATATAAACTTGGATGTCTTGGAATTGTAGTAAGCTGTGAATGAATGTAAAAGTGTTGACCAATCTATCAAGCTGTTAATCTTTTAGGCTTTATTCATAACTGGTTTAGTATATTTCTCTTTGTTTGTGGCTCACCCTTTATGGGGATATCATTTTGAATGCAGGTAGCATGCCACCTCCAAGGACTTAGCTTGAGAGGCTAGTGGCGGATGGACTTTTGACTTCTATTTACTTTTGATGTATTGCATGTAACTTCAAGCCAAGGGCTTTATGTGTATTGAGCTAGAGCTCTTTTGTTTGTAACCAAGTGTTAACTTGGAAAGTTGTAAGCCTTTAAGGCACTACGCTTTTATTGTTTACATGTAATACTTTTATGCAAACGGATTAGTTAAATAGAAGATGGTGGACTTTTATTATGTTGATGCATGTTTAATTAATGGGTTTATTGTCATTATTTTGAGGGCGTTACAACTTGGTATTAGGCGTCTGGGTTTGAATACTTTGGAGTGCGTGGGAAGTGATTAGGATCACAATGGGTTTGTCTCGCTTGATAGAGGCGTAGATGTAGTGTAACATGCTATGTGCTTAGGTGATAACATGTTTACGTGATTATTTGGGTATGGGATTTAATTTCTAGGATGTTGATTGGATCCTTGGGTTTCAGGAGTCTTGTTGGAAAAGCACTTGATCAATCTTTGTTTCTAGCTGGAACTCTAGTAACACCTCGGGACTATCATTATCCGGAAGCGAAATCGTAAGTGCTTATGTGTTTATGTGCTTACGTGGAATGAATTCTGATTGTCCATGCATTAGGGCGTGAGTGTTTAGTTCGGCACATTTATGAATGTGCTAATGTTAATGTTGCCTTTATTAGGATGTCGGTCGGCGAGGTGGTAGGCGTGGCGAGTGGCGGCGAAATGCCTTTACGGAGGAGGCACCGGCGTGCAGAGGAGTTAGTCGAGCCAATGTGGCCGAGCAATGACAGCGGTATGGAGTGATTTGGCGAGGAATAGCGAGGGCTTTGGGTATTCTCGGTAGGGAATCGAGCGATTGGCGAGGCCTTCCTTCTTGAGGAGAGAGTTCTTAGGTCAAATCCGGACGAGTTTGTTGGGGATCCAAAGGAGCCGAAGGTGATAAGTGGCTAGAGCAAATGGCCAAGACATTTGAAATGCTTAGTATCGAGGATGGTGCATTGAAGGTGACCTTGGCATCCTTCGGTGAAGGAGATCTTGGTCGATGGTGGAAATATGAGAAGGCGAGTTGGTGGTGCATGGGAGGCGTTTGTACATGCTTTCGGAGAGGTTTTTGTCTGCTTGTGGCTAGGGAGAAGGCGAGGATCGGTTTAGCCGGTTGAGGCATGAGGGTTTGTCTGTGGCGAATTTGAGGCTACCTTTACTAGCTTGTCGAGTTTGCACTGAACTTGTGGCGGCGAGGCGCCGTTGTTATGAGTTCGGCGGAAGTTGAGGCGTGGCCTCAAGTTGAGGTTAGTGGTTCTTATATCAGGGTATAGGCATATGGTAGGTCTGCGGCTCATATGGAGCTAATGATGCGATAGGAGGAGGAGGAGAAACTTCGGGAGTTCAAGAGGGGCGGAGGGCGGGGTGATGGTAGGAGACAGAGGGGTTATAACCCTTAGCCGTCTCAGGGTGGTTTGGCTAGGTCGACTTTCGATGTCAGTCTGCGAGCTCGGGAGGGCAATCGAGGAGAGTTCTGTTACAAGTGTGGCCATGGGTCACAAGGCATCGGTTGCCCTTGAAAGCGGAGGTCGAGAGTGCTTCTTCTTGGCTAGACCACCGAGTCGAGTTTGGGCGGCGCCCTTGTCTTGTTATCGATGTGGGACCTAGGCACTGAAGAGGTTTGCCCATAGTTGAGTGCCACTTGAGGCGTCTGGTTCTAAACGAGCGCGGGGTTTTCAACCATTTCGATCTGTCACGAGCATCGAGGCCAATCAGGGGCTTCTTCGTCCGGTCGGTCTGTGATCCTATGCTCCTAGAGGTGGCAGTGGATCGAGGGCCTAAAGGCGGCGTGTATCTTTATTACAGCGAGATCTTATATCGCTCCATCGGTAGTGAGAGGTACCTTTACGTTTTGCAACTCGGTTGCTAGAGTGTTGATTGATACCGGTGCATCACATTCTTTTGTATCTGCTGCATTTGCATCTGTGTTGGAGTTGGAGTTAGCGCTTTTAGCATCTCCTATCTGTGTTGTGTCACCTCTTGGAGGTGAGTTGATTCTGGGGCAGGGTGTTAGAGCTTGTGACATAGAGGTTGATGACCATAGACTTGCTTTTCCTTTTGTTGTTATGCCCATGAGGGGCTTTGATGTTATATTGGGTATGGACTGGTTATCGTCATACCGGGCAGTTATTGATTGCTATCGCCGGAGGGTTACTTGTTGTCTGATGGCGAGTGTTTCCATTTCTTAGGAGACCGAGTTGGTAGTGTTGTGCCACAGGTGTGATCATGACGGTGGAGTGAGCTTAGCGGTCTACTTGCTAGCTTTGAGAGTGGTGAGTGTGATGAGACCTTGATTGTGTTGCGAGGGTGGTTTGTGAGTATTGGATGTCTTTCAGGAGGATCTTGTTAGTTGCCACCTCAGGAGATTGAGTTCTCCATTGATTTGGTGCGACAGCGCCGATTTCTATGGCACCTTACCGTTTTGCTCAGCGAGTTGGTTGAGTTGAAAGTTGACTCGGGAATTGCTAGATAAGGGCTTTGTTCACCTAGTGTTTCACCGTGGGAGCACCGGCACTCTTTGCTAAGAAGAAAGATGGTGCCTTGAGATTGTGTATCGACTAGAAAGTTGGCGGAGCTACGGTTAAGAATAAGTACCCTATGCCCCGTATCGATGATTTGTTTGACCAGTTGAAGGGTTCCGTTGTTTCTCTAAGATAGATCTGAGATCGGGTTACCACCAGTTGAGGGTCAGGGAGGAGGATATTCGAAGCGGCATTCCATACAGCGGTATGGCCATTATGAGTTTTGGTGATGCCATTTGGGCTTACCAGCATGGCGGTTTTAATGGACTTGATGAACGGGATCTTCCGAGAATTCTTGGATCGTTTTATAGTCGTTTTTGTGGATGATATTCTTATCTATTCACCTTCAGAAGAGGAGCATGAGGCACACTTGAGAGTGGTGCTTGAGTTGTAGAGCCCATAAATTTGTATGCCAAGTTTGGGAAGTGTGAGTTACGGCTTGAGGAAGTCAAGTTCTTAGGCCACGTGGTATCAGGAAGGGGTGTCTGTTGATACATCAAGGCGAGGCGATGCAAGATTGGGCCTGACCTAAGAGTGTGTTTGAGATCCATGATTTTACGGGTTTGGTGGTATTACCATGGGTTTGTGAAGGATTTCTCGAGTTAGCTTCAGATTGACTAAGTGACTCGGAAGAGTCAAATTTGTGTGGAATGAGACTTGTGAAAATTCATTTGAGAGTTGAAGGTTAGATTGACCACCGCTCGGTCTTGATTATTCGGAGAGGGTTGGGTTATGCTGTGTATTGTGACTCCTCACGAGAGGGTCTGGGTTGTGTGTTGATGCAGGAGGGGAAAGTGGTAGCTTATGGCTCACGTCAATTAAAGATTCATGAGAAAAATTATCCTACGCACGACTTAGAGTTAGCAGCTGTGATCTTTGCCTTGAAAATCTGGAGGCACTACCTTTATGGTGAGAGATTCGAGGTGTTCTCGGATCATAAGAGTCTGAAGTATCTGTTTTCACAGAAAGACTTGAATTTGAGGCAGAGGAGGTGGATGGAGTTCATTGAGGATTATGACTTCGAGTTGCATTATCATCCGGGGAAGGCCAATGTTGTGGCCGACACTCTTAGCGAAATCCATAGGTGATGTGGTGGTGTAGCCATCGAGAGTGGGAGATGTTGGGGGCACTTGGCGAGTTTGATTTATACAGGCGAATCTGTTGAAATTGCGACCTTGTTTTGTTGTTCTTGTGACCCTACACTTGTGACTCGAGTGTTAGAGGCGAGAGAGGTGACCTTGAGGTAGATTCCTCCAAGAGAAGATCTCGATTGGGAAGGTTGAGAAGAGTGCAGCGGTGTATCTGACTTGAGTGTGCGATCTGAGACCGCTTGTTTGTGCGAGTCTTCTTGGGAGGAGGTACTCAAGAGTTTCATCATTCGCGCCTTGCGGTACATCCGGAGAATGCGAAGATGTACGAGATTTGGGTCGCCAGTTTGGTGGCGGGGCATGAAGAGATGTGGCGATCTTCGTGTCTAAGTGCCTTACTTGTCGACAAGTGAAGGCCGAGCATCGAAGGCAGCCGGGTGTGTTACAACCCTTGCCTATTGCCGAGTGGAAGTGGGAGCATGTCACTATGGACTTTGTTGTAGGTCTTCCGAGGACTCAGCGGGGTAGTGATGCCATTTGGGTGGTTGTAGACCGGTTGACTAAGTTGGCGCACTTCATTCCTATACGCGTGAGAGATTCGGTAGATTATCTTACCGACTTGTATGTTCGGGACATAGTGAGATTGCACGGGTCCCGATGGCGATCGTCTCGAGATAGAGACCCTCGTTTACTACTAGATTGTGGCGAGTTTGCGAGTGCTTTGAGCACTAAGTTGACCTTGATGCGGCTTATCATCCTCGGTGACAGGCGGTCCGGCGTACTATTGAGATCCTTGAGGATATGCTTGGGGGTTGTGTCCTTGCCTTCAGTGGGACGTGGGAGAGGCACTTGCCATTGGTATAGTTTGCCTACAACAACAGTTATCAGTCTAGCATCGGTATGGCACCGTTCGAGGCCTTGTATGGCCGCCATTGTAGGTCTCCAGTTTGTTGGGCCGAGGTGGGTGACACACCTTTGTTGGGTCGGAGTTGGTTAGGGAGGCGGCGGAGAAAGTTGAACTTATCCGTAGGAGGCTTATTCTGACCGAAATCTTATCTTGACCGTGGAGGAGACCCTTGGGTTTGAGGTGGGTGATCATGTCTTTGAAGATATCACCTAGGCGGGGATTGATGAGGTTTGGGAAGAGGAAGTTATCCCCTCGGTTTATAGGGCCTTTGAGATCCTTGAGAGGATTGGCGAGGTGGCTTATCGATTAGCTTTGCCGCCACGTTGTCCGGAGTTCATGGCGTGTTTCATGTGAGTATGCTTGAGTATGAGCGGATCCGTCACATGTCTTTGGATTGGTGATTTAGAGGTAGATGAGGATGCCTCGTATGAGGAGAGACCGGTTCGAGTCTTGGATAGGCGGGATCAAGTCTGCGTGGCAAGACCATCCCTTTAGTTAAGGTTTTGTGGAAGCATCACGGGTGGAGGAGGCCACTTGGGAGCGTGAGTTGGAAGTCATGAAATATCCGGACTTGTTTGTTGATTTGTAGTCATGTAATGAGAACTTGTAATTTTGTTGAACTTTAAGAACATTATTTGTGTCTTAAGTTGTGAAAAATGGTATATGTTTTGATTTAAGGAAGTATTATAGAACTTGCCTTGATATAGAAGTTGATATAATATTGCATGTGTTAGCTATATTATAGAATTGGAGATATATCATGAAATTTTGTTATGATATGAGTTGTGAACCATGTATATTGAGAATGGTTGGAAAGTGGAACAGGAAATGCATGTGATAGATGTACTTGAAATATTTATATATGTGAAATGCCTCTTTGCATGAAATGGGCGACCGATGATAGGTCGAATTGTTGAATGTTATAGTGTAACATTGTTTAAAGTGGAAACAAAACTATTTTTGAAAACTTGTTTCAATTTGAGGGCGAAATTCTTTAAGGGGGGGAGGTTATAGCGATCCTAGGTTTACCCCTTGTTGTATAGTGATCCGGACATGTGTCCGTGGATGTTAGTAGCTGTTTGTTGTTGTGTTTACATCCTTCCTTACTTTGTTTTTGAGTTATAAGATGTGTTGGGCAGGTTTGTTACAGGTTGGTTGTCTTAGAAACAAAGAGTAGCTGCCTAGAATTTTGGTCCTTCGCTCGAGCGAGGATCTGGTCGCTCGAGCGAGCATATGCCCTGGTACTTGGACCTGAACACTGTTATTTTTGGCTCGAGCGAGCTTCTTCGTGGCTCGAGCGAGATTCTGGGTTGTTAGCGGTGCGAGTGTTTTCTGTGTCTGGTCGCTCGAGCGAGCCGACCTTCGCTCGAGCGAGCCTGTTTATATCAGTGCGACAGCAGCGAGATTCACTTTAGATTTTTATCACTTTTGATCCAAAATATTTCAGATCTGAAAGCTCCTCTCTCTAGCTTTGCACTCTCTCTAAGGATTGATCTATCTAGCATCATTTCCTTCCCTTCTTGCTTTGCTAAAGTGGTAGAGGTCGTCGGGGGCTTAGTTTTAATCTGAAAAAGTCGGAGTTTGGAGCATTTTAATTTCTGGGCTTCATCTCCTTTTGGGCTTAAACTTTGAGGTAGGGATATCCTACTCCTCTTTATGGATTCTGTCTTTGAATTTTGACATTTTGATGTGTTGGGGATATTTGTGTAATTTTGAGAAAGTTTGGGGCTTTTATGCAATTTTATAAAAGTTTGGGGTTTTGTTTTAAATAAACCAAGTATGCATGCCTAGTACATAGAAATGAGATTAATGATGAAAATGGAACCTTTAGGGTTGAAATGTTAATTATGGAAAATGCTATAATTACATTGTTTAATTAATTTGGATAATTAATTGTGGAATTGAGATGTTGATTATATATCCATTGTGTATTTATTTCTGTATAGAAATAACTGTTTTGGGCTATCGGTGGAGGATAGTCGTGTTTGTTGTAGACAATGCATGATGATTAGGCAAATTGAAACTAATCTGTGGAAAGTGTCATGGGACTTGACGATTTGTAGAATACATTAACTGTATGTATTGATTGATTGTATATAGAACCAATGTGTTTATATGCATTATGTGTAGAGGAGGAGATGGGGGATGTACTCCGCGGTTTAGGGGAAGATAGGGGATGTACCTCTAAACCGGATAGTGTTGGGAGAAGATAGGGGATGAACTCCGGAGACACAGCTCGTATGCTTGTCTTGAGAAATATAGATACAGCTCATGTGCTTATCTTGGAAATGTGAAGTAGCTGTTATTTGTGTTGGTATAGATATAACTAATATGTTTATCTATGTTGAAATGGAAAGAAAGGAAATATAGACTTGGATGTCTTGGAATTGTAGTAAGCTGTGAATGAATGTAAAAGTGTTGACCAATCTATCAACTGTTAATCTTTTAGGCTTTATTCATAACTGGTTTAGTATATTTCTACTGGGCTGTGGCTCACCCTTTATGGGGATATCATTTTCAGGTACAGGTAGCATGCCACCTCCAAGGACTTAGCTTGAGAGGCTAGTGGCGGATGGACTTTTTGACTTCTATTTACTTTTGATGTATTGCATGTAACTTCAAGCCAAGGGCTTTATGTGTATTGAGCTAGAGCTCTTTTGTTTGTAACCAAGTGTTAACTTGGAAAGTTGTAAGCCTTTAAGGCACTCGCTTTTATTGTTTACATGTAATACTTTTGTACAGAACGGATTAGTTAAATAGAAGATGGTGGACTTTTATTATGTTGATGCATGTTTAATTAATGGGTTTATTGTCATTATTTTGAGGGCGTTACATATGAGGCACATAGAAATTTCAAAAAGAAACAAAAAGATGTTGCTTTTAGTAGTGCTCATAAAGTGGTTGAGGATTCTGATGAGGGCTGTGAGATAGATTCCAAGATTATGGCTGCTTTTGTTAAACAATTTAAAAAATCTTTTTTGAAAAAGAATCCTAATCTTTTGGAATCTACTCATACTCATAAATCTAAAGGCAAAGATAAACTCAAAATTAATCCTATCGCCAAGAAAGAAAAAGGAAAGATACAAGGGAACTCTGAAAGTGTCCAATGCTATGAATGCCAAGGATTTGGCCACTTTGCTTCAGAATGTCTTACTCGTTTGAAGAAGAAGAAAGCCCTCGCTATCACTTGGGATGATGAATCAGAATCCGATAAAGATGAAAGTGACAATGAAAATCAGGGCGAAGAGGGGCATAAACAATTTCTTGCTTTCATGGCGGCTTTCGAAACCGAAGGACGAACAGAGTCTTCGAAGAGGTCGGTTGGGAACACCACTGATGATGAATCCTCGGAGGATGATGATGAAGAGCTTGAGCAAGCCTATGAAAAGCTGTATAAGGAGTCTCTTAACTTATTCAAATTGAATGACAAACTCACAAATAAACTCAAAGCATGTGAAAGTGAGAATGTCAAACTTAAGGAGGAGATTTCCAAGGCTATGATCAATGCCATCAAGATAGCTAATGATCAACAAGTTCTTTGTGCAAAACTATTGACTTGTGAGACAGAGAGGAATGAGCTACAGGAAACCCATGCCATGTTTGAAGAAAAGATTGAATCTCTCAAGATGTCACAAGTTGCTTTGAAAGAACTAAAGATCAAGAAAGAGGAAGAGCTCAAGTGTGCCATGGTTACCATTGGCCTTTAGAACAAAGGATCAAAAACTTTGGAGGATATCATTGGGTCTCAACGAATCTGTTCAGACAAGAGTGGCATTGGCTTTGGAGATAAGAGAGAGCAAAAACAGAGTGCTTCCACATCTCTTGATACAAGAACTCAAGGAAAGGGAGGACAAAAGATTCAACAAGATGAAAGACTTCTCAAACTCCCTAGAGTTGGTAAGGTAAAAGAAAAGAAGGTACACCCTATTTTTATTTGTCATCATTGTAGTATGCATGGTCATATTCACCCTCATTGTTATAAGTTGTATGGGAGAGTGCCTCAAAAAGGTAGAAATTCGACTTACATATCCAGGTGGAATACCAAGATTCATGAGGGTGTTCACAACAACACGACACTTACCAAGACCGCTAGACCTGATTTTGTTAAGACCAAAAAGATTTGGGTGAGAAAACCTGACTTGTGTTAATTTGTTTATTTGTTTTAATTTTTGGATTTCTGTGTGTGTTTTTTTTTTAATGAGAAAAAAAAATGTGTGCTTCTTCTTTTTTTGTCTTGCTTGGTTTAGAAAAATAAAAAATAAATAAAAAAAACCCAAAAAGATTTTCTTAGTATGGTTTTGCAAGCTTGAAATTTTTGAGTGGTCCTTGGTGCATATTGGAATTGATAAGAATATCCATTACATGTTGATATGTGTGTGCTTTCTATGATCCTTACTCATTTTGGAGTGTGTGTTTTTTTATTAGTATGTCTCATTCTGTACACACTCTTGGATTAGAAAATATCGGAGCCTTCTGCCTTAGTGATCTGTTTTTTCTATGGACTTCTGGCATTGTATCTTTTGCTTTTCTAGAGGAATTGACCTATACTAGCATATCATGGGTGATGTTGAGTCTCTTAACCACCTTCCATCTTTTTGCATCTCCACAGCTTTCCCCTCTGTTCTTTGTAGTCCAGCCATGAGGAAAAGGCTACCTCAGAGCCACCAACCAGGCTATCCTTTTTATATCCATGCTTCTCTGGTTTGGTTTCCATACTCTTGAGCGTGTCAACCGCCAATAAGTGTGCAAAAGAAAGAAAAGAAAAAATGTGCAAAAGAAAGAAAATTAAAAAAAAATGTGAAAAAAAAAGAAAAAGGATTCATTGATTGAGGGGGAGCCTCCGCTATTACTCAACAAATACCCCTTGATTCCTAGTGGTTTGACTTTCCTTAGTTATGCTTAAATTCTCTTGTCAGGGGTCCAGCTATCAGATCACTACTAGGATTTGAATCTTGTGTTTGTCGAACTCCAAGAGTCACACACACACTTTTATCATGGGATCTATGCTTTTTACATATTGCATCACTTTCTTTTATAAGGAATCTTCTAGAGGCTGTGCACATTGTGTTTTCAAGTAATTGTGCTTCTTGGATAATCTTGTGTGTTTCAAGGTACAAATCAGAAATTCCTTGCTTGCTTTACCATATTATTTTTGTCAGATTCTTTTTTTCATTGTTTTCTGTACAGTGTTTGTAGTTGCTTTGAGTAAAAGAGAGATTGACATTAGTTGGTTTGTGTGTTGCTATCCACTACTTGTTTATTGCTTACATCTCGCGGGTTATTAATTTTTCCATCATCTTGTTCCTGTTTGTGTGGTTTTTGATCTTGCCTTAGTTGATTGAGCTTCCTTTGTCAATTCGTGACAACAAGGGGGAGTAAGATTGTCCGGTGCTTGTGTCTTAGGATTTCATGTATTCAAGCCATATTCATGCCATGTGTCGGGTGCATGTGTTTTAGTTTTCAGGTTTTCATGCTGCATGTTCTTAAATCTCCAAGTCGCATATATTCATGTTTTCCATCTCATGCTTCAAATGCTTTAAGATAATCTTGTCATATGTTTATTGCTTTTTTATACTCTTGTGGGACTAATAGTTGTTTTGAAGATTGTGGCACTAATAGTTGTTTTGCAGATCATGACCTTGAGAAAGAAGTTGGCATTTGTTGGCTGTAATGGGTTGGGGTGATTAGGATTTTATTTGTTAGGTGTGTTTTGTCACGGTATTGCCAAAGGGGGAGATTGTTAGGTTTTTATTCTTGGTAATCCCGTTTGATAAAAAAAATTTCAGTTGTAATTTTATTCACTCTTGTACTTCTATAAGGAATTGGTTTTCTTCCAAAACTAGGATTACTTTGGATTTCTATAAGGAATTGGTTTTTTTCCAAAACTAGGATTACTTTGGTTTTCTATAAATAGTTGGTTTTCTCCCAAAACTAAATTAATTCCTCCAGATCTTCTTTTTGGTTCTTAAGGTTTATATCTAGGGATATTTTGTTAGTTTTCTTTGATGTTTTATTGAGTATTCAACTCATGGTTTAAAAAGAATATATCAAAGGTTTTGTTTGTTCTACACAAAAGAGAGAGTTGTTCTTCGGTGGATTCTGAAGAATTCGAGCCTGAAGTTTTGGTGGATTCTGGAGTGGCTCATCATAAAAACAATTTAGAGATGAAGACAAGGTTGGAAGAGGCACATAGAGGTTGGTTTAATTAGGCGTGGATTGGCTAGGTAATTGAGAGTATACCTGTGTAATTCCTTTAAATCTTCTCAGTGGATTGTTTTGTGGCTGTTGCCCGTGATTTTTTAATCACAGTTGGAGGTGTCCAATTGTGGTTTTTCCACATAAAATCATTGTGTCGATTTATCTTTTATTGTTTGATTGGGATTGTTATATTCTGCTTAAAATTGGTACATAATCACAAATCAACATCTAGGGTTTCTAGATTTTTCACAATTAATTAAGTTTGGTGCAAGGCTGGCCTTAGGGAAAACCCGCCTTGGACTCTCGAATCCTGTTTAAAATATAGGTTCCTTAATAATTTTAATTCTTATATTATGTTTGATTCATTATAATGAAATAATTATTCCTATTATAATATTCATTCTCACATTTTTTAGTTCATTAAAAAATTTATTAAAAAATATATTACAAATGAATCATCATTGAATAATCATTTTACAAAGAGTCTAAAGAATAACTATTTCATTTTATTCAATTTTAATAATAAAAAAATTTGTATTGGAAAAATTTTAAATACAATTGAAGTGATGAATTATTCAAAAGTAATAAATGATTGTGTGTCAAATATATAGATTATTTATAAAATATTATTAACTACACTAGTTACAATTTTCTTTAGAGAAAGAAAATTCTTAAAGCTAAATTACGTCACAAAAAGTTTATCAAAGTAACATTGTTTTTGTCTAATTAGCGCACACTTACACTTTTTATTAAAATATTATTTTAGTTTTTGCATTTTTGCTAAAATTTCGTTTTGGTATGGATGGATGGATGGATGGAAGGGTGACATTGCAATTAGATTTTAAAATTTCACTTTGGTAACAATAGATGCGAGGAAGGGTGACATTGCAATTTGATTTAAAGTATGAGAGATTGATTGTTACAATTGAAAATAAAAAGACCAAAGTGAGATTATAGTGAAAATATAAGGGTGCCAAGCATAATTAAACCTTTTCTACCGGTTCCTTTTTTGTTGGGAGTGTTTGGTATAACTGTTAATAGATTATAAATTATAACTTAACATATTATAGATTATGACTTTAATCAGAAATTGTTAATAGCTTTTTGATATGTACATTTCCTTTTTAAATTGAATTAACCTTTATTCGTTCTAAATTAAATTAAATTAAATTTTTTATTATTAACTACTAGTCCACATTTCCTAAATATAAATTAAAAAAAAAACTAGTCTACAGTCCATTTAGTTCTTTTTCTTTTTTCAAAAATAAAAAATAAAAAAATTGAAGGTATAATCATAAATAAGTTGTTATAATTAGTTAATCGAGAGAGAGATGGGCAACTTATTAAAATTAGCTTTTTTGGGTTAAAATAAATTATTAGAATTAGAAACTGTCTGAAATAAATTTAACCAAACAATATAAAATAACTTTTCCAAAATTAATATATATATGTGTGTGCGTGTGTGTTGGTTCAAAAAATCACACCAAACAATGCAAAATAGCTTTTTATTTGTGTTCATGTTTGCAAATTAAAAGCTTTATTTACATCTTGATCCCAGTTTTACTTGAATTTGCAGTTTTGGCGTGGTTAAGTGCTACAATTTTTAATTAAAGGGGAGTCAAATAAAATTGCCCTATAAATTTCTCACCGAAAACCAAGTTTAAAAAGACTCAAAAAATAAATTTTTAATAACTATCACACGCAACCAAAAAAAAAGGGGGGGGTTTTTTTTTAAGGTCCCTAGTATTATGATTTTATAACATAAAAGACACTCAATATTTTTATAATGTCTAAGGTCCCTCAACATCAATGCAGAGAAAATTCGATCTAGAAAAATTTAACGAGAAAATTAAATCCAAAGAAAATTCAACGAAAAAAGTTCAATCCGTGAAATTCTTTGGTCCAAACCTAGAAAATTCAATTTAATCGGAGAAATTCTCTGGTCCAAACTAGAAAATTCAATTCAGAGAAATTCACTCGTCGAATTTTCTCTGAACTTCCTGAGAATTCTAGTTGACGAGAGAATTTCTCGATGACTTCCTGAAGAAATTCCCAAATTTCTTTGGTGACTTCACAGAGAAATTCCCAAATTTCTCTTACTAAATCACATACTCGCCCCTATAATTTTCTCGGGCCATCATTAGAGAAATTTCCCTCTCCAAAGAAAATTTCTCTGGCCTTCCTAGCCTTTCCTTCTCTGCAAAGAAATTTCCCTTCTCCAAACCCAAAGAAATTCACAAAGAGATGGAAAAGTCAGTGTATACGCAAAGTGCTTCGGAAAGGGATGTCAAAAAATTGACTAATGTGAGTGAGCTCAGAGGAAGTGCCCATCAACAGTTCCATGATCCCTAATTCATGTGTCTCCAGGACCATCTATAAGCGGCTTGTGATTCGAGATAAGGAATAACAAAGATCTTCAACCCTGTTTAATCCACACAAAATAAATAGATAAATAATCATGACTCCTATATAAGAAAGTACCAATCACAAACTTAATCAGCAGCAAGTAGCAGATGAGCTTACCATGGTTGATTGAAGAAATCTAAACTTTTTTCGGCACTACGATTTGCTTCCCCTGCTACAAGCTTTAGATCCCTACTTTGAGATTCAACCAAAGCATTTATGAATTCCACTGGCGATTGGCTGAACCCAAGAAAGAAGAATCGTCTCCTACGGTGCCATCAACCAGCTAGCATGTGTAAGAATAACATTGGCCATGCGGATGAAGACAACGAATCTAGGGTTTCCATCGTCTTCAATCTTGGGAAGAGAAGGAAGCGGTGGACGTTTGAACTGACGAGCCATCATTCCTTTCTTACCCTTGGCTTTAACCACCAAGAATCATTGCCGATGATAATGCTGAAAACAAAGGTTTTGAATCGTCCGAGAAAAGACCAAGGAGTGCTTGATTAGGGCTTCTTCATGTGCTCTTCTTGAATTCAACATTGGTACACCAACCAGTGCATTCAAAGACATACCAACAGCCTCCACGTCTGTTCAACAGCTCTGCAATGCAACTATTGCGCTCTCTCTCTCTAGATTCTCTCTCTAAAAAGTGCAGAGTGTTTTTGATAGATAGAATGGAGAGACAAATCATCGAATTGGTTGATGGAGGTTTGAAGGGTGAGGGATATCAAATTTCTCCGTGGGGACATTAGACATCATAATATAATATTGTGGATCTCTTCTATTACTAAAATTGGGAGAGAGACCTTAGACCAATTTTCCTAAAAAAAAGACTATCTAAAAAGCAATTTCCAAGCACGACCTAAAATAGGCTACAATTTGCAAACAAAACAAGAACTGAAGTTATTCAAGGAAGGCTTGAATACGTAACAAATTTTAATACAAGTTCAATTATAACTCGTCAGTCTAACATCAACTTTTAATGAGTAATGGAGATTAATTAGGGTTGTTTTGAATATGACTTATAAATTGATTGTTTTACTTATTATGAAAAGACATACAGAAAAGTAGAGAGATGATATAATCCAAATAAGTTAATAAATTAATAAGTTCCTTATTTAGGCCCCGTTTGGCAAGATAGTTGGGATTAATTTAGCCCATTAAACGAGAAAATATGCCAAAAAACTAATAAGACAAAATGTCGTATCTAAATCATAATCATTTCACTTTTTTTCTCACAAAATTACAAAAAGTCAAAAGTTCATTCCAAACGAAATTTTTTAGAACAACTCCAATAGCGAGGCATTGGAGCGCTATTGCTATAAAATAGTATAGAGTTCACTTTTTTTATCTCCAAAAGTTAGCTATCAGAGCTGTTAAATTATACCTTTGCCATCTCTTCTATCAAATTTGACACCAATTTTACTTATAGATAAAGCTGCCAGAGCAACAATTTTGGGAGACCAGTGGTCAGCCAAGTGGTTCAACCGGGTGGTCGACCACTTGGTGGAAGTTTTTCTCAATTTTTCAGAAAATAAAAATTTAACCATTGAAATAAATTGATATCCTATGATTATTTTACACTAATTATTATTAAATTATAACTTTAATTATTCATTTTGGCTATCAGCATTGAACTTACTTTTTAATCTGATTAAAATAATCAAAAGTCAAACAAAACAACAAGCCTTATGAGGTTGTCCAAAGAGCTCCTAGTTTGACTTTTAAAAGGAAATTACCTTACATGGATTAGAAGATGTAAACCACAAATTAGTGGGAAATGTTTGAAAATTTCAACAAGATTGACAAATGAAAAATATATTACAAGGACATGACCCGATCGAGTAAATGATCAAGTGATCGATCACTTGATGAAAGTTTTACTCAATTTTGCCAAAAATAACAATTTAACCATTAAGATAACATTACTATCCTATAATTATTTTACACTATTTATTGTTAAATTAGAACTTTGACTATTCATTTTAGTTATTAATCATTAAACTTACTTTTTAATCGGACTAAAATAATAAAGAGTCAAATGAAAGAACAAGGCTTATGAGGTTGTCCAAAGAGCTCCTAATTTGATTTTTAAAGGGGGAATTACCTTATAGTAGATTCAAAAGATGTAAACCGCAGTGAGAAATGTTTGAAAATTTCCACAGTATTGATAAATGAAAAACATATTACAAGGACATGTCCCTTAATTCTCAAATCTCTCTCATCTCATAACAAGAAGTTATTGATTGAATAATGCTTGAGACCCCCTTTTGGGGGTCACCCCCTCACCCCCCTTTGCCACGTGGCGGGTGGTGATTGGAGGAGCGGGAAAAAAAAGAAAAAGAAAAAGAAAATGTAGCTAATGAGAGAGAGAGGGGGTCAAAGGCGGTGGGGGGAAAAGGGGGGATGAATCATTACTCATGAGGATGAAAGTTGCACCCCTCCATGCATTGGTTATTTTTTTCTCTAACTCTCATCTGCATGTATTGGTTTTTTTTTTTTTTTTTTTTCCAACTCCCATCTGTATATAGTTTCTCCTTTTATAATTAAAAACAAAACATATTTTATTTTATTTTATTTTAATAAAATACATATAATTTTTAATATATAAATTAAATTTTTATATAATTAATATTATTTTAAAAAATATCAAATTTATTTTTAAAATGAGACTAATATTTAACATATTTAATAAAAAATTAAATTAATAATTCAAAAAATATAAAAAATTTACATAATTAAAATGATTTGTATGATAAAAATTTACATATAAATAATAATTATTTAGAATTAATTTTAAATAAAAATATTATTTTTATTTGATCATAAAAAACATCGACTTTGGTACAGAGGAATGATCAGAGACTATAGTCATTTACTAATTTATATGTCACACTCACCCACCAAAAACTAATTTTCCTCACAACCAACCATGACTATGGCTATGGCTATGGCTGTCTGCAACTCTTGGAACCCCCTCTGATCACAAAACTTCTTCTACGCGATCATCTCTTACTACTTCCTTGTAGTAATCCCTCTTCATGCAACTGCACTGAGCTTCAACTTTACTAATAATTATCATATAAATCATTTTAATTATGTAAATTTTTTAATATATTTTTTGAATTATTAATTTAAATTTTTATTAAGTATTCCTCTCGGGCCTCTCATTGGAGAGTTCTTGAGCGTTACTCCACTCCATCTAGCCAAAGGAAATACCTTCATTTAGCTCCGAGCGAGAAAACGATTGGCAATAGCAAGATTAATTTTTGAGTTACAAAATGTGTTTTGTTTTAGTTTTTTAAAAATTGAGTTTTTTTATTTTTTGTTTTTAGTGAATATTTTTAAAATTTTAAGTATTTTTTTACTTTTTTAAATGTACCATGTAACGTTGTATTTAACTAATCTATAATGGCGTTTTTCATAAACGCCATAAAAGAAACGTCGCAGTAGGCACCTTTTCTTGTAGTGTGCGATATCCATATATTTGTGTTTAACCTGTTATGGCAATTATCATTCTTCTCTCGTAATTGCTGATCATGATTTTGCAACACAGTATGTGGAAAAATCTAATGGACACCATGTTTTTTTATGTGGCAGGTAACGCTCGACATCAGACTCCCTAAAAAGTCCCCATGGTATGAATGCGAGGTTCAGGTATGAAATGATGGACATCGACTTGGTTGGCTGTTAAGAAGCAAGCAAAGTTGCCGTTCTAGTGCAAAAAAACAGCATCACCCATGAAAAAAATGCCCCACAACGAGGCTTATGTACCGTTCAAACATTGCCAGCATCACCATGAAACATTTTTGATTATTTATTGTTGAACTTATCACAGGATTTAGTTTTGTTGGCATACAAAAGACACTAATGTGTGTCCAAATTGTTATCCACATCTTGATGAACACCCAATTTTGAGTGCATAATTTGTGTGTATGTTTGAATGAAATTCTTGACTTTGCAAAACATCCTTTGGGCCAACGACATCCGTCCAAAGTGAAGATGACCATGATATACTGTATGGTGCACAATTAGCACAGTACAAAATTCCACAATTTTATGTTGTCTTTTATGTTTGGCTACATAGGTTGTCATTACTGATTGCGTCGTAATTAATGATGGAATGTTTGTCGTTTTGTTCATGTTAATTGTACACCACAACAAACAAGCATATTGCATACGAAATATTGAATAGGTACCCAAACACTATGCCAATGTGTGACACCGAATAACACATCATGGAAATAGCATACAAAATGTTATGCATCATGTTTGGCAATGTTGGTGTGAATTATGTTATGCACTGAATGTGAGTTTTTTCCCCACTCATGGTAATTGACAAGTGTTTGGCAAGTTTGATTACAGTACACACAATATATGCCCCGAACAAAGAGGGTGGAAACACAAAAACTAAAGGGAAAATGGGAGAAAACACCACAAACACCCATACATTGAGTACAAGGAAGACATACAAAAATGATAAATTGCACAAGAGTCACAAACACAAATCACAACTTGCATCCATCGTAAATAATGAGAGTCGACCCATATCCTATTATCCCTACATAACAATGACAAGTTGTTTCAAAAATGAGGTGTAAATGCATGTTTTTTTTTTTTTTTTTTATATAAAAAAAAAATTAACTTTGACCATCATATGATATTATTGTAATAGACACATGTGCGAAATTAAAAGTAACAACAACAAACACCTGAAATGAGTCGATATCATTATTGTAATCTATAAAACGAACCAAATGGACATGCAAGATCATTTGACATGCGCTATTGCAACGTCAACACGTTCAACAAAATCTGAAACTTAAAAAAGGACATGCAACTTTAGCGGACACCTCGAAAACACGACCCAAATAAATAAATAAATAAATAAGTGTAGAAAAAAATAATGTCAATGCTTAGAAGACACTATGGCTAAATCAGTTCCTTGCACAATCTCACCCCTTGATGGAACCCTCTTCCATTTTAGCCTCCTTGGCGGGCGCTGACAAAGAAAGTGCTATGAGGAAATCATTAGGTGTGACTGTAGGTTTCTCAAACACTGTCATTGTGATTGACACCATCGCTTACATCGTTTCTGAACCAAAACATCAATTTGATCGAGTTCAAAAGACTTAGCAAGAGATAAGATATTCTGAACATCCTCATCGCACACAACCTTGAACTTATTATATCCGGGTATAGCAAACAATAACACCACCATGTCGGAGGCCAACCCATTAAACTTCCCGCATATCTCATTAATCAACTCTGCGAATGTCAGCACTTGATGAAGATGAACGACAGCGTTCATTAGGCCATATGTACACAACAACAAAATACTGACCTCCATGCTTGCAATTCAAAAAAAACATTAAAAAAACCCAAATCAGCATGTTGCCGGAAACCTCCGTCCTCCGACCGAAACAAACACACACACACAAATTACCCACGACACCAAACACATATACACAAAACAAATCAGAATAACAAACACACACACACACCTACCTTGAGGGGAAAAAAATCAGAATACCGTCGGCACCGAAACCCACAACACCGCGACAAAATTCTCAGACTAGCAAAATCAAATTCACAGCCCAATAAATCCACATCAACAATCTAACCAATCCCACCGTAAATCATTGAATCAAATATATTACCGATGGAAATGTAAAAATAAGTTACCACAAATGAACAAAAACCACATCAGCCTAGAATCTACTCAATCCCATAAAAAGGATAAATATGTAAACTTCAACAATATCAAATAAAATAAAAAGATCCCTACCCAACTAGTAAAAAAAAAAAAAACACAGGACTAAATGGAACAACATTTCCTAATTTGGGATTTATCGGTAATTTTTCCATATATCTAAAAAGTAAAATATTTGTAAAAAAATATTTTAAAAAATTAATAAATATACAAAAATACAAAAAATATATTAAATTTTCATATATATATTTTTGTATTTTTGGTATTTAGTAAATTTTTTGAAGATTTTTTTTTTCACAAAAATTATACTTTTTAAGTGTATTTATGTTAGATGTATCTAAAAATTAAAAAAAAAAAATTGATTAAAATATTAAAAAATCAGTGAAAACAAAAAATATAAGAAATAAGAAAATAAAATTTTGTGAAAAATATTTCCTAAAATCTAAAACTAACCTTTTTTTATTAATTACAAGAAGTGTTCATGACACAGCTTCAAGACAAATGGAATGCGTCAACGGAAGGGAATAATATTAATTTTATAAAAATTGAATTTATATATTAAAAAGTTATATGTACTCATTCTGTTTTAAAATATTAATCCTTTATTTTATTTTTTATTATTTTAAAATATTAATTCCTTTTTAAAAATTAAGTAATAAAATAATATAAATTTACTATTTTACTCTGATTTTAAATTCATTAATAATATAAAAAATAAATTATGACAAATGATATTCTCAAAAAAATGTACCATTAAAGGGTAATTCTAAAAAATTAATATTTTTAAAATGCAATAATTATACTATTAAAAAAAAAGTTGAATTCTCCAAAAGTGACTATTATTTTAGAATGAAGAGAATATTTTATTAAAATAAAATAGAATAAAATTTATTTTGTTTTTTTAATTATAAAGGGACTGCTAAATGTCCCTACCTTTCTATTTTGCACCTCCTACTTCTTTGGCCTCCCACTACTAAAATTGCTTCCCTCTTTATTTTTCTTTGGACCCCTACCATAATCTCAACTATACCATTTGAACCCCACCCCTCAATCTTCTACCTTCAACTCCTCTTTCTTTTCTCCGGCTGTCCTCCTCCCACTCTAGCGACCCTTCTTCTCCGACAACTTGCTCAAACAGCGACAACAACAATAACAACAGAACAACCGTCTATTTCCTCAAAATATCAGATAGATGCGAACTATGTTTCAAGTAATGTAACAACTTTGGAAGTGTAATGGGTCCAGTTCAAAAAGTGATTCCTCTATTGTAGAGAATCACATTAATGTTGTCAAGATGAATGATGGATAATCGGTTTGGATCTTTTGCCTTCGTTCGCCGTTAGGAAAACTAGATCCGAACAAAAGCTTGATGTTCAAAACTCTGTAACCAAACAAAAGTCATAGAGCACCAAACATATTCAACAAGTTCAGCTCTGTGTAACCAAACGAAGAGAAATCGACCAACCTGTGAGGTAAAGAGAGAAATTGATGGAAAGAGGGGGAGCCGAGCACAAAAGAGAGAAAAGAGTGTAAGTTCCGAAAGATGAAGATGAAGATCGCAAAAGAAAATTTGTGAATCAATCGCTCCTTCTTTGCAGCCGCCACCAAAACCATAACCTTCATCACCATTGATAGTTTTGTAAACAATAGGTGGTGGCGAGAGGCTCGCCGAAAGAGGAAAATAACGAAGGTGGGCTGGTTAGCGGAGGACACCGGTGAGAGTAGAAGTGGTAGTGGGATTAGAGTTAAGGTTAAACTTGAGAGAATAAAATGAGGATAAAATTAAAATTTGATGTTAAAATAAAATTATAATAAAATAAAATATAAAAAGTAAGAAATTCAAATAAAAAAGTAAGGCATTTACCGGCCCTCATTATAAAATGAGGTCAGTGATGCGGCATAATGAGGTCAGTGATGCGATTTGTGTGATAGGGAGGGAGGGAGAGAGAGAGAAAGCGATCAAAATTGTGATGTTTGTTCTTAAGAAAAATGATTTAGACCTCTAAAAAAACATCTCTAATAGAGTTTTAATTTGTCTTTTTCTTTTCCTTTTTTTGTCTTTTACTTCACTATTTTTTTTTTTATTCTTGAACAGCTCATTAGAACTATACGGTAAAATTATTTAAAATATTAAAAAAATTCAATAAAAACAAAGAGAATAAAAATTTTTAAAAAGTGTTTTGAAAAACTAAAAACCAAGCAAGGTTAGAACCCTTAAAATAGAATTTCCAAACCTTTTATTCTATATTTTTCACTTGTCAATACTGTTGAAATTTTCAAACATTTCTCACTGATTTGTGGTTCTCGCTATAAGGTAATTCCCCCATTTTTAAAAGGCATGATCAACTTTAAAATATATTAAAATTTAATTTATCTAGGTAACCAATATATGTCAAACAATTTTTTAACCGACTAATTTGGACAAAATACGATTTTTGTGCAGCTGATTCACAGAGACACCACTTGAGAAATTGAATGCATTCCCTCCGAGACAACACCAATGAAATCGTTTCTGTTGGGTCTTCTTTGTTCTAGCCCTAACAACTTCCCAACAGAAATAATCCAAAATATTTCAATTGAAGTTGTCCGTGACATTGCTGAATCTGCTGTGTCAGGGCTTCAAATTCTGTAATCAAGATGGTGATCTCATCAAGTAAGCTCAAACTCCTTTGTTTTCCTTTTAAATTTATGGGTTTGTCCTCTTCTTTTGTCTAATTGAACAAAATTTGATTTTATTTTAATTTAGAAAATATATTGTTTGTTTGTTTGTATTCCTGTTAACAAATTAAAAGCTTTTTTGTTTTTGCGCTTTGACTGCTTTTTGTAGTTGAATTTGTGGTTTTTGTGTCGTGGGTTTGATTGGTTCGTTTCCTTTTGGTCCATTTTACTCTTCCATTTGGGTATGTTATTTTTTTCGCTTCCTGCTATGATTTGTTTCTTTCGTTCTTGGTTAAAGCCCTTTATTTTGTTTTTGTTTTTTGTTTTTTTCTTGATTTGTATGTGCTTTCTTTGTTCTGTTGCCTTACTACAATTTAATATTTCAATCAGACTATGTGCTTTTGTTCTTATGTTATTATGATACAATTTGATATTTTGCTCACCATGTGTTTGACATTATGCCACTGAAAGAAAAAGAAAAAGAAAAAAGAAAAAAAGAAAAAAAAAAAGAAAAAAGAAAAGAATAAAACCAAACAAATCAACAGCCACTTTCTGTATGTTGTTCGGTGTTTTTGATTGGGAAAAATATTATATTTTTATTGGTTTATCCTCCTTAGATGGAACATTGCTAAACATCCTAATCAACAACATGATTCTCATTGTTGTTGCCTTTTCGGCTCAAAAGTTGAGTTGATGAAAATTTTGGTTCTTTAACAATATTAATCTAACTTTCCTCTCTGGCTTAGAACAAAATAGAAGAACATATACTTTCCCTAATGGCACTTAGCATTGTTTCTTCATCCCCTCACTCTTAAGTTGTGTTTGGTTCATTGATTTGGAGAGTGATTTGGAAAGGGAAACGGAAATAGAAAAAGAAAAGATGTGTGAAACATAGGTGAAATGTACTTATATTCTGTTCACATTTCCTTTTCCCTTTCCCTTTCCCTTTCCAAATCCATTCTCAAATCTGTGAACCAAATACATCCCAGTGTCATGTGTTCACTCCCTCCTCCAAAATAATACCTTTGTAGGGGAAAAAAATACCTGGCCCTAAATGCACTTACCCAACCAACAAATTATGCATGATGATTAAAAAAGAAAAAAAAAACGATAAATATTAATACTAATAGTAATCTGTCTGCACTTATACAACCGAAATAAAATAGATTGGTTACAAATATGCGAATTTATGATGCGCACCCACAAAGTGAGAATTCTAAACTATTGTGGTTAAGTTACAAACGTTGCGATTATATTATTTTGAGTTGTGTGGCATAAATGTCACAAACCATTGGTGGCTATAAATGTTATGATGCATTGACACAATGTTGCATCAAATACATAGTTAAGCACAATAGGAAAACAAATTGAAGGCAATGATTTTAATGGGCTGGACATGGGAATATAGGTTTGTGGAGTTTGCAGCATGTTCTCAATTAATATAACATGGTTGGTTGTGTCTTGGGCCATTTCAGTTCAAGGAAGTGTTCATGTATTTGTATTGATAACAGTTTGATTCCATGTAAATGTGGTGCAAATATACGCTAAGCAAGGTAATAACCAATGTTGCATTACTTGAATGAGTTAAGCACAAATCTGCTAATCTAAATTGCTGAAAATAAATACTTGATGCTGATTCTAAATATAAAGATTTAATGATGGAATTAATATTTAAATGTGGAAATTGAATTTAAGGTGATGTACAACTCATAATAGTTGCAAAGGCCTGCATTTTGAAACTGAAATTATATATAGAAACCAAAACTATGATGTTAAGAGCGGCAATTATTGATTACCCATCCAATATGTGAGAAATAGGCTTTCATTTACAGTCTCCTTTTTTCAATTTATTTAACAGCATATTGAATTTAACGAACAAATAGAAAATCCTCTCTTTTTGTAATAGCTAAAAATAAATAGAAAAATGTTTGAAGTATCTTGCTTTCTTTGACCCATGGAGAGATATACTTTGGAGTTTTGGACTCATTGACTCATTTGAAGGAAAAGGAAAATAACAAAGAAGACAGTATAAGAAAATGACAAAAAAGGTGGCAAAATCAAACAAACAAATTAATTAAAAAAAATTCTAATACTATAGTAGTTTAGTATACATATAAATTAGAAAAATCTATAAAAAATATTAATTCACTTAGCAAGATCCAAGAATAAGACTAAGATTACTTGATGGCACAAAGGGATGGGTCTGAGAATCAAATGGTGGTGATAGAGTTAAACAATTCGCACACACCCCTTTTCGTATATGTTAGGAATCCCTTTGTTCTTGATCTCTAGGAATCGGGCTGCTGTTTGCCATTCCTAGGGCTAGGAGTTTTGTGCTTTTGTTTTGCTCTTTTCTCTTTCTCTTTCTTTTTCTTTTTCTTTTTCTTTGTATGAGAACTTCTTGTCCTCTTTCACTTTTCTTTTTTAATGAAATTTTGTTGATGCTCAAAAAACAAAAAAAAAAAAAAAAAAAAGGTAGTTGGGGAAAGCTTGAACCCAGTTCCCACGACCTCTTTCAGATATGAATCTATCTGATTCAAAAGAGAAGGGATGGTGTTTCTTTCACTTTTCGATAACAGTCTGCCTCGAGTCAAAGAATACAAGCTTCAAACAGACTTTTACCGAATGAGGAGCCACCTCACAATCTCCATGTATGCTATCTAGATGGTTTCCTTGGCAATTATCAAATTCGAAACCATATAATTTTGTATGCCAAAATTTGCGTTTCATGGTGTTTAATCTATCCAATCACGTTTGCACTTTCCTACGCCTAAAAACAATGGTCGCTATTGAGGTACTATTGGGGAAGAACAGAGTTGATATCACCGACATCTAGGATCGTGCCCACTACATGTTTTTTGTATTTTGTGATAGAAATGTGTCTACATTTTGTGTTCTTACGAATGCAATTTCGTGTTCTCTTTGACGTCCATCAACCAAAACATTGAATTTCTACTGTGTATGTACTTAATGGATTACCCTTCCGCCAATAGTGACAACTTTTGTGTTTTGTTTTTCTTTTCTCTAAAAATTTATTTGTAGTGTTTGGTGATGGTGCAAAAGCTATGGGACACATACATACTAAATGATGTGCTATAATATCACCAACTCAACTAAAATAGCTGCCCAAGAAGAGGTAAATTCAATACATTCTCACACATTGATTATGATAGCATCCTTGTTCACTTGGCAAATGTACTATAAATAAATATTTTATCCAATCTTCAACTTGTAAATATATTGCTTCTCCATTTAGTGAAACAAGCTTAAGATTTCTTGTGAATTACATAGTTGTTGTATTGAAGTACTTAAAATTTCCTTCTCTATTTTAAAAGTACTCAAAATTTTATTTTCCTTTTTCCTTTGCATAGTTTTGGTCATCGCAAAGAAAGTTTAACCACCCGTTTAAGGTTGATTAGTGTAGTTCCTCTACATCTAGGATACCAAAATACCGAACCTTGAGCGAAAAAAGACATGAGTACAACTCAACTCCAACATAATTACTCTGATATAGTTGGCTCTTTTAGTACTTAGCCCGTTAAAAAATTGAAACTATTTTTCCTTTTCCTCTGTATAAAATTTTAACATATATTATCCAATTATTCATGCTAACAATAGTGCGACCCCACATTCGTAGCTCGTGGGGGTCCAACTAGTAATTCAAAAAAATTCAATTGAACTTGTCCATGACGTTGTTGAATCGGTCAAGCTTGTGGCTTCAAATTCTGTAATCAAGGTGGTGATCTCATCAAGGAAGTTCAAACTCCTTTGTTTTCCTTTTAAATTGATGGGTTTGTCCTCTTCTTTTGTCTAATTGAACAAAATGCGATTTTTATTTTAATTTACAAAATATATTGTTTGTTTGTATTTGTGTTAACAAATTAAAAGCTTTTTTTTACACCTTGACCCTGTTTTTAGTTGAATTTGTGGTTTTTGGCTCATGGGTTTGATTGGTTGGTTTCCTTTTGGTCCATTTTACTCTTCCATTGGTCAATGAATCAATGTGCATTAGTGTTCGTACCTTAATTTTTGTTTTGAGGAAAAATTTAGCACCAAACCCTTTGATTCCTTTGATTTGTTAGTTGAGGAACCGAAGTGACCACAATGATATGGTTTGGTTTTGTCGTTTAGTTTCATATGCAAATGAATGGATGAAGATGTATATCTAAATTTGATTATGTTATTTGTATCTCTCCCTTTTTTTATGAACAAAAACTTAGGGATATATGGCCAATCAGAGATGGCCATTTTTAAAAAGCATATAGATACTTGTACGCCTCTATCAATAATAGGAAGGTATTCCAATTTCCATGCTTTAAAGATTATTCATTTTTATTTGAGATCATAGAAACATTACAAACATTATCAAATGCCTACGCCAAAATTTTAGTGGTTGCATTCATGTAATGATATAAAGAGGACTCTTAAACCTAATTTCAATGAAATTTAATAAATGAATGTTACCATATATAACAGTAGCTAGTTGTATTAAAAGAAATTCTCATGATGAGTTATACATAGTTGTTGTGGATCAAAGAGATTTGAGTGTGAGATTTATGGTGATTGATATTAAAGATTCTTTTCCCATTACTATTAGATTCCCATTTGGCTAAACCACAAATTAGATTGTAATATTCCACTTAATTAGCAGCTTTGTGATAAATTGATTTGTTTATTTTTATTTTTATTTTTATAGTTTTTTCATGGATTTAATTCATTGTCTCAAATTTATAAATTTCATCCTATACTACAATATTTGTCTGGAAGCATAATTTGATGAATGTACTTCTTGTGGCTAATGTTATATAACCTCTCAATTATATTTAACTTCTATGACTTATCTACATAATTTTGACAAACACATTATTTTTATTATATAAAGCATTATATTACTTTCTAAGTATATTTAACATTCCATGATAATGAACGAACATATCTATATTTGGTGGATACATTGGTACCAATACAAATTATAAATTGCACAAAGAGTAAAAACAATGAAATCATAATATCTATAACTATGATTTTACTATGCTCAAATACATTAAATATTGGACTAGATACTTTCTATATCAACTTACTTTTGTATACTAGATGATGCAGATGAAGAAGTTGCAGAGGATGAGGTGTACTTGGAGAAATCTATGTCGTAAGTATAGCTTGAAGAATGAACTTGGCTGCTATTAGAAACAGTAGTAGAGCCGTAGGTTAAAGAAACCAAAGATGAAGAAGTATTCATAGGAGCAAAATATGTTGCCACGTGCATTTTAATGGGGAGAATGGGCAATGGAGCTTCAAAATTAAGCACATGAATGGCTTGCCTAATTGAAGGCCGGAGATTGTGATCCGGGTGAGCACACCAGAGCCCAACAATCATCAAGCATTCCATTTATTTTTGAACAAAATCTGGGCTTATCTTTGAATCCACCACTGCTTCAAGAAGCCTACTGCACTGTATAGGTTCCAACCCCAGTCCACTATTCTTATCTTACTTTCTTTTGCCTTTAGGTCAATAGGTTTTCTTCTACAAGCTATCTCCAATGCCACAATTCCAAAACTGTAGACATCTGATTCCTTATTAGTTTTGCTTGTAATTAAGCATCCGGGTGCCATATAGCCCATGGTCCCTGCCAAAACAGTCTTTTGTGAACCTTTTGTGGTCAAGAAGTCTGGCTAACCCAAAATCCCCAAGTTTAGCATTGAAATTCGTATCCAACATAACATTACTTGAGTTTACATCCTCAGACACCACATATTGTTCCCATTTTTTGTGCAGATAAAGCAAGACCAACCCTTGAGCAATTTTGTACCTTATGACCCATGTCAACAAGGCTTTTTCTTTGAAGAGATGATAATCTAGGCTTCTATTTTCCATGAACTCACAAACAAGTAAGAGTTCTCTTTTGTCGTGACACCAACCAATTAGTTGCACTAAATTTCTATGCCTCAATCGACTAATGATCTTCACTTCTGATGTATACTCTTTTATTCCTTGTTTTGATCCCTTTGATATCCTCTTCATAGCAACATAGGAATTGGATTCCCTTAAGAAACCTCTATATACCCCACGAAATCCTCCCTCTCCAAGCATATGTTCCTCTGCGAAGTTATCTATTGCACGAAACAATTCACCATATGTAAATTTCTTTGGTCCGATACCTGCCTCAAATTCGTTGTCCATGGATAGTTCAATAGAAAACTCATCTCCATCTTCTTCTTTTACTATACTACTTTTTTTCCACAAGACAAAGCCAAGCAAAGCCAACCCACCAATCAAAACAGGTGAGACAGCGGCCAATCCCACAACCAGTGCCTTTTTGTTGTTTTCACCCATCTTCTTTGGAGGGCTTGGGATGACTGTGTTGGGTCCTCGGATCGGGACTCGGTTTCACTGGCACATCAATTTGCAAAGTCGAATTGAAAGTCCATGATTTCACAGTATTTTTCTCAAAATTCATTCTTGTTGAATCTGATAAGCCAATTGCAACCCATTCTGGTAAGTATTCCCTTAGATCAACCAAGAAACTAAGGTTCCTTGCAACTGTCATATTTTTTATTGAATTAGTGAAAACAACACTCAAATTTTTCGAACTAGAATCATAATTAATCCAAGCTTCATTTTCTATCCCAGACGGTATGTTACTGTACCATACTGCAGTATCGTTAGATATGATAGAGTTGATATTGATACCTACATGTGTGGTGTTTTTTGGGTCCCCACCCCAATTCTGATAGGTATCAAACTCCACAGCAACGAAGGGAGTGGTCGATCTGAGTGTCTGCAGGTCGAATGGAAGGCCAATGGCACCACCTGCTGTGATATTGGGTGTGGAACCATTAGGAACAAGGAAGAATGTGATCCCATCTCCATAAACATTGCTTCCCTTTGAATCAATGACAAATGAGAAATAGGTGTTGAAGTCCGTGAGTTTTCCAGAAGTGTTGTCCCAAAGGAAAAGAGGATCTTTGTATGTGGCTTAACCAGCTGCGTGGCTTTGGCTCGTGTTCATCTCATTTGGGGTGAGTTGGATGCCTTCAGGTGAGACATGAGCATCTCCTTCTGCAACTATCTCTGCATTTAGTTGCGGACCAATATTAGTCGAGTTGAAGCTCAGTGCAGTTGCATGAAGATGGTTTACTACAAGGAAGTAGGTAACAAATGATTGCGTAGAAGAAGAAGAAAAAGGGAGATCAAAGTAAATTTTGTGATTCGGAGGGGTTCCACGAGTTGCAAACAGCCATGGCCATGGTTGGTTGAGGAAAATTAGTTTTTGGTGAGTGAGTTTGACATATAAATTAGTAAATAACTATATTTCCTCTTTTGTGCCAAAGTCTTGCAACTTTGGTTTTTTTTTTTTTTTTTTGGAACACAAGTCTTGCAACTCGTTGAATCGCTTTTTTTTTTTTTGTTGAATCAGTATTTTTGTGAACTGTTTCATAGATATAATTTTCTTTTCATTGCCTGTGTTCTTTTTAATCACAAAAAACAGAAAACATTGCTTGGTAATTTTTATTTATTTATTTTTTATATTATTCATTTGGGGTCCTTCTCATGTGACATTTGAAAACGAAATGTTGCAATTAATTAACTTTGGTGCAAGGCCGGCATTAGGAAAGGCCAGTAAGGCGGCCTTGGACTCTCGAATTCTTTTTAAAAATAGGTTCCTTAGATAATTTTAACTCTTATATTATGTTTGATTTATTAGAATGACATAATAATTTCATCATAATTTATATTCCCACACTTGGTTCACAAAAAAATTTATTAAAAATTATATTACAAATAAAATTATCATTGAATATGAACAGTTATTTTATAAAGAGTTTAATGAATAACTATTTCGTTTCATTCAATTTTAGTGAACCAAATATTATATTATAATATTAGTAGTTTAAAATTAAAATTTTATTAAAAATAATTGAATTGGTGCATTATTTAAAAGTAATAAATGGTTGTTTGTCAAATGTATGGATTATTTATAAAATATTATTGACTATACTAGTCACAATTTTCTTTAGAGAGAGAAATTTCTTAAAGTTAAAGTTGAGCAAATTTTACATTAGATTACAAAAAGTTTATCAAAGTGACACTGTTTTGGTCTAATTAGCACCCTTAAACTTTTTCAAAATCTCATTTTAGTCACTTTTGTTAAAATTTTACTTTAGTGATGATAAATGGAAGGAATGGTGACATTGTAACTTGACATAAAGTTTAAGGGATCGACTGTTATAATTAAAAATGAAAGAACTAAAATGATATTATCATAAAAGTACAAGGATGCTAAGTGTAATCTTTTGACGGGTTTGTCCTCTTTTGTTGTCTAATTGAGATTTTATTTTATTTTTAAACGTTTGCTTTGTGTTCATGTTAAAAAATTAAAAGCTTTATTTACAGATTTACCCCAGTTTTTACTCGAATTTGCAGTTTTGGCTCGTGGGTTTGATGGGTTGGTTTCCTTTTACTGTTTAGTTCTTGTAGTTTTGTTGGTTTTTTTGGTCCATTTTACTCTTCCATTTAACTCAATAAATTAGTGTGCATTAGTGTTCTGTTCAATGGTTTTTAATAATTTATTTTTTACTGTGTTGGAAACCATGTGGTAAACACACATGGTGTGACCTCATGGTACATATGGTGTGGCCTAATTTTTAAGGACACATGGTATACATGGTCCATCCGCACATGGCCTACTTATGAGGGACATGTGGTCTTGGACATGTAGTACACATGGCGTGACCTAACCATGAGGTACTCATGGTTTGCCATATATGTCTATATAAAGGCTCATACTCAACAATGTGTAGACACACCAAAAACAATAAGTTATTTCTCTATTCATCTGTCTTGAGGCTACCATCTTAAAAGCCTAGGAATTTGGAGTGTAGATAAATATTGAGAAACTCTAGTAACTTCTCAATTGACGGGGGGTTTTCTAGATGAGACTTGTAATTCAAGCATCCGATCCAAACCCTTTTTGCATCAACTAATATAATTACCCGTATATTTTTCCTTCATACTGATTTTGGTGAACCAGTTGTTTTCCATTCTTTGCATAACGATGTTCAGTTTCAAATGATGAACTAACTTGGCAGCAAATGAATGGTTGAACATGCATATATTTTTGTATGTATTTTTTATGAGCAAAAACTTAGGGATGTATGGCTTATCAGTAGATGGCCATTTCTTTTTTTTTTTTTTGATAGAGCATATAGTAGGAAGATTGTTTTAAAAAGTAATCACTTTTACTCAGAGATCATACAAACATTAAGTAAACATGTATGCTATCAAATGTCTAGAAATATCGACGACTGAAATAATACTGATTCAACCCTTAAAATGAAGATGAAAGCATGTTCAGTGGAGGAGCAAAATATGTTGGCACAGGCATTTTCGATGGGAGAATGGGCACTGGTGCTTCAAAAGTAAGGACATGAATTGCTTGCCTTATTGAAGGCCGGTTACTGAAATCTGGGTGAGCACACCACAGCCCGACAATCATCAACCGTCCCATCTCTCGATTATCGAATTCTGCACGTAGTTTCGGATCTGCAGCTTCAAGAATCTGTCCTACTCCATAGAGTTCCCAAACCCACTCCACCAGCACTATCTGACTCTCTTTGGCATTTGGGTCAATTGGTTTTCTTCCACAGGCTATTTCCAGAGCCACAATCCCAAAGTCAGAAACATCCGATTCTTCGCTTGCTTTGCTGAAGTGACACATTCAGAGCCATGTAGCCCATAGTCCCAAGCCAAGTCGTGGTTTGCGGTCCTTTTCATGGTCAACAAGCCCGCTAAACCAAAATCTCCGAGCCTAGCATTAAAACTTGAATCCAACATAACGCTGTCTGATTTCACATCTCTATGGATGACGACTGCTCCCATTCTTCATGTAAATACAAAGAAAGCCGAGGCAAGGCCTTGAGCAATTCGGTACCTCACACCATGACAATACATTTTCTTCCTCAAGAGAAGGGAATCTAGGCGCCATTTGGCATGAACTCATAAACAAGTAGTAATTCTTTGTCATGGCACTACCAAGCGGTTGCACCAAATTCCTATGTCTCAATCGGCTAATGATCTTCGCTCGATGCATATTCCTTTATCCCTTGTCTAGACTCCTCGAAACCCTCTTGATTGCGACATAGGAGTTCCAATCCTCAAGAAGCCTCAGACACCCCACCAAACCCTCCTTCTCCAAGCTTCTCCTCCTCAGAAAGTTCTTCATCGCGAACCAACTCATGATGAGGAAACTTCTTAGAACCCATTCCTTTCTCAAATTCATCGTCCAAGGTCGTTGAATGCAGGATGATTTCCACCATTCCCTTTCCTCTTTACTCTTGTTTTCCATAAGTAAACGATGACAAAACAAATCCGAAAATCACAACAGCTTGCACCAAAAGTCAATCCCACAACTTCTACTATCTTGTTAGTTCCTACCGGGATGGTGGTGTGTGCTTTGTCATGGTGCAATTGGATCAAGATGATTGTTTCTCTATACCCAATATTCTCAGAACCGGAATTGAAATACCATGAACAAATGGAATGTATCTCAGTTAAAGCTCCGGTGGTAGCTGAGAAGCCAAAAGTAACCCATTCTGGCAAGTATTTTCTCAGATTAATTATGTAGTAAATACCATCTAATTCAGCTTTGTAACCTTTGAAAAGTACACTCAGATTATTTAATTTAGCATCATAACTAATCCAAGAATCAACTTTTTTCCCAGCATGAATACTAGCAGGCAAAGTTGCGACCGAGCTTACAGAGTTGATGTCAATACCGATATGAGCGCCAGTGTCAGAGTCCCATTGGTTTACAAATGTATCAAACTCAACTGCAACAAATGGAGGGCCTGTTGAGTTAGTTGTCTGGTTGTTGCTCGCAAGACTGTGACCAAGGCCAAGACCACCACCTTCAGTGTTTGGAGGTATATGGGAACCATTGGGAACAAGGAAGAATGCAAGGCCATCACCACCGGTGATTGGACTTGAAATGTTCGCCGTAGAGATCACGAAGGAGAAATGAGTAGTGAAGTCAGCGAGATTTCCTGAGGCATTGTCCCAAAGGTGCAAAGGATTCTCAGATAGGCGGCTCGTCTGCCTTCCCGCCATGTCCTTGTCACGCTGCTTAAGGTCGCTTGAATGGCTCCAAAGTAGGTATGCATCTCCTCACAACTTATTTCATGGTTACTTGGGTTGAAGCTGTCAAAGGTGAAAGGCAAGGGAGAAACAAACGAGAACACTGACACCAAAAACGACATGTACAACATGAAGCGTAAAAATAGAAGTTGCTCTGGTGAACAGAGATGGGTATTTCTGGAGTTATAGGCAGCCATATGTTTTTGCTTTCTGTTTAATGTTTTCATTTTTTGGGAAAACACGAAAGTCTAATAGGAGGGTTGCAGTTTCAAAGTTATTTTTAATCATAATCGCAAACAAAAAACACATGGTTCCTATTCTAAGTTGAAGGTTTCAATTATGTTTGGAGTGTCAATTGGGTTGAGAGCTTGATTCAATGTACAAAATTGTCTTCAAAAAATTATTTTGTTGGACTTGAGCAAAGTGACAATCCGCCTTAGTCTACACGCCACAGGTCAATGTAGAGATTGGGCAGGGAAAGAAGGCTCATATAAGGGAAGTGACAATGAGCTTAGCAAGTAAAGTCTCTTATTTGGAGACTTGGGATCAAACCCCTCTCCTTCATCTGTGTAAGAAGTGTATTGAATTGGGAATGTATTGTAGCTACACACAAACAAATCCACTATGTCTCTAAAATTATCACATTCGTGTCACTCACCTGACTATCAATTTGAACAACAAAAATGCAATGGACCCAGATTTCTTGTCCCAGATTTTTCTAGGTGAAGTGTGCTTGTGTGATGGAGATTGAATTGGTGTAGTGTGAGTCTTAACTATGAAATGAATCTAAGTCATAGATTGATATTTTTTAGGGTAAAATTTCTAGGATTGTAGCATTACTCTTGAAAAATTAACTCTTTAAACTAGTTAGTTCACTTTATCCCAAATCAAGAATATTACAAACTTAGACTTAACTACTCAAAAACTACCTAGGATTATCGCTTTTGTAGTTCAGATTTATTTACATACGGATCTCACACTATACAAATTCAATCTCAACCGCACATTCCCATTGGGGGTAAATTTGGAATCCATATATCTTGGTCCATAGAATTATTCATCCCAAATAGTCAATGTAGTTAACATTTTTTGAGCAGGTTTACGGACCAAAAAATCACCCAGAAATTACAATCTAATGTTAGATTTATTTATAAAGGGTCCACAACAATAAGCTTAAATATGGACCCTAGATCCGAAATTCTGAACAATTTCTAGTATATTTTCCTGGGACAATAGACTTTTGTAAGAGACAAATATTGAAATATCCAACCAAATTCCATGTAACAAACAAAACACAACTAATTATAATACAATACAAAGTACAATGAATTGTAGCAAATTATTGTCTCTATATAGAACTAACTCTAAAGTGAACTAATGTTCAATTTAAAGGGTAAATTGATGATTTGAAGACGCAAAGTCAAAAAAAAAAAAAAAAATTGGCCCGAAAAAATACATAAAAATCAAACCTCAAGAGCGTGCTTCATAAGTTGTATCCAAAATTCAAACCAGGAGAAGAGCATATCCACTAGTTTGCAGTGTATCAAATGTTGGTTATGCATTTTCGTCTTAGTGCTGAGAAATTCTTGTGCCGATACACATAACACTTCAGCTTTTTTTTCTTCAATAATTTGTTAATCATATATGAATGAAAAAAATTATATTATAATTTGTTAGTCATATAACTTATGAGTAAATTATACTCATAAATTTGTTTTATATCTTGCTATGGTTTTCAAAAGAGAAGCATAAATTTATCATGACTTTTTTTTTTTTTTTTTTGCATCCCCAATCATTTTGGGGAGTTCAGGTATCCATGCAAGGGATTCAGATTATTAAATATTAAAAACTACCAGGAGAAATAAAATTTTAAAACGAAAATATTTCAAACATATAGTGGCTTTCAGAACGCCAATGAAAGTCGCATAAAGTATATAGCAGCGTTTGTCTAAACGTCGGTGAAGGTATCCAGCGGCGTGTACTTAAACGTCAGTGAAAATGATTAGTGTCGTTTTTAAAACAATCCAAAGCTAGAGCGTCGGTCACTTCTTCAATGAAATGTAAATATTCTTGTAAAAGCCTCATTTTTAACGATGTTTTTGTGCCTATGCGGAAGTTTTTAAAATGTCACTAAGTCTTAATTTTTCTGTAGAATCGCAACAGTAATACCATCTTACTTAATATAAATGGAACAAGTGAACAACTCATTTATGTAATTTTGTAGTCTAATTATCGTGTATGATATTTGAAGTCTCATTACTTGATGATATCTGCACCCTTATGAAACACAAATCATTACAAGAAGAAAAATGCTGATGCAGCTATAGAGAATGACGTGAATTTAAAGAAATTTGTGTGGTAACTAGAATAGCAAAAAGACTAAAATTGACCACTATTAGAAAAAGTATAGAGCCATGGGTACAAGAAACCAAAGAATGAGGATTCACTGGAGGAGTAATATATGTTGCCACAAGCATTTTTGTTGGCAAAATGGGCAATGAAGCTTCAAAATTAAGCACATGAATTGCTTGTTTAATTGAAGGTCGGAGATTGTGATCCGGGTGGGCACACCAAAGCCCAACCATCATCAAGCATTCCATTTCTTCTTGAACAACATATGGCCATATCTTTGGATCAACTGCCTCGTCAAGAAGCCTACCGGTACCATAGAGGTCCCAAACCCACTCTACCATTCTCATCTGACTTTTTGGGACATTCAGGTCAATGGGTTTTCTTTCACAAGCTATTTCCAATGCCACAATTTCAAAACTGTAAACATCTGATTCCTTGTTTGCTTTGCTTATGATTAGACATTCTGATTCCTGCCAAAATAATTGTTTGAAAGTCTTTTCTGTGATCAACAAGCCTAGCTAATGTAAAATCCCCAAGTTTAGAATTGAAATTTGAATCCAACCTGACATTGCTTGATTTTACATCCCTGTGCACCACACACTGTTCCCATTCTCGTGTAGATAGAACAATGCTGAGGCCAAGCCTTGAGCGATCTTGTACCTTCTTACCCATGTCAACAAGTTTTTTTTCTTTGAATAGATAGTAATCTAAGCTTCCATTTTCCATGAACTGAAACAAGTAGGAGTTCTCTTTTGTTATGACACCAACCAACTAGTTGCACCAAATTTCTATGCCTCAAACGACTGGTGATCTTCACTTCTGCTACGTACTCATTTCTTCCTTGTTTTGATCCGTTTGATATCCTCTTCACAGCAACATAGGAATTGGATTTCCTCAAAAAACCTCTATAAAGCCCACCAATTCCTCCCTCTCCAAGCTTTTGATCCTCCGCGAAGTTATTTGTCACATGAAACAATTCACCATACGAAAACTTCTTCGACCCAGTACCAGCCTCAAATTCATTGTCCATGGACATATCAAGGGTGAACTCTCATCTTCTTCTTGTGGTATTCTTTTCTTCCACAAGACAAAGCCAAGTAGTGCCAACCCACCAACCAAAACAATTAAGCCAACAGTCAATCCCACTACTAGTGCCTTCTTGTTTGTCTTCTTTGCAGGGATTTGCAAAGTCGAATTGAATTTCCATGATTTAATAGTATGTTTCTCAACAGAGTATCCTGTTGCAGCTAATAAGCCAATTGTAACGTATTCTGAAACATACATGCTTAAATTCATATTCAATAAATTAAGGGCACTTCTAGAATTATTTGGAAAACCAATGAAAATAACACTCAGATTTTTCGAACTAGAATTATAACTAATCCAAGCTTTATATTCTATCCCCCGTGTTATATCACAGTTCCATACTTCAATAACAGTAGATTGGAGAGAGTTGATATTGATACCTACGTAAGGTCCCGGGGTACTGTCTATCAATCGAATCATCGAAATAGGTATCAAACTCCATGGCAACAAAAGAATCAAATGATCTGATTAAACCAGTTTTGATTGGAAGACCCATGGCACCACCTTCAATAGGTTCAGACAAATCACTATTACCAAGGAAGAACTCAAGCCCATCTCCATAATTGTAGCTTCCTTCTGAATCAATGACAAATGAGAAATATGTGTTCAAGTCCGTCTAGTTTCCAAATTTTTTGTCCAAAAGGTGAAGAAGTTCGCTATATATTGCTCAACCGGCTTGTAGTGGTGTGTTGGTGGTGCGTTGGATGCCTTGGTCTTAGATAAAAGCATCACCAGTAGTTTTTATGACATTGGCATGACTGGTACTGATATTGATCTAGTTGAAGTTCAATGCAGTTGCATGAAAAGGGAAATAGCAAAGGATGTTCACATAATAGAAGAAGAAGAAGAAGAAGAAGAAGAGAGAGAACAAAGAGGAATATAGAGGAGGTGCCACTGCCAAGAGTTGCAGACAGCCAAAGCCATGGTTGGGTGTAATGAAAATTCTTGATGATTTTGGAGGTAGAAAAATGGTAGTGACTCCAAATGTTTTACCAACTATTTTACCAAATGTCTCACATGGGTGTGGGACTCACATGGTACCCATATGAGGCATTTGGTAGAATATTTAGTAAACTATTTGGGATCCCTAACATTACTCTTAGAGGTATATATCATGTAAATTAAGTAAACTTATTCAATTACTTATTATCCATGTGAGACATTTGGTAAAACAAAAATTTTTTTTTATCAGCAAAAGAAGAACTTTATTGATGAAGATAACATACAAAATATGCAATTACATCAATAAAGATGAGGCACGAGAAATGCATCAAAGAGAACACTCCAAATCCCAACTAGGTTGGCACAAGGAGTGAGTCCCTAACAAATGCAAGCTCAAGCCAAAGTTGGTGAGAGACCAACAAAGCAAAATAGGAAAAGAAAACAAGGAGGCCTACAGAACAGAAGAGAAAACAAAACAAGGCACCAAAGTACCAATCAGCAAAAGGCAGCAAGGCAACCAAAGTTGCATAAATCGAGGCATGATAGCAATCCGACAACAGAAACCATGACAAAGAGACCGAGGCAGAGCAAAGAAACCAAAATTGAGGCAAAGCAAGGCAAAATTGAGGCACAAAGAGAGCAAAGCAAAGCACAATAGAGGCACATCAGAGCAATTCCACTCAAACAGCCAAGAGGGCAACCAGTCAGAGCCTGCATAAAAATCAATCCAAAACATTGAGCATGGCCATCAAGAAGATCTGCACACTCCAACAAAACTCCAATACCAAGTATACACCCACTTTCCCTTGCTTCCATCAGCAAACCAGCACTTAGCATCAAACCATGTAGCATCAGACCAATACACCAACAAACTAGCAATGAGCAGTTAGTAGCACCAAAGAAACCAAAGAATTAGCATCAAACCAATACACCAAAGAAACTCCCCAAAATAGCATCGACCAAAACTCCCCAAAATAGCAATTAGCATTAGACTAATACATGCTTCCAACCGCCAATTCCTCCCCAAGAACTTATAACCAATACACCACCAAACACCCCACGATAGCATCAAGCACCAAGAATATCGCACCCTTACAACAAGACAGAAACCAAACTAATCATATGATTGAACAAAATCTGCACCCTTACAAAGAATACACCACCACCACCACCTCAATCAAAGCTTTGATCCTATCAAGATAATTGACAATGTCCTCCACTGAATACTGCAAACCTCTATAACTTTGCTTACATCAAAATGCTACCCTTACTTTCACCAACTTAGCCAATTTAAGCCCATCAACATTTTTTTCATGAAAAAGGCACTCATTCCTAGCTTTCCAAATTGACCACATAACAGCTAAAGGGACAACTTTCCACATTGGTTGGATCGCCTTTTTGCATTTAAAACTAGCCCACCAATGCAATAATGCCTCAATTGATCCGAAGAACACCCAAACCAAATCCTACCTTTCACAATATCTATCCACAATTTCCATACCACCGAACATGATAGCAGCACATGGTTAATTGTCTCCTCTCTGTTCTACACAGCAAACACACTAAGCTAGCTTCCATATTCAACACTCCAATCCTTTCCAAAAAAGTTGAAGTTTTAAATCTACGTTTCCAAGCTAACCAGCCACAAAATTTCACCTTGGGTGGGGCAATATTCTTCCACAGCATATCAACAACACCTACAACAGGACCTTTCAACAACACCCATCACTTCCATGCTGAAGCCGCAAAGTATGAACCTGATGGATTGGCCAGCCATAAACAAGAATCCTCTACTTCAACTGTGAGTACAGGTGTGTCCCTAAGTACCCTTTGCAGCCTTACAACCTCCTCATCCTCCTCCTCCCAAGCTAATAGAGTTCTTCTAAAAAGAAACTTCCACTCATATGATGAACCTCTTCTGTGAGCCATCTGCAAAATTGTGCTACCCTTCTCCTCAGATAACCTGTATAACCTAGGAAATTCCTCCTTTAGACACAGATTATTTAACCACTTATTCTCCCAAAATTAAAGTCTTTGCCCATTTCCTGCAACTAGCTTGAGATTAGATAAATAATATTCAACTAGCTCTGGACTAAATGCACCAAGCTGGACAACATTTGCCCATAATCTTGACACTGAATTGGACTCTGGTATAGTAGGTACCCAACTTCCTCCAACCACACCATACTTGCACCTCAACATCTGTTTCCATAAAGCTCTGTCCTCCACTCCAAACCTCTGCCACCATTTAATCAAAAGGCAAGCATTGATTTCTCTCAGCTTTCTAACCCCTAGACCCGTTGTGATCATTAACCGCTAAGTCCACCCATTTCACCATATGGACTTTCCTCTTGAGTTCAGTTACCCCACAAGAATCTTTTCAATCTTCTCGATCTGCTTAGCCACTCACATGGGTATTTTGAAAATTGATAGAAAATAGATAGGCAGACTAAAAAGAACTGATCTAATCAAAGTTAAACGAACAGCGAAAGACAAGACTTTCCTCTTCCATGCGACTAACTTTTTTTTTTTTACTTTCTCAATAACAGATTACCAAGTGCTTTTTCTACTGGGGTTAGCCCCAAGAGGTAAACCCAGATAACTGATAGGGAGCTTTGGCTGCGGCAATTAAGAATTGAGGTAAACTGATTAACCTCAAAATCACTTATACTAATCCCACACAACGTAAGAAATTGATCTTTAAGCTGGACAGCATCTCAAAGCAATGCAAAATTCTCTTGAAGTACACCAGTTCCCCTCTGTCCACCTCACAGAATATGATAGAGTCATCTGCAAATTGCAGATGATAAAATTTCAATTCATTAGGCCCCACAGAAGTTCCTTTAACCAACCCCATCTCCTTTGCTCTTTCAATCAATAAGTTCAAACCTTCAGCAACAATGTTGAACAAAAGAGGAGATAACGGATCTCCCTACCTAAGCCCTCTCTGAGGAGTGAATTCTGTCGTTGGAGAACCATTGACCAGGACAAAAACTTTGGTTGATGATAGGCATGTTTTAATGCAACCCGTCCATTTGTCCCCAAAACCAAAATTCTTCATCATAGGAAAAAGGAACTCCCAATTAACTGAATTGTATACCTTTTCGAAATCCAACTTAAGTATGATACCTCTCATTTTTTCAGCTTTCCACCAATGCACTACTTCCTTTGCAATCAAAACACCATCGAGAATAAATCTTCCTCCCAGAAAGGCTATTTGAACTTCACTAATGATTGCTGGCAAGACTCTCTTCAGCCTTTTAGATAGCACTTTAGCTAAAATTTTGTATACTGAATTAACAAGACTAATTGGCCTATAATCACTTAACTCACAAGGATTCTCCCTTTTAGGTATGAGGGTGATAAAAGAGTTGTTTAGGCCTGAGACTATCTTCCCATTGGAGTGAAACTCATCCATAAATTGTAAAATTTCTCCTTCATTACACCGCCAAAGATTTTTGAATGCATGCCAAATTGAATCCATCTAGACCAGGGCCTTGTTACCATCATAGTCTTTACCATGACCCAAATCTCCTGCTCTAAAAATTCTGCTTCTAAGCTTACTACCTGCACAGTAGAAGAGATGGATGCAAAAGGGCCGAGAAGCTTTGGCCTAGATCACCAAGTTTTGGAAAATAATCTCTCAAAATGCCTATGAATAGTTTGCTTCACTGAATTTAGCTCCACCAACCTAACCCGATCTTCCACAACTGAATCAAGTTTCTGCTGTTGGAAAACCATTGACCAGGACAGAAACTTTGGTTGGTGATAGGCATGTTTTAATCCAACCCGTCTGTAACGCCCTCAAAATAATGCTAATAAACCCAACAATTAGACATGCATTAATATAACAAAAGTCAATCCACTTCTATTTAACTGAAGAGTTCTGTACAAGTATTACATGTAAACATTAAAAACGGTGCCCTAAAGGCTTACAACTTCCCAAGTGAACACTTGGTTACAAACAAAAGAGCACTAGCTCGATACAAGTAAAGCCCTTGGCTTGATATTACATGTAACACAACAAAATAAATAGAAGTCCCAAAATGTCCTTCCGCCACTAGCCTCCCAAGCTAAGTCCTTGGAGGTAGCATGCTTCCTGTACCTGAAAATGATATCCCCATAAAGGGTGAGCCACAGCCCAGTAGAAACATACTAAACCAATTATGAATAATGCCGAAAACATTAACAGTTGATAGGTTGGTTAACACTTTCACTTTCTTAACACATTCCTTTTTCAAGATATACACACCTATATTTCATTTCATTTCTATTTCCAAGACACACAAGTCTATATTTCATCTCTTCCCGGAGTCCATCCCCTAGCTTCTCCACACACACCTCCGGTTTAGAGGTCCATCCCCTATCTTCCCCTAAACCGCGGAGTCCATCCCCTTTCTCCTCCAACGCACACAATGTATATAAACAACTATTATACACATCAATCAATACAATATAATGTATTCTACAACTTGTCAAGTCCATGACATATTCCACAGATTAGTTTCAATTCACCTAATCAACATGCGTTTTCTACAACAAACACGACTATCCTCCACCGATAGCCCAAAACAGTTATTTCTATACAGAAATAAATAAACGATGGATATAACATCAACATCTTAATTCCATAATTAATTATCTCAATAAATTAAACAATGTAATTATATCAATTTCCATAAATTACATTTCAACCCCAAACTTTCATAAAATTGCATATAAGCCCCAAACTTTCTCAAAATTACACAAATTTCTCCAACATATCAGAATGTCAAAATTCAAAGACAGAAATCATAAGGAGGAGTAGGATGTCCCTACCTCGAAGTTTCAAGCCCAAAGGAGATGATGCCCAAAAATAAAAATGCTCCAAACCTTGAATTTTTCAGATTAAAATGAAGCTCCCGGCGACCTCTATCACTTTAACAAAGCAAGAATGGTAGAAAATGATCCTAGCTAGATCAATTCTTAGAGAGAGTGTAAAACTAGAGAGAGAGGCTCTCAATTTTGTTTTTGGGAAAGTAAGAGATAGCAAAAAGTGATTTTAAAATATCTAATTTCGGAACTTAAACCCAGCCTTCCGCTCGAGCGCACCATTCTCCGCTCGAGCGGACAAGCCAAAAAGTCCCCCGCTCGAGCGCTAAAACCTCCGCTCGAGCGCACAATCAAAGTCTCCGCTCGAGCGCTTGAATCCCCGCTCGAGCGCTGAATGCAACCATTCAGCAAAATTCTGCAGACGACCAAACTGCTGGAAGTGTGTTTTCTCCGGTCGAGCGCCCTGATCCCCGCTCGAGCGTAAAGGCCAAAACCTGGGCAACTTAACTTTGTTTCTAAGTTCAACCAACCTGTCCCCAACTGGCCCAACACATCCTATAATTCAAAATAAAGTCGATAAGGATGTAATCAACAAGGGGTAAACCCGGGATCGCTATAACCTCCCCCCCTTAAAGAATTTCGTCCCCGAAATTAAAAACAAGTGTTGGAAACAAGTTTTCTTCCATTTTAAACAATGTTACACCACAACATTACAACAACTCGACCTATCCGCGGTCACCCATTTCATGCAAAGAGGCATCTCATATATAAACATTTCAAGTGCATCTATAACATGCATTTCTGATTCCACTTTCCAACCATTCTCAATACATATGGTTCACAGTTCATATCATAACAAAATTTCATGATACATCTCCAGTTTTATAATATAACTAACACATGCAATATTATATCAACTTCTACATCAAGGCAAGTTCTACAACACTTCCTCAAATCAAAACATATACCATGTTTCACAACTTAAGACACAACAATGTTCTTAACGTTCCACAAAATTACAAGTTCTCATTACACAATTACAAGTTAACAAACAAATCTGGATATTTCTCGCGGACTTCCAACTCACGTTCCCAAGTGGCCTCCTCCACTCCGTGATGCTTCCACAAAACCTTAACCAAAGGGATGGTCTTGCCACGCAGGACTTGATCCCGCCTATCCAAAACCTGAATCGGTCTCTCCTCATACGAGGCATCCTCATCTACCTCTAAATCTGTCCAATCCAGCACATGTGACGGATCAGGCTCATACTTCCGAAGCATACTCACATGAAACACGTCATGAACTCCGGATAACTGTGGCGGCAAAGCTAGACGATAAGCCACCTCGCCAATCCTCTCAAGGATCTCAAAAGGCCCTACAAACCGAGGGGATAACTTCCCTCTCTTCCCAAACCTCATCAACCCCCGTCTAGGTGATATCTTCAGAAAAACATGATCACCCACTCCAAACTCCAAGGGTCTCCTCCTACGGTCAGCATAAGATTTCTGACGACTCTGGGCTGTAACAAGCCTCCTACGGATAAGCTCAACTTTCTCCGTCGTCTCCCTAACCAACTCCGGACCCAACAAAGGTGTATCACCCACCTCGGCCCAACAAACTGGAGACCTACAAGGGCGGCCATACAAGGCCTCAAACGGTGCCATACCGATGCTAGACTGGTAACTGTTATTGTAGGCAAACTCCACTAATGGCAAATGCCTCTCCCACGTCCCACTGAAATCAAGGACACAACCCCGAAGCATATCCTCAAGGATCTGAATAGTACGCTCGGACTGCCCGTCAGTCTGAGGATGATAAGCCGTACTGAAGGTCAACTTAGTGCCCAAGGCACTCTGCAAACTCTGCCACAATCTAGTAGTAAAACGAGGGTCTCTATCTGAGACGATCGTCACTGGGACCCCGTGCAACCTCACTATGTCCCGAACATACAAGTCGGCAAGATGCTCTACTGAATCTCTCACGCGCATAGGAATGAAATGCGCCGACTTAGTCAACCGGTCTACAACCACCCAAATGGCATCACTACCCCGCTGAGTCCTCGGAAGACCTACAACAAAATCCATCGTGATATGCTCCCACTTCCACTCGGCAATAGGCAAGGGTTGCAACAAACCCGCTGGCCTCTGATGCTCGACCTTCACTTGTTGACAAGTAAGGCACTTAGACACGAAGACTGCCACATCTCTCTTCATGCCCCGCCACCAAAACTGGCGACCCAAATCCTGGTACATCTTCGTACCTCCCGGATGCACCGCAAGGCACGAATGATGAAACTCTCGGAGTACCTCCTCTCGGCAAGACTCCGGTACGAACAAACGGTCTCGGTATCGCACACTCGAGTCAGGATACACTGCCAGACCCTTCTCAACCTTCCCACTGGAGATCTTCTCTCGGAGGGAATCTACCTCAAGGTCACCTCTCTGTGCCTCTAACACTCGTGTCACAAGTGTAGGCTGCACAACAACAGAAAACAAAGCCGCAGCCTCGACAGATTCGCCCAGAAGCAAATCAAACTCGCCCAGTGCCCCTAACATCTCCCACTCCTGGATGGCTACCCAAGCTACATCACCTATGGATTTCCTGCTAAGAGCGTCGGCCACAACATTGGCCTTCCCCGGATGATAATGCAACTCGAAGTCATAATCCTCAATGAACTCCATCCACCTCCTCTGCCTCAAATTCAAGTCTTTCTGTGAAAACAGATACTTCAGACTCTTATGATCCGAGAACACCTCAAATCTCTCACCGTAAAGGTAGTGCCTCCAGATTTTCAAGGCAAAAATCACAGCCGCTAACTCTAAGTCATGCGTGGGGTAATTCTTCTCGTGGATTTTCAACTGACGTGAACCATAAGCTACCACTTTCCCCTCCTGCATCAACACACAACCCAGACCCTCTCGTGAGGCGTCACAATACACTGCATAACCCAACCCAACCCTCTCTCCGGAATAATCAAGACCGGAGCGGTGGTCAATCTAACCTTCAACTCCTGAAAAGACTTTTCACAAGTCTCACCCCATACAAATTTGACTCCCTTCCGAGTCAATCTAGTCAACGGTGAAGCTAACCTGGAAAAATCCTTCACAAACCGGCGGTAATACCCTGCCAAACCCAGAAAACTACGGATCTCAAACACACTCTTAGGCTGTGCCCAGTCTTGCACTGCCTCAGTCTTGGATGTATCAACAGACACTCCCTTCCCGGATACCACGTGGCCTAAGAACTTGACTTCCTCAAGCCAGAACTCACACTTCCCAAACTTGGCATAAAGCCTATGGGCTCTAAGCAACTCTAGCACCACTCTCAAGTGTGCCTCATGCTCCTCCTCTGAAGGTGAATAGATAAGAATATCATCCACAAAAACAACTACAAAACGATCCAAGAATTCCCGGAAGATCCGGTTCATCAAGTCCATAAAGACTGCCGGCGCGTTGGTAAGCCCGAATGGCATCACCAGAAACTCATAATGGCCATACCGCGTACGGAATGCCGTCTTCGGAATATCCTCCTCCCTGACCCTCAACTGATGGTAACCCGATCTCAAATCTATCTTAGAGAAACAACGGGAACCCTTCAACTGGTCAAACAAATCATCTATACGAGGCATAGGATACTTATTCTTAACCGTAGCCCGATTCAACTTCCGGTAGTCGATACACAATCTCAAGGCACCATCTTTCTTCTTAGCAAAGAGTGCCGGTGCTCTCCACGGTGAAACACTAGGGCGAATAAAGCCCTTTTCTAGCAATTCCTGGAGCTGAACTTTCAACTCAACCAACTCTGCTGGAGCAAAACGGTAAGGTGCCATAGAAATCGGCGCCGTGCCGGGCACCAAATCAATGGAGAACTCAATCTCCCGGTGAGGTGGCAAACTAACAAGATCCTCGGGAAAGACATCCGAATACTCACAGACCACCCTCGGCAACACAATCAAGGTCTCATCACACTCACCACTCTCAAAGCTAGCGAGTAGACCACTAAGCTGACTCCACTTTCGCGGATCGCACCCCTGTGGCACACCTCTACCCACTCGGTCTCCCAAGAAATGGAAACACTCCCCGCTCACTGTACAACAAGTAACCCTCTGGCGGTAACAATCAATAACAGCCAGGTATGACGATAACCAGTCCATACCCAAAATAACGTCAAAGCCCTTCATGGGCATGACAACAAAAGGAAAAGCAAGCCTGTGATCATCAACCTCTATGTCACAACCCCTAACTCCCTGCCTCAGAATCAACTCACCCCCAAGAGGTGACACAACACAGATAGGAGACGCTAACTGCGCTAACTCCAACTCCAACACAGATGCAAATGCAGCAGATACAAAAGAATGAGATGCACCAGTATCAATCAACACTCTAGCAACCGAGTTGCAAAACAGAAAAGTACCTCCCACTACTGATGGAGCCGGTACAAGATCCTGCGCGGTAACTGCGTACACGCGCCCTTTAGGCCCCTGGTCCACCTGCTCACCTCTAGGAGCGTAGGACTGCTGCACGGACTGGGACGAAGAAGCCCCCGGAATGGCCCTCGAGGCCTGCCCAGACTGAACTGGCTGAAAACTCTGCGTCTGCCTAGAACCAGACGCCCCCGAAGTGGCACTCAACTGTGGGCAAAACCTCTTCAGGTGCCCAGGCTGTCCACACTAGTAACACGACAAGTGCCCCGCCCAAACCCCGACTCTTAGGTCTCACCAAGAAGAAAGCTCTCGACCTCCGCCTTCTGCGGGCTGCTGAAGCCTTGTGGCCTGGCTGGCCACACTTGTAAGTAATGGCCTCGATCGCCTCTCCGAGCTCGTGACTCGACATCGGGAAAGTAGTCCTGGCCAAACCACCCTGAGACGGCTGAGGGTTATAACCCCTCTGCCTCCTGCCATCACCCTGGCCTTCCTGGCCTCTCTTGGAACCCCTGAGTCTGTCTTCCTCCTCCTCCTCCTGCATCATCAGCTCCATATGAGCTGCAGAATCTACCAAATGCCTATACTCCTGGATATAAGAACCACCAACCCTCCACTTGAGGTCGCGACTCAACTTCCGCTCAAACTCATAACAACGGCGCTCCTCAGTCGCCACAAGTTCAGGTGCAAACCTGGACAAGCTAGTAAATGTAGCCTCAAATTCGGCCACAGACAAACCCTCCTGCCTCAAACGGCGAAACTGATCCCTCAGCTTCTCCCTAGCCACAGTAGACAAAAACCTCTCCTGGAAAATATGCACAAACACCTCCCATACACCACCAACTCTGGCCTTCTCATATTTCCACCACTGACCCGCATCTCCCTTCAGCTGGAAGGATGCCAAGGTCACTTTCAGTGCACCATCCTCTATACCAAGCATTTCAAATGTCTTGGCCATCTGCTCTAGCCACTCATCAGCCTTCAGTGGCTCCTTTGGATCTCCTACAAACTCGTCCGGATTTGACCGGAAGAACTCTTTCCTCAAGAAGGAAGGCCCTGCCTCAACTGCCTGATTTCCGGCTCTGAGGATACCCAAAGCCCCTGCTATACCCCTGGCCAAATCACCTTGACTGGCTTTGCTTCTTTGGCTCGGCCATTGGCACGACCAATACCTCTCTGCCCTTGGTGCCTCCTCCGCAAAGGCATTTCTGCCACTTTGCCTCGCCTACCTCTACCTCTACCTGACATCCTAATAAAGGCAACGCAAAACATTAGCACATTCATAAATGTGCTGAAACTAAACACTCACGTCCTAATGCATGGACAACAGTAATTCACTCCACGTAAGCACATAAACACATAAGCACTTACGAATTTCATTTCCGGATAATGATAGTCCCGAGGCGTTACGAGTTCGATTAGAAACAAAGATTGATCAAGTGCTTTTCCAACAAGACTCCCAGAAACCCAAGGATCCAATCAACATCCTAGAAATTAAATCCCATACCCAAACAATCACGTATACATGTTATCACATAAACACATAGCTACGTCTCTATCAAGCGAGATAAACCCATTGTGATTCTAATCACTTCCCACGTACCCAAAGTATTCAAACCCGGTACGCTCTGATACCAAGTTGTAACGCCCTCAAAATAATGCTAATAAACCCAACAATTAGACATGCATTAATATAACAAAAGTCAATCCACTTCTATTTAACTGAAGAGTTCTGTACAAGTATTACATGTAAAAATTAAAAACGGTGCCCTAAAGGCTTACAACTTCCCAAGTGAACACTTGGTTACAAACAAAAGAGCACTAGCTCGATACAAGTAAAGCCCTTGGCTTGATATTACATGTAACACAACAAAATAAATAGAAGTCCCAAAATGTCCTTCCGCCACTAGCCTCCCAAGCTAAGTCCTTGGAGGTAGCATGCTTCCTGTACCTGAAAATGATATCCCCATAAAGGGTGAGCCACAGCCCAGTAGAAACATACTAAACCAATTATGAATAATGCCGAAAACATTAACAGTTGATAGGTTGGTTAACACTTTCACTTTCTTAACACATTCCTTTTTCAAGATATACACACCTATATTTCATTTCATTTCTATTTCCAAGACACACAAGTCTATATTTCATCTCTTCCCGGAGTCCATCCCCTATCTTCTCCACACACACCTCCGGTTTAGAGGTCCATCCCCTATCTTCCCCTAAACTGCGGAGTCCATCCCCTTTCTCCTCCAACGCACACAATGTATATAAACAACTATTATACACATCAATCAATACAATATAATGTATTCTACAACTTGTCAAGTCCATGACATATTCCACAGATTAGTTTCAATTCACCTAATCAACATGCGTTTTCTACAACAAACATGACTATCCTCCACCGATAGCCCAAAACAGTTATTTCTATACAGAAACAAATAAACGATGGATATAACATCAACATCTTAATTCCATAATTAATTATCTCAATTAATTAAACAATGTAATTATATCAATTTCCATAAATTACATTTCAACCCCAAACTTTCATAAAATTGCATATAAGCCCCAAACTTTCTCAAAATTACACAAATTTCTTCAACATATCAGAATGTCAAAATTCAAAGACAGAAATCATAAGGAGGAGTAGGATGTCCCTACCTCGAAGTTTCAAGCCCAAAGGAGATGATGCCCAAAAATAAAAATGCTCCAAACCTTGAATTTTTCAGATTAAAATGAAGCTCCCGGCGACCTCTATCACTTTAACAAAGCAAGAATGGTAGAAAATGATACTAGCTAGATCAATTCTTAGAGAGAGAGGCTCTCAATTTTGTTTTTGGGAAAGTAAGAGATAGCAAAAAGTGATTTTAAAATATCTAATTTCGGAACTTAAACCCAGCCTTCCGCTCGAGCGCACCATTCTCCGCTCGAGCGACAAGCCAAAGTCCCCGCCGAGCGCTAAAACCTCCGCCGGCAAGACAATCAAAGTCTCCGCCGAGCGCCAATCTCGCGAAGGCCGAATGCAACTATTCAAAGAAAATTTCGCAGACGACCAAACCGGCTGAAGTGTGTTTTCTCCGCTCGAGCGCCTCGATCCCGCCGGCGTAAAGGCCAAAAACACAGGCAACTTAACTTTGTTTCTAAGTTCAACCAACCTGTCCCCAACTGGCCCAACACATCCTATAATTCAAAATAAAGTCGATAAGGATGTAATCAACAAGGGGTAAACCCGGGATCGCTATACCGTCTATTTGTCCCCAAAACCAAAATTCTTCATCATAGAAAAAAGAAACTCCCAATTAACTGAATCGTATGCCTTTTCGAAATTCAACTTGAGTATGATACCTCTCATTTTTTCAGCTTTCCACCAATGCACTAGTTCATTTGCAATCAAAACACCATCGAGAATAAATCTTCCTCCCAAAAAGACTGTTTGAACTTCACTAATGATTGCTGGCAAGACTCTCTTCAGGCTTTTAGATAGCACTTTAGCTAAAATTTTATATACTGAATTAACAAGACTAATTGGCCTATAATCACTTAACTCACAAGGATTCTCCCTTTTAGGTATGAGGGTGATAAAAAAGCTGTTTAAGCCTGAGACTATCCTCACATTGGAGTGAAACTCATCCATAAATTGTAAAATTTCTCCCTTCATTACCTTCTAGCATTTCTGAATGCATGCCAAATTGAACCCATCTGGACCAGGGGCCTTGTTACCATCACAGTCTTTTACCGCGGGCCAAATCTCCTACTCTGAAAATTCTGCTTCTAAACTTACTACCTACACAGTAGAAGAGATGGATGCGAAAGGGCCAAGAAGCTTTGGCCTAGAGCACCAAGTTTCAGAAAATAATCTCTCAAAATGCCTATGAATAGTTTGCTTCACTGAATTTGGCTCCACCAACCTAACCCCATCTTCCACAACTGAATCAAGTAAGTTTCTTCTTTGCGTTGAGCTTGCCATCATATGAAAGAACCTTGTGTTCTTGTCCCCACACTTAGCCCACAACATTCTAGATTTTTGATGCCATAAACTCTCTTTCCTTCTACTCAAATTCCAAACTAGCCCTCTAACTTCTCTCCTTGTACTTACTTCTATTTATGACATTGATCTTTCTTCAGCCACCAAATCCAGAGCATGTAAGTCCTCCTTTGCTTGCTTAAGTTGAGTTTCCACATGACTAAACACCTCTGAATTCCATCTTTTGAGGTTGACTCTGAGTATTGCAAGCTTCCTCATCAATCTGAACCCAACCCAACCTGGTTGAACTTCTTCATCCCATGAGCTCTTCACTATTGATTTGAAATTAGGATGAAGTAACCAAGCATTAATGAATTTGAAAGGTTTTGGACCCCAATTCCTCTCATCCTCCATTATTAGGACAGGACAGTGATCAGAAATTGTTCTAGGCTGTCCCCATTGCTTGAAAGAGAACTTCTCAAGCCACTTACTCTCCAGAAGGAATCTATCTATCCGGCTCCATCTCTCCCCATCTTGTGCATTACACCACGTAAAACTTCTACCCTTCATTGGCAAATCAATAAGACTGGGTTGATCAACCACTCATTAAAATCATTCATACCTCTATCCCTTCTTGAGCAACCCTTCCTTTCATCGAGAAATCTAATTTCATTAAAATCTCCACCCATACACCAAGGGTTAGGGTAGGAAACTTTCATTCTCTTTAATGATTCCCACAACCGCCTTCTCTTGCAAACATCGTTGGGTGCATAAATATTCACCACAAAGCAATCAAAAGATTGACCAATAGTACCGATAGAATGATAAAATTTCTAAAGCCACAACAATCAACAAGCTTAAATCTCTCGGGTGCCAAATACACAATAAGCCTCCAAGATCGCCATCAACATCTACACCCACACTCCATTTTATCAAATGGCCAAATAGATTTAATAAACACTTCCTCCAAATTTCTTCTCTTTGATTCTTGAATTAACACCACATCTACTCGTCTTTCTTTTAAGATGTTCTTAATTTTGCTCATTTTCTCTAGTCTACTTAGACCTTGAACGTTCCAAGACATTATCTTGATAAAGCAATCTACAAAACACCTAAGATCCTCCATTGGGTAATCATACATCAGTTGCCCGAACACCATCAAGAATCCTCTCCAAATCCTCGGCTTCCAAATGGACTATCTGTTCTAACACATTATCCTTCTTTCCACCAAAATCAATACCAAGTGATTTTCTAAGTTGAATTGTTGCTTTAGCCTCCTTCATCAGCTTGCCATTTCTTCTCCTCGATTCACTATAAGCTGATTGTGAGTTAGAAATTGCAGCGGCGATTACTCAAGATGGCACCCCATTGAAGCTTTTAGGTAGAATCTGCATTTGAAAAAGGCTTGCCGCACCTTTTTGCTATTCCACTCCTCCTTAGGGCGTATACTCCCTTACTATTAGAAACATTTTCCTCTCTAACCTTAATTGAGCTACCCTCTCCATTCTTCATAAATACTTGGGCACTCTCTGCAAAAGCGTGAGCAGCCACACAATCACTCAAGTTTGATAGTGAGAGCCCAACTAGCCTGATAGGACAAGCTTCAACTTGGGTTCTAGGAATCACTACTTCTAAGTTAATATTGGGCCTAACAAGTTTTGGCCCACTCAAACTCTTCAAGAACCCATTCGTGTAAATGCTGCCATTTAAACATTGAGACTGCTCAACCACCTTTTTTGAAAATTTGTCGATACTCTTCAGAACATCATCATGATCATAGCCCCCATTTTTTGAATTCCCCAAGCCAGCGATTGAAATCCTCACCATGGATTGAACCACCCTCCTGAACCTATCTTCCATAACGTGTAAACTCCCATCAATTGTGTCTTGCACTATACTTACCACATCATTAGAGACTGCCACATCATTCCTGCTGACATCTTCCTTACCTGCCTCCACCCTCGCATCTTTGACACCGGAATTCATGTCACTCTCATTGCCAGAGATTGAGAGTATACCCTCATTGATCTGATACCTACACTCTCCAGATCTTGACCATGCCGGTAAAAGTAACTCTTCAATCACCCTTACTGGATCTCGCTTCCCATTACATTCTAATAAGATCACTTGATTGATAAACTCACGAATCCTAGTAATAATCCTAACTTTACCACACAAAAATGACTTCGCAGCACTCGTAGCTTCATCTTGTTGGATAACTTCTCCCCAAATATTACCCACCACCTTGAAGGTGCGGATTCCAAAGATTAAAAGGAATACCATAACATGCCACCACACACCTTTCTTGTTCAATAACTTTAGCTTTCTCTCATTCGTCCATTGATTCACACCACTCATATATCCATTCCTCTAGTCTACCCTTCCATTCCTTCAGATGTTCCACTGACTTGAAGGATAGAAGTGCTATACGGCCATCACCATCTTTTATGCTCACCTCCTTTAGTCCTCATTTGCTGTACTCTTCTTTGAAGGCATTAAAAGAAAAGAAAGATTTGAGCTTAATCACTAAACTTTCATAAAGCCATCCATTTCCAACTTCCTGTGCTCTTATGGTTGTCATAAGATTCTCCTTTCTTAGTCCTTAGACTACATCAGCAAAAGATCTCTGACCATTGCCCCCTGTTGTAAGCTTACTATGCATCCTTTGTTCCATCTATATAATCTTGCCTTTTCTAAGCTCTTTCTTCTTTGGATACTGAGCATCGCTTCCAAACTCCGCTATTCTCACTTTCAAACTCTTATTATCACACCAGATTCCGTCTGCTTTATGGACTGCTACCCTTGCTGCTATTGGACAGTCATATCGAACAAACCCAAATCTTGATCCAGTAGCTTTCCTCCTTTTGTTCGGAATGAAGACGTCCTTCACCACACCATAATCGCTAAATGAGTAAAAAGACTTCTTGGCACCATAGATTCCGGTAGATTGTCCACAAAGACCGTGATCAACCTTAATCCCCTGTGATGAATCTGCTGATATCTTGGAGGTATATATGTTGAATAGTCTTAGAGGTATACATGTTGTTGGACATGTAAATTAAGTAGACTTATTCAATTACTTATCAATTAATTGTTCAAAAGTCTGGATGTTGAATAGTCTTTGTGATTTGTTGAATACATTTATTATATTTTTAACTATAAATCACTTTTTATCTTTGTTGATAATAATAATAATAATAATAATAATAATTTTTTATCAGATAAAAATAACTTAAATAAGTTATAAAAAAATTAATTATGTAAAAATTAAGAGAAATATGCTTTTAATTTTTACTTTCTTATTATTAACTTTTAACTTGCAATAAGTTGAACTAAATAAATGCCTTGGAGTATCCATACTTCAAAACCCAATATACGTGTTAGGATTATCTTGTATAGAAAAATAGTAACCTTTAAATGAGTAAGGATTAGTGATGCTTTTCTTTTTTTAAAAATAGGGTAAATTACACTGTAGTCCCCACATTTTACCTCTTATATCATTTTAGTTCCTACACTTTCAATAGGTTCAATTTTTACCCTTAATTTTAGATTTTATATCAATTTGGTCTAATTGATAACTTCCTTAGTGTTTTTGAAAGAATATAATCATTGAATCGGTTAAGGTTAACTAATTAACTTGAGCACGTTTATAATTTCATTCTTAAAAGTATGACACTTGTCACTTACGTGCATATTTTTCATTAAAAAGTACTAATAGTTGTAAGTAATTGGACTAAATAGAAACAAAATTATAAATTCAGAGTCAAAATTGAACAAATTAAAATTATAGAGACCAAAATGGCACAAGGGTCAAAATTCCTTTCACAGTGAAAATTGTTTTCTCTCTCTCTCTTGTGATTGTCACTAAGGTTACTTAGACCATCTCTAACGATATTCATTTTTCCTCTCAAATTTAGTTAAAATATTTTTTTTTTCTTGTTTTTGAAAAATTAATCACTTTTTCAATTATCATCTCTTGTAATACTTTTTTTTTTCTCTACTTGTTTTAAATATTTTTTTATTATTTTTTATCAAAAATATTTTATCCTACTTTCTTCTCCCTCCTCCTCCACCTTTTGAAGAAAATATGAGAGATGAGAGAAAAAATAATTATTTTAATTATAAAGAGTAATAAAACCATCCTCAATGTAGAGAGCGAAAAGTATTCCTTAATGGATAATTGAGTAGGGAGGGTTTTCCCTTCTTTTCTTCTTTTTTATTTAGAAAAAATTTCATTTTACTCTCCAAATTATATCCTTATACTTCTTATAATTTTAATTTTATACCTAAACTATTTGATTTTGGATCAATTATACTCCTGCTGTTAATTATCGTGTATAATCAAACGGAAGTTGTTGACGTAGTACCAAAATTTCATTTGAAATTTTATTTTATCCCCCAAATTATCTCAAAAATATCAATTACACCCCAAACTTCATATTGTTTAGGAGTCTAATTGATATTTTTGGGATAATTTGAGAGTAAAATGAAACTGCAACTAACGGTGGGGGTAAAATTGATCCAAAATTAAATAGTTTAGGTGTAATTTTGAAATTATAAGTATAGGGGTTAAATTGATCATCGATGTATAGTTTGGAGGGCAAAATGAAATTTCTTCTTTTATTTATATGAAGAGTAAGGCCTCGTTTGGGAACCATCATTTTTAGCCAAAAAGCCAAAAAGTTACTAAATTAGCCAAAAAGCTAACAACCCATACCAAAAAGTCAAAGATTCTCTTTTCTCTCTACTTTTTGCACATCTTTCCGTAAAAAGCCAAAAAGTCATCCCAAACATACTAGTTTTTTTTAGCTCACATTTTAGCCAAATAGCCAAAAAGTTACTAAATTAGCCTGTTCCCAAACGAGGCCTAAGTAGATTGTTGGAGATGAATTTTTTGTGTTTTGACTCTTTAGGCTATGTTTGGTTTAAAAATTTGAGTACGATGGGACTCAAAACCAAGATCGTATGCTTGATAAAGAACACACTTGCAACTTGAACAACTCATACTATGTGTGCATTCTTCTTTATTATTATTCTTATAGTAGTACATTTTTTGGAATTACACACACATCGCGTGTTGGCCAATAATTTAACATTTTCTATGAATTTATTGTTCCAAAGTCGTGACATCATGGTCTTCTTTCATCACAAATGAATTGAAAACATTGCATGGAAATTTCTTCAGTACACACCAATTTTCAAGGGTATATTATATGCACCTTTAATTATGTCATATTTTTTTAGTTATAATCAATTTTCTTCTTTAATTATTTTACTGATGACTCATGAGATCTTTGATTATACCGAATGTAATGTTAGATTATGGCTCTTTTTCTTTTCTTTTTTTTTTCAGTTATGACTTAGAAAGTATGAAATTATACCATTTTCTTCTTTGATTAAAAAGTACATATCTTTCCCATACTATGGAATCTTATGTGACTTGTATATATATATTTGACTTGTAGTTGTTCACAAGCTTGCATTGTCATCTGAAATTTACAAAGGTCATATTGAACTCTGTTTCCGTACATTGTATTTTTATTTTTTTCATGAGCAATGATATATAAATAAAAAAACATACACAAAAATTATATAAAGAATGGGATAATTATTTGTTATTCCATCTGAACTATGTTCATTTCGCCACTCTTGTACACTCTTACATTTGAGGTCTAGGGATTAATACTTGTCAATGACAAAAGTTGACTATTTCTCTCTCGATAAATAAATAAATATGTTTTTTCTGTAAGCAATAAATAAATATGTTTTTGCTTTCTGCTTAATGTTTTTATTTTTTTGGAAAACACAAAAGTCTAGGAGGGTTGTAGTTTGAAAGTCAATCATAATCCACAAACACAAAACACACACATATGGTTCCTATTCTAAGTCGAAGGTTTCAATTACGTTTGGAGGGTCAATTGGGTTGAGAGCTTGATTTAATGTACAAAATTGTCTTCAATAATTTATTTTTTTGGACTTGAGCACAGTGACAATCCCCCTTAGTCTACATGCCACAAGTCAATGTAGAGATTGGGCAGGGAAAGAAGGCTTATTTAAGGAAAGTGACAATGAGCTTAGCAAGTGAAGTCTCTTATTTGGAGACTTGGGATCAAACCCCTCCTTCATCTGGGTAAGAAGTGTTTTTAATTGGATAATGTCTCAATGGGACCACATAATTAAATGTTGTGTTATCATTTATAAGAAGCCTACAATTTAAGTGATTCAATTTAGTTAATAGGCTTAAGGGTATATGTGTTATGGACCTAATGTGTAGATACTAGTTGTATAATTTCTATTTCTATGAGGGGCAGAAATAGAAATTAAAACATATTGGTTAATTAATTGGTTTAATGACCAATTAATTAGTTTAATGGTTAATGGGTAACTGATGTCTGTTTAATATCTCATAAAACCTTTCAGTTTTGAAAACCAATTACAACCTTTAAAAAGGTTATGGTCCCTATTCCTTCCCAGGTGGTAAGAACACTGCCATGTTTTCTAAATCCTCTCAAGGAGAAACATAAGGAACCAAAGGGGAAAGGATTAGAAGGCAATAACATAATCAATAACAAAGAGGTTATTGATAATCACGCTTCCGTTTAACCGTTCATCAATGGATTCATGTATATCATTTTGTCTTGATTTCTTGATGATACACATGGTAAATAATCCGAAGTGTAAGGTTTATGTTCTGCAATTTATGTTTACACTTAATTCTTGATGAGTATAAATTAAATAATCATAGAAGTGTGAACAAATTTATTCTCACCAACTCATTGCTCCCAAGTCTTCTTTACATATGTTGGGGTCATCTTTAGAAAGCAAACACAAGACACTTCGCCTCTTTGATTAGGCGCACGTTGAAATTATTAATTTATAAGATTTGTATTTGGGTATTAGCACTATAAAAAATTAAAATTTTAGAGATCAAAATTTAAAAATAAAATTATTTTTTAGGAACTAAATTTTTTTTGTTACAAAAAGTGTTGCCGTCATTATATTTTTAGCAACGAAAATTAGACATTAGTGATGAATTATTATCTTTTCGGAATCAAATTTTTTGTCTAAAATAATAAACTATTTTGAGACCAAATTATTTTGTTCTTAAAATTCTCTTTATTAGTGATATTTTAAAAAATTTGTCGCTAAAATCGCTAAAAGTCTTGTTTTTTATTTTTTGGGACGACCTTTTAGCCACTACTCTCACAATGATAGAAATTAGTTCATAAATGTCTTTTGCAACAAAATTTTTACTTTTAGAGATCAAAAAATTTAAGAGTTGTTGGGATGAACTATATAAGTGCACTTTTTGACTTAAAAAATTAAGGGAAAAAAAATGTATATTTGGGATAACTTTTTGACTTTTTACGAAAAAAATGTATATTAAAATATTGTATCAACTAGAAAAATTACCGAAGTGCCCTTTCGAGCACTAACTGCCTTGTGTTTGCGTCGATTACCTTTGTCTTTGCGTTGTTTTTTGTTTTTTAATAAATCTTTGTGCATGTCAGCAAGGGCTTTTTAGTCTTTTTGCCCTCTGTCTAGGCTAACTTTTTTGATTATTGAATAGTGTTAACTTTTTTACTTTTTAGTAACTTTTTGACTTTTTGTCTATTATAGATAATTCCACACAAGCACTTAGTCTCTAAAACTTTTATATGTTATAGTGTAGATCTTGATAGGTGTTCTATCTAACAAAATTGGGGAATTTTTTAATTTTACAACTAATAATATTTTTTTAATTAGTAATTAGTTGGTTGTATTAGCATCTCAAAAGGTTCTTACTCATAGAATTCTTGGACTTAAATTGGGTTTTATTGAATCATGTGGTTCTAGTATGAATATGAGGTTTTAATGGAATTCATAGGGTTTTAATTGATTCATAGGGTTTTAACAAGAGAATTCCTATCAATAATAATAGCAAAGTCACATTAGGCATAAACGCCAAGCAAAAAAAAGAAATAGGAAAAGAGAGGATTCAAGAGGCCTATAAGGATCAAGATAAAGCTAAAAGGCCCATATTTTAGATAAAGAGGCTTAAAAATAAAAAATAAAGCCCGCAAGGATCAAGATAAGAAAACCAAGAGAACTTTACATTTTAGCATTATCGCCAGAAAGGAAGATCTTTTGGTTTTTCTTTCCACTAGCGAGGCCATGACCACTTGGTTCCTACAAATAATAATGTCAATCAAAAAATATAATTGGAATTATATATTTTTGTTGTATATTCCACTAATTCAGTTATATAATCAATTTTACACTAATTTCATAAATTGTTAATTCCCTCACTATCAATCTTTCTAATCAAACAAGGTCTTAAAGTAGGTTAAGACTATTGTGTGACACTATTATGTGGTATTTTTGATAAATGAAAAATTGTAAAACACATTAGGTAAGTCATTATTGTCTCTCAACTACCTAGCACAGATGGGTCAATATAGTTCTACCTATAAAAATTTTATGACACCCTTGGTGACAATAATATTAAAATATTTTAATTTTTCAATAACCAGGTTATCCGTGTCACCTTTATGTTAGGTAGGTTGAACACTAATTTGACATGTTCAATATTCGTATTATTAAGTCGTATCATACATATGCTCGTGTTAAAAAATAGTCAATCTTAAACTGTTAACTTTGTATACTAACTTTGTGTACAATTCAAATCGTGTTATTATGTAGTGTCAAAAATTCCCGCTTTTACCTAGTCGTGTTATGTGGAACACATTTTGGGGAAGAGATATACAGCCGTGCCTGCAAAGGCTTCATTACTGTGATTTGTTATTCACATTTAAGGTATCATCTGTGTTATGTGGAACACATTTTGGGGAAGAGATATACGGCTTTGCCTGCAAAGGCTTCACATTATTGTGATTTGTTATTCACATTTAAGGTATCATCGATTAATAAGAATGCAAACAGTGCAATAATTTAATTACATGGTTAATTTGTTGGGATTTATTGCACATTTCACCAATGTAAATAGAAGCACATTTACGTACCAACAAAGAAAAAAGTACAATCACACTATGAGATATACGTAGTTCAACTCAAATTGTCTACATCTCCGAGTGAGAGAGATGATCCATTATAAATTGTAAAGAGTACAATCATGAGACCAAAAACTCGACACCGATATCCGAGCCTTAGACAATATTCGTTCCCCGATGAAGAGCAACAGAGCCCCAAAGCCACACCTGCTCACACCTAGTGTCTCCGGTAATTCTCATAAGTTCCTTATTTATAGGAAAATACAAGATATCATAATCTCATACGATTAATAGAACCTACACATAATGGACTCATAATAGATTTCAAACTCTATACTCTAATCCAAATATTTTTTTTAGTGAATAACTCTAATCCAAATATATGTAAACACCAATAATTATATTGGTCCCGCAAAAAATAAAACACACCCAATATAATTTAATGTGTACCAAAAGTAACAAAGCCTTGAAGCCATGGTGTCTTAAAACACACTTGCTCACACCGAACAAAGCCCCGAATCACACCTACTCACACCTGGTGTCTCTAGTAATTCTCATAAGTTCCTTATTTATAGGTAAATCCAAGATATCATAATCTCATACGATTAATAGAACCTACACATAATGGACTCATAATAGATTTGAAACTCTACACTCTAATCCAATTTTTTTTTTTTTTTTAGTGAATAACTCTAATTCAAATATATGTAAACAACAATAATTATATGGGACCATAAAATATAAAACACACCTAACATAATTTCATGTGCACCAAAAGTAACAAAACCCTCTTGTCTTAAAACACACCTACTCACACCCAACAAAGCCTCGAAACTACACCGTGTCTCCTAATTCTCATAAGTTCCTTATTTATAGGTAAATCCAAGATATCATAATCTCATACAATTAATAGAACCTACACATAATGGACTTATAATAGATTTCAAACTCCACACTCTAATCCAATTTTTTTTTTTTTTTTTTTCAGTGATTAACTCTAATGCAAATATATGCAAACCAATAATTATATAAGTCCCGCAAAAAATAAAACACACCCAACATAATTTAATGTGCATCAAAAGTAACAAAGCTCTAAAGCCACACTTGCTCACACCCTGTCTTAAAACACACTGCTCACACTAAACAAAGCCTCGAAGCCACAACTACTCACCGGTGTCTCCAATAATTCTCATAAGTTATTTATTTATAGGCAAATCCAAGATATCGTAATCTCATACGATTAATAGAACCTACACATAATGGACTATAATAAATTTAGGACTATACACTCTAATCCAAATATATATTTTTGTTAGTGAATAACTCTAATCCAAATATATGTAAACACCAATAATTATATGGGTCCGGCAAAAAATAAAACACGCCCAACATAATTTAATGTGCACCAAAAGTAACAAAGCCGAAGCCACACCTAGTATCTCCGGTAATTCTCATAAGTTCCTTATTTATAGGCAAATCCAAGATATCATAATATCATACAATTAATAGAACCTACACATAATGGACTCATAATAGATTTCAAACTCTACACTCTAATCCAAATTATTCTTTTATTTTTTATTTTTTTTGAGTGAATAACTCTTATCCAAATATATGCCAACACCAATAATTATATGGGTCCCGCAAAAAATAAAACACATCCAACATAATTTAATGTGCACCAAAAGTAACAAAGTCCTGAAGCCACACCACACCTGGTGTCTTAAAACACACCTGCTCACACCTGATGTCTCCGGTAATTTTCATAAGTTCTTTATTTATAGGCAAATCCAAGATATCATAATCTCATACGATTAATAGAACCTACACATAATGGACTCATAATAGATTTTAGACTCTACACTCTAATCCAAATTTTATTTTTTTGGTGAATAACTCTAATCCAAATATATGTAAACACCAATAATTATATGGGTCCTACAAAAAAAAAAAAAAAAAACCACACCCAACATAATTTAATGTGCACCAAAAGTAACAAAGCCCCAAAGCCACACCTACCCGCACCTAAACACACTTGGTGTCTTAAAACACACCTACTCACAACCAACAAAGCCCCGAAGCCACACCTAGTATCTCCAGTAATTCTCATAAGTTCCTTATTTACATGCAAATCCAAAATATCGTAATCTCATATGATTAATAGAACCTACACAATGGACTCATAATAGATTTCAAATTCTACACTCTAATCCAATTTTTTATTTTTTATTTTTTTTTTAGTGAATAACTCTAATCCAAATATATGCAAACACCAATAATTATATGGGTCCCGCAAAAAATAACACACCCAACATAATTTAATGTGCACCAAAATTTGCCCACTTATTTCAGTTTTATTTATTAGGATGGCATTGCGGAAAATGGTGGTGCGACAGTTGAATTAAATGGGTTTTTGGAGCTGATCTTTTGATGGCTTTTTTGTGGGTTTTTTCCCGTCAAAGTTAAATAAAAATAGAAATAAAATTTAGAAACAACCAAAAAAAAATAAAAAATAATTTACTTTTTTTTTGTTTTTAAATATTTTTTTTTTAACTTTTTAAATTTGTCTATACAAAACCGATTCAATCTGAAAAGTAAAAAAAACTTCAAATAATTTTGGAAAAAAAAAACTAAAAACAAAACAAATATATATATATATAAGACTTTTTTTTCGTTGAATACCAAAGTCACCCTAAATATTTGTTCTTGTTTGACTAGGCCCAAAAAATAAAATAAAATAAAAAATCTGTTTTATCTATTTGGTTGATATGACCGTACGTATGAAAGAATTTCATATTCTAGCCAACCAAAAAATAAATAAACACTTGACCAATCCAATAAAAAGTTTTCTTCCACTAACGAATAGAGCTAGACTTGAACGAGGATGAAAGCGATCTATGCTGACAATATTACCCACCAAATGAATAGTGTGAGAATGTAGGACAAATTACACTGGACACCTCTTGTATTTTTATTAAAATTTTATTTTAATCTCTTCACCTTTAATTATAGCAGTAAATTTCTTATACTATAAGTTACATTATAATTTCACCATTTAAAAAATTAAAAATGAAGGAACTATGGTAAAAGTGAAGGGAATAAAATAAAATTTTAATAAAAGTGTAAAGGTACTAATAAGACGAGAAAAATATCACGTAGTTTCAAATGACAAGTTTTGTGATAAAGGGATGACATTACAACTTGACTTAAAGTATAAGAAATTGACTGCTACAATTGAAAGTGAAGAGACTAAAGTAAAATTTTGGTGAAAATACATGGGTGCTAAGTGTAATTAACCCAAGAATATATGTATTATTCAAGTTTATCCGACATCAAGTCTAATCATTTCTTCTTTATTTTGAGAAAGCAAGGCCTTTAAAAGAAAAATTATTCATCCTCCTAATTTTGGCCTTTCAATTCCACCACTAATGATGTAGAATTAGAAGAGATAAAGATGAGAGAAGAAGACCACATTAAATCATACAACAAAGTTAGTAAGTTAGGAATAGTCATTTTTTCAACATCTTATCAAATTAGTGTCAAATTTGCACTGGAAAGATAAATAAACAAGTCAAATTAGTATCAAATTCACATACCACAGAAAATTGATGTGGATTAATTAATTTATTTATTTTTGACAAGTCAAATTAATTTATTTATTTATCAAATCAAATACTAATGCATTATTATGTTTGCCAACGCAACGTAATCTTATTGCAACCCAATGTTTGCCAACACAACTCAATCTTATTTCAAAAATGAATATAAGAATCCAATGTAAAATACAATGTTGAAATGAAAAAAAGGTACATCCTATATCGGCTCCGTACATGATTTCCGATTATGGCTCCCCAACTTATTACATTTCCCGCACCTTATTTACTTCAGTTTCTTACCCCTTGATGGGGTCCTATTCTTCTTGACCTTCAAGTGATCTTTTCACGGTTGGCGGGTACATAGTGAAGTCCGTGGGATCAAAAGGCGGCTTCTCCACCGATGGTATAGGAATATGGCTCCCAAATAGGTCATGATATGTCTCTACATGAAAGTAATGTTCCACACAATCATTGAGATTGTAGCGGCTCTTCTGAATGGCAATAACAGCATGGTCACATGGGAATCCGTTGATTTGCCATTTGAAGCAAGAACATGTACGCCTCGCAACATCAACTGTAACAGATGGTATCGAATGAACTTCAAACACATCCTCGTTGGCTTTGCTAACTTGCCAAGACCTGCTGTCATTGAACGAATCCATAAGCCTTGTTTCGAATGTCGGACAAATAAGCTCATTCCATTTGTTTGCTTGGTTACGCCGTCCAGACATTTGCCGCATCAACTGAGTACGAATTGTGTCCACCATTTGAGTGATAGGAAGATTACGTGCTTCTTTAATCCAGTTATTAAATGACTCCGCCGCATTGGATGTCATCTCCCCATAACGCATGCCCCTGCACAATATCACAAACATTATACAATACGGAATTTAACAGGTCTGACCATTCACGTTGATAAATGTGAACATTCACAGTACTGACATTAGTATACACTGATGTAAACATTCACATTAGGGTATAATAATGTGAATGTTCACATCTGCTACCAGTTTATAATAATGTGAATGTTCACATTATATGCTTATTATGTTGTCAACTTAAATGATAGACAGATGTGAATGTTAACAACAACAACAAAATATGACACGTGTCAACATTCAAATCTGTAATACATTGCATGACTATTTGACAAATTAATAGATGTGAACATTCACATCAGTCATCATTAGCAGATGTGAATATTCACATCATTTACATTGAACATGAAACACAATTCGAAGATTGTTACCATTCTAAACTGAAAATTCACATCGCTACCATTCTAAACTTCACAAATGGAACACCTTAGGAAACTATTATTACCTGAAGTATGAATTTGCCCAGTGCTCGGGTGCCAAGTCCTTGAAAAAATTATGAGCTCGTTGTTTACCCTCCTCTTTTAGTTTTGCAAGCCTTTCATGGAACCCTACCACAGTTGGCTCGTAGGCACGGTCACCAAAACTACTTACTAGGTAATCCCTGGATCCATTATCAATTCCTTTCATCCGGTCTCTTAAATTGCTCTTCAAGTGTTGTAAGCAAGATGAGCCGATGGGAACACCTTTGGCATAGCTTCTAACAGACCAAGATTACGATCCGAAATAAAAGTAATATGGCGCTTCCCATCAACAACCTTCCCAAGTTCATGCAAGAACCACGACCAATTGGCCGTGGTCTCTGAATCAACAATTGCAAATGTAATAGGAAACAGACCTACAACACAACACCAATACACAACTGTTCACAATATTCCAAAGTGAATAGAAAACAGTATAAACGAAACAGGTCATGTGAATGTTCATATCTACATTGCCCTATTTACTATTGGAGTGTAAAATACATAAAATACTGTATTATCTATATGCTATATTATTAAGTGAATACCTTTATTGGTGTTGATGCAAAAATGAAGCTATGTAATGTTAAATCTTATACCAAAATTATCCAAAAAGATAGTTTTACAATTGTTTAAACTGTACCCATTAGTAACTATTTAGGAAAAGAATATTAGAAAACTTACATCTCAAAATAGTCTAGTTTTCCAGTCTCCCTAAGCCACCTCACCCTCTACTTTGTTCTGCGCACACATGATGTGAGAGGGTTGCTACTAGTCATCCAAATAAGGGTACTAGCGATAGTAAGAAAATTCTCTAACTGTTTACAGCATCTATTGCATTGCCATTGCATTCTTTTTCACGATTCAATGGAAATTCTCATCACCTAGAAGCATAACTCATCAACTTTCTACAGACCTTAGCCTATTTTATACAATTTTAAACTTATTATAAAATATGCATCACTACTCCACTAAACCCTAAGCAATGCTTCCACAGTCAACTTTTATTGTTTGATAAAATTTCATTTAGCATAGCCTTAAACTAGATAGTTTTCTATTTCTATTGGCATTCAGGTGCATGTTTGACTATGATCTTTCAAAAAGTTTACAGAACTGATTAGACTTTCACTAGTCATCACAATTCACAACTTACAGTAGATGGTAGTCCATTGTAAGGCAAATAGTAGATTTAAATCCTAAATCTGTGAAGTATTGAATTTCCTGTTAAACAAGAAAACAATCAAAACAAAAACATAGAACAAATAGATAATCAAGTAAATAAAATTTTATTCAAAACATGTCAGGGCTTACATAAAGAACTGCCCAAAACATGTGGGATTGGAAAGAAAAAAAAAAATAGTTTTCTACCCAGTGGGCCCGTCGACCCCTTGGGGTGCCAATCGATACTCTAAATTAAAACCGAATCGGATGGGCCTTGCGCACCCTCGTGAACGATGCAAGTTTGGTCTTATTCTTTGGTGGGGGAGGGAGGAGGAGGAGGAGGGCCGCCATTTGGACAATTGAGTTGGCCACACGTGATGAGCCATTTTCTAGGCTTTTCAATATCATTGGTATCTCATATTTATAGCCCGTATTGTCTTTTTTTTTTTATTGGATTTTGCCTTATTTATTTATTTATTGTTGGGTTTTTTTATTTATTGTATCTCATATTTATAGCCCGTATTGTCTCATATTTATTTATTGTTGGCCACACGTCAGCTTCCGAAATTGTTGGGTTTTTTTAATTTTTTTTTAATTTTTTCCTTATTTTCAGTTTGGATGTTGCGTTTTTTGCTAACTTTTTTTTAATTTTTTTTTTGGGTTTGGATTTGGCATATTTTGCTTAAATTGGATCATTTTTAATTTTTTTTTAAATTTCTATTTTTGTCATTTTTTTTATACATTAATTAGTTATTTTTCTTTAATTTACTTTTTTTGCCTTATTTATTTTTATTGGTATACAATAACATAATGAATAATTATTTTTTTTAAATAATTAATGTATAAAACAATAAATAAAAATAAATATGGAAAAAATATAAATAAATAAGGCAAAAAATAAATAATTAATGTATAAAAAAATAAAAAAAATAAATATGGCAAAAAAATAAATAAATAAATAACGCAAAATCCAATAAAAAAAAAGGGACAATTTGTGCAACTCATATCATTATGTTATTGTTTGCCAATAAAAATAAATAAGGCAAAAAAAGTAAATTAAAGAAAAATAACTAATTAATGTATAAAAAAAATGACAAAAACAGAAATTTAAAAAAAAATAAAAAATGATCCAATTTAAGCAAAATATGCCAAATCCAAACCCAAAAAAAAAAATAAAATAAAAAAAAGTTAGCAAAAAACGCAACATCCAAACCGAAAATAAGGAAAAAATTAAAAAAACCCAACAATTTCGGAAGTTGACGTGTGGCCAACAATAAATAAATATGAGACAATACGGGCTATAAATATGAGATACAATAAATAAAAAAACCCAACAATAAATAAATAAATAAGGTAAAATCCAATAAAAAAAAAAAGACAATACGGGCTATAAATATGAGATACCAATGATATTGAAAAGACCAGAAAATGGCTCCCTGTGTCTGTTTTTCTCTCTCTCTCACGTGTGGCCAACTCAATTGTCCAAATGGCGAAGCCCCTCTCCCTCCCCCTCCCCCTCCCCCACCAGCAGCAGCACCAAACTTGCGTCGTTCCGCGAGGGTGCGCAAGGCCCCCGTCCGATTCGGTTTTTAATTTAGAGCACTGATTGGCACCCCGAAGGGGTCGACCCCGATGGCTGGGGCGTAAAAACTATTTATTTTTTTTTTCTTCCAATCCCACATGTTTTGGGCAGTTCTTTATGTAAGCCCTGACATGTTTTCAATAAAATTTTATTTACTTGATTATCTATTTGTTCTATGTTTTTGTTTTGATTGTTTTCTTGTTTAACAGGAAATTCAATACTTCACAGATTTAGGATTTAAATCTACTATTTGCCTTACAATGGACTAACATCTACTGTAAGTTGTGAATTGTGATGACTAGTGAAAGTCTAATCAGTTCTGTAAATTTTTTGAAAGATCATAGTCAAACATGCACCTGAATGCCAATAGAAATAGAAAATTATCTAGTTTAAGGTTATGCTAAATGATATTTTATCAAACAATAAAAGTTGACTGTGGAAATATTGCTTAGGGTTTAGTGGAGTAGTGATGCATATTTTATAATAAGTTTAAAATTGTATAAAATAGGCTAAGGTCTGTAGAAAGTTGATGAGTTATGCTTCTAGGTGATGAGAATTTCCATTGAATCGTGAAAAAGAATGCAATGGCAATGCAATAGATGCTGTAAACAGTTAGAGAGTTTTCTTACTATCGCTAGTACCCTTATTTGGATGACTAGTAGCAACCCTCTCACATCATGTGTGTGCAGAACAAAGTAGAGGGTGAGGTGGCTTAGGGAGACTGGAAAACTAGACTATTTTGAGATGTAAGTTTTCTAATATTCTTTTCCTAAATAGTTACTAATGGGTACAGTTTAAACAATTGTAAAACTATCTTTTTGGATAATTTTGGTATAAGATTTAACATTACATAGCTTCATTTTTGCATCAACACCAATAAAGGTATTCACTTAATAATATAGCATATAGATAATACAGTATTTTATGTATTTTACACTCCAATAACAAGCATAGGAGGAAAAGGAAAATTTGTTAAACTTTTAGAATCAGTTGGCATTAGATCTCTTCTTTCACTATCATTATCCAATAACTTCCTTCTATAAATAAAAATTCATGCATAAAAAGGAGAAAATATGCAGAAATTATAATGATATTTCATGAAGAAAAAGAACAAAGAGTCAAGCTCAAGCCTACATCAGGGAAAAAGAGCCCTTCTTGATCTTCTATTTTTTTTTATCAGCAAAAGGGAAAATTTATTGATGACGACAACATTCATTTCATATGAGATTATATCAATAAAGGAGGGAAGTGCATAAAGCTCAATCATGAGCTAGCACAACTACAAAGGCTGGAGAGGAACCAACACAAGGCAAAGGAAGAGAAAAGAAGGAAAAACCCACACTGCTGCCGCTGAGATGTTCTTCTTTGCCACAATGCTACAAAGCACAATGTCTTTGTTCTTTGCTCCTTCTAACCAGACACCAAAACACCCCGATTAATCGCTACAATGCACAATCTTGCTGCGCCTTCTTGATCTTCTAATTAAGCATTATTGACCTAAATATTGGTGAAACAGTGACTCCAAAGAAAATCACTGTCAAGACATACTATAAAGGAGAATACTAAACTTCATTGCTTAATTACTTCAAGATGCTCCTAACCCTCAAGTCAATTAGAAAATTCAGCAATGCAATTCAGCCAATAAACCAAGCACTTTTTTCCTTAAATTTTAGTCTACTTAATTCCTCCTAATAAAAAATTTATAGTAAATAACAACAAATTCAAACGTATGTTAACCCAATTATTATTAACTGAAATAGGCTTTGACATTCCAATTTTGTTAGTGAATTTCTCCTTGCTTCAAATAGATATAATAGGATAACCTGAACATCCAATCTTCAGATGTCACACACATAAACAAACAATCAAGCAAGTAACATATTATGTAGTGTGGATCTATGTACCAACACACTCATGGACATTAAGCAAGTAAAGAAATATATATAGACATAATTTAATGTTCATAACTGTTCCCTTTTCATTTATTTTTCTTTTTTATGGCCCTTTGAACTCTTTTTTTGCACCACCAAGTGTCTCTAGATGAGAGCCTACTCCCTTCAATTCTCCAAAAACTCTTTTTGCTACTCTTTTAACTCAACTAGACATCTCACACCACATAATGTTAGTTTCCTCATTTGAAATCCATTGTCTTTCCTTGATCATTCTATTTTCAAAGAGTACTAAATTTTCTTTTTTCAAGCTCCATACCTAGTTCCCCTTCTATTTTTAATTTATATTCTATCTCCTAATACATATATCTAATACCGTTAATTTATATTGCGAAATTAAGTTCTCATTACTATTACTTACAGTCTCATACATATTCCTCTACCAACCTATATAGAAAGAAAATATATATAGTTTACTAGCATTTTTGTAACGCCCTCAAAATAATGACAATAATTCCATCAATTAAACATGCATCAACATAATAAAAGTCTATCTTCTTCTATTTAACTGAACTGTTCTGTACAAAAGTATTACATGTAAACAATAAAAGCGATGCCTTAAAGGCTTACAACTTTCCAAGTTAACACTTTGGTTACAAACATAAGACCCCTAGCTCAATACACATTAAGCCCTTGGCTTGAAGTTACATGTAACACATCAAAAGTAAATAGAAGTCAAAAAGTCCATCCGCCACTAGCCTCCCAAGCTAAGTCCTTGGAGGTGGCATGCTACCTGTACCTGAAAATGATATTCCCATAAAGGGTGAGCCACAGCCCAGTAGAAATATACTAAACCAGTTATGAAAAATGACTAAAAGATTAACAGTTGATAGATTGGTCAACACTTTCACTTTCTTTCACAACTTACTACAATTCCAAGACATTCAAGTCTATATTTTCTTTCTTTCCATTTCAACATAGATAAACATATTAGTTATATCTATACAACCATAGAAAAGCATACAAGCTACTTCACATTTCCAAGACACGCGTATAAGCTGTATCTATATTTCTCGAGACAAGCATATGAGCTGTGTCTCCGAAGTTCATCCCCTATCTTCTCCCAACACTATCCGGTTTAGAGGTACATCCCCTATCTTCCCCTAAACCGCGGAGTACATCCCCCATCTCCTCCTCTACACGAAATGCATATAAACACATTGGTTCTATATACAATCTATCAATACATACAGTTAATGTATTCTACAAATCGTCAGGTTCCATGACACTTTCCACAGATTAGTTTCAATTTGCCTAATCATCATGCATTGTCTACAACAAACACGACTATCCTCCACCGATAGCCCAAAGCAGTTATTTCTATACAGGAAATAAATGCACAATGGATATATAATCAACATCTCAATTCCACAATTAATTATCCCAATTAATTAAACAATGTAATTATAGCATTTTCCATAATTAGCATTTCAACCCTAAAGGTTCCATTTTCATCATTATTTCCACAATAATCTCATTTCTATGTACTACACATACACATTGGTTTATTTAAAACAAAACCCCAAACTTTTATAAAATTGCATAAAAGCCCCAAACCTTCTCAAAATTTCACAACTATCCCCAACACAGCAAAATGTCAAAATTTCAAGACAGAATCCATAAAGAGGAGGATATCCCTACCTCGAAGTTTAAGCCCAAAAGGAGATGAAGTCCGAAATTAAAATGCTCCAAACACCGACTTTTTTCAGATTGAAACGAAGCCCCGACGATCTCTACCTTTTAACAAAGCAAGAAGGGAAATGATCCTAGATAGATCAAACCTTAGAGAGTGCAAGGTTAGAGAGAGAAGCTCTCAGATTTGGGAAATTTAGATCAAAAGTTACAAAAAATCTAAGTTAAAACACGCTGTTGTCGCACTGAAATAGATAGGCTCGCTCGGGCGAAGGTCGGCTCGCCCGGGCGACCAGACACATAAAACACTCGCACCGCTAACAACCCAGAAGCTCGCTCGAGCCACGAAGCTCGCTCGAGCGAAGGAAGAACCAGATCGCTCGAGCGAAGGAGCTCCCTCGAGGCGGAAATTCTAGTGTTCAGTCGGTACAGTGCATCCGCCGCTTCGAGCCAAACTCAAAGCTCGCCGAAGCGACCAACTCCTCGCCGAGCGAGGGTCCAAAATTTGACAGATGACTACTCTTTGTTTCAAAGACAACCAACCTGTAGCAAACCTGGCCAACACATCCTATAACTCAAAAACAAAGTAAGAAAGGATGTAAACACAACAACAAACAACTACTAACATCCACGGACACATGTCCGGATCATTATACAACAAGGGGTAAACCCGGAATCGCTATAACCTCCCCCCCTTAAAGAATTTCGTCCCCGAAATTAAAAACAAGTTTTGAAAAATAGAGTTTCTCCATTTTAAACAATGTTGCACTATAACATTCAACAATTCAACCTATCATCGGTCACCCATTTCATTTATAGAGGTAGTTCACATATATAAATATTTCAAGTGCATCTATAACATGCAGTTCTTGTTCCACTTTCCAACCATTCTCAATGTATATGGTTCACAAATCATATCATAACAAAATTTCATGATACATCTCCAGTTCTATAATATAGCTAACACATGCAATATTATGATCAATTCCCACATCAAGGCAAGTTCTACAATACTCCCTTAAATCAAAACATATACCATGTTTTACAACTTAAGACACATACAATGTTCTTAAAGTTCAACAAGATTACAAGTTCTCATTACATAACTACAAATCAACAAACAAGTCCGGATATTTCTCGCGGACTTCCAACTCACGTTCCCAAGTGGCCTCCTCCACCCCGTGATGCTTCCACAAAACCTTAACCAAAGGGATGGTCTTGCCACGCAGGACTTGATCCCGCCTATCCAAGACCCGAACCGGTCTCTCCTCATACGAGGCATCCTCATCTACCTCTAAATCAGTCCAATCCAGTACATGTGACGGATCTGGTTCATACTTCCGAAGCATACTCACATGAAACACGTCATGAACTCCGGATAACTGTGGCGGCAAAGCTAAACGATAAGCCACCTCGCCAATCCTCTCAAGGATCTCAAAAGGCCCTATAAACCGAGGGGATAACTTTCCTCTCTTCCCAAACCTCATCAACCCCCGTCTAGGTGATATCTTCAGAAAAACATGATCACCCACCTCAAACTCCAACGGTCTCCTCCTACGGTCAGCATAAGATTTCTGACGACTCTGGGCTGTAACAAGCCTCCTACGGATAAGTTCAACTTTCTCCGTCGTCTCCCTAACCAACTCCGGACCCAACAAAGGTGTGTCACCCACCTCGGCCCAACAAACTGGAGACCTACAAGGGCGGCCATACAAGGCCTCAAACGGTGCCATACCGATGCTAGACTGATAACTGTTGTTGTAGGCAAACTCCACCAATGGCAAGTGCCTCTCCCACGTCCCACTGAAATCAAGGACACAACCCCGAAGCATATCCTCAAGGATCTGAATAGTACGCTCGGACTGCCCGTCAGTCTGAGGATGATAAGCCGTACTGAAGGTCAACTTAGTGCCCAAGGCACTCTGCAAACTTTGCCACAACCTAGCAGTAAAACGAGGGTCTCTATCTGAGACGATCGTCACTGGGACCCCATGCAACCTCACTATGTCCCGAACATACAAGTCGGCAAGATGATCTACCGAATCTCTCACGCGCATAGGAATGAAATGCGCCGAGTTAGTCAACCGGTCTACAACCACCCAAATGGCATCACTACCCCGCTGAGTCCTCGGAAGACCTACAACAAGGTCCATAGTGACATGCTCCCACTTCCACTCGGCAATAGGCAAGGGTTGCAACAAACCCGCTGGCCTCTGATGCTCGGCCTTCACTTGCTGACAAGTAAGGCACTTAGACACGAAGACTGCCACATCTCTCTTCATGCCCCGCCACCAAAACTGGCGACCCAAATCCTGGTACATCTTCGTACCTCCCGGATGTACCGCAAGGTGCGAATGATGAAACTCTCGGAGTACCTCCTCTCGGCAAGACTCCGGTACAAACAAACGGTCTCGGTATCGCACACTCAAGTCAGGATACACTGCCAGACCCTTCTCAACCTTCCCACTGGAGATCTTCTCTCGGAGGGAATCTACCTCAAGGTCACCTCTCTGTGCCTCTAACACTCGAATCACAAGTGTAGGCTGCGCAACAACAGAAAACAAGGCCGCAGCCTCAACAGATTCGCCCAGAAGCAAATCAAACTCGCCAAGTGCCCCCAACATCTCCCACTCTCGGATGGCTACACAAGCTACATCACCTATGGATTTCCTGCTAAGAGCGTCGGCCATAACATTGGCCTTTCCCGGATGATAATGCAACTCGAAGTCATAATCCTCAATGAACTCCATCCACCTCCTCTGCCTCAAATTCAAGTCTTTTTGTGAAAACAGATACTTCAGACTCTTATGATCCGAGAACACCTCGAATCTCTCACCATAAAGGTAGTGCCTCCAGATTTTCAAGGCAAAGATCACAGCCGCTAACTCTAAGTCATGCGTAGGGTAATTCTTCTCGTGAATTTTCAACTGACGTGAACCATAAGCTACCACTTTCCCCTCTTGCATCAACACGCAACCCAGACCCTCTCGTGAGGCGTCACAATACACAGCATAACCCAACCCTCTCTCCGGAATAATCAAGACCGGTGCGGTGGTCAATCTAGCCTTCAACTCATGAAACGACTTTTCGCAAGTCTCACTCCATACAAATTTGACTCCCTTCCGAGTCAGTCTAGTCAACGGTGAAGCTAACCTGGAGAAATCCTTCACAAACCGGCGGTAATACCCAGCCAAACCCAGAAAACTGCGGATCTCAAACACACTCTTAGGCTGTGCCCAATCTTGCACTGCCTCAGTCTTGGATGCATCAACAGACACCCCCTTTCCGGATACCACGTGGCCTAAGAACTTGACTTCCTCAAGCCAGAACTCACACTTCCCAAACTTGGCATACAGCCTATGGGCTCTAAGCAACTCAAGCACTACTCTCAAGTGTGCCTCATGCTCCTCCTACGAAGGTGAATAGATAAGAATATCATCCACAAAAACGACTACAAATCGATCCAAGAATTCCTAAGATCCTGTTCATCAAGTCCATAAAGATCGCCATGCGTTGGTAAGCCGAATGGCATCACCAAACTCATAATGGCCATACCGCTGCGGAATGCCGCTTCGAATATCCTCCTCCTCGACCCTCAACCGGTGGTAACCCGATCTCAAGTCTATCTTAGAGAAACAACGGAACCCTTCAAGGTCAAACAAATCATCTATACGGGCATAGGATACTTATTCTAACCGTGAGTCGATTCAACTTTCTAGTCGATACACAATCTCAAGGCACATCTTTCTTCTTAGCAAAGAGTCTTGGTGCTCTACTTGAAACACTAGGGCAAATGAAGCCCTTATCTAGCAATTCCTGGAGCTGAACTTTCAACTCTACCAACTCCGCTGGAGCAAAAGGGTAAGGTGCCATAGAAATCGGCGCCGTGCCGGGCACCAGATCAATGGAGAACTCAATCTCCCGGTGAGGTGGCAATCTAACATCTCCTCGGGAAAGACATCCGAATACTCACAAACCACCCTCGGCAACACAATCAGGGCCTCATCACACTCACCACTCTCGAAGCTAGCAAGTAGACCACTAAGCTCACTACACCGTCGCGGATCGCACCCCTGTGGCACAACACTACCAACTCGGTCTCCCAAGAAATGGAAACACTCCCCGCTCACTGTACAACAAGTGACCCTCTGGCGGTAGCAATCAATAACTGCCCGGTAAGATGATAACCAGTCCATACCCAATATAACATCAAAGCCCTTCATGGGCATAACAACAAAAGGGAAAGCAAGTCTGTGATCATCAACCTCTATATCACAACCCCTAACACCCTGCCTCAGAATCAACTCACCCCCAAGAGGTGACACAACACAAATAGGAGATGCTAAAAGTGCTAACTCCAACTCCAACACAGATGCAAATGCAGCAGATACAAAAGAATGTGATGCACCCGTATCAATCAACACTCTAGCAACCGAGTTGCAAAACAGAAAGGTACCTCTCACTACTGATGGAGCCGGTACAAGATCTTTGTGATAAAGATACACGCGCCCTTTAGGCCCTCGATCCACTGCCACCTCTAGGAGCATAGGATCACAGACCGACCGGGACGAAGAAGCCGCCGGATTGGCCCTCGAGGCTCTGACAGATCGGTGGTTGAAAACCCCGTCTCGCTTAGAACCAGACGCTCAAGTGGCACTCAATCGTGGGCAAAACCTCTTCAGTGCCCAGTGTCCCACACCGGTAACAAGACAAGGGCCCCGCCCCAAACTCGACTCGGCGGTCTAGTAAGAAGAAGCGACTCTCCGCCCTCCGCAGACAATGAAGCCTTGTGACCCGGCTGGCCACACTTGTAACAGGTGAACTCTCCCTGATTGCCCCTCCCGGTGCCTGCACTCGATACTGGGAAAGTCAACCTAGCCAAACCACCCTGAGACGGCTGAGGGTTATAACCCCTCTGTCTCCTACCATCACCCTGGCCCTCCTGGCCCCTCTTGGCACTCCTGGGTTTCTCCTCCTCCTCCTCCTCCTGCATCATCAGCTCCATATGAGCTGCAGAATCTACCATATGCCTATATTCCCGGATATAAGAACCACCAACCCTCAACTTGAGGCCACGCCTCAACTTCCGCTCGAACTCATAACAACGGCGCTCCTCAGTCGCCACAAGTTCAGGTGCAAACCTGGACAAGCTAGTAAACGTAGCCTCAAACTCGGCCACAGACAAACCCTCCTGCCTCAACCGGCTAAACTGATCTCTCAGCTTCTCCCTAGCCACAGCAGATAAAAACCTCTCCTGGAAAGCATGTACAAACGCCTCCCACGCACCCCCAACTCTGGCCTTCTCATATTTCCACCGTTGACCCGCATCTCCTTTCAGCTGGAAGGATGCCAAGGTCACCTTCAATGCACCATCCTCTATGCCAAGCATTTCAAACGTCTTGGCCATCTGTTCTAGCCACTCATCAGCCTTCAGTGGCTCCTTTGGATCCCCAACAAACTCCTCCGGATTTGACCGGAAGAACTCTCTCCTCAAGAAGGAAGGCCCTGCCTCAACTGCCTGATTCCCGGCTCTGAGAATACCCAAAGCCCCTGCTATACCCCTGGCCAAATCACCTCTGACCTGGGTTCATTGCTCACCACATTGGCGACCAACTCCCTCTGCCTCGCGGTGCCTCCTCCGGTAAAGGCATTTCCTGCCTGCCCCGCCTGCCACGTCTACCACCTCTGCCTCGACCTGACATCCTAATAAAGGCAACACAAAACATTAGCACATTCATAAATGTGTCGAAACTAAACACTCACGTCCTAATGCATAGACAACTGTAATTCACTCCACGTAAGCACATAAACACATAAGCACTTACGAATTTCATTTCCAGATAATGATAGTCCCGAGGCGTTACTAGAGTTCCAGTTAGAAACAGCATTGATCAAGTGCTTTTCCAACAAGACTCCCAGAAACCCAAGGATCCAATCAACATCCTAGAAATTAAATCCCATACCCAAATAATCACGTAAACATGTTATCACCCAAGCACATAGCATGTTATACTACATCTAAGTCTCTATCAAGCGAGACAAACCCATTGTGATCCTAATCACTTCCCACGTACCCAAAGTATTCAAACCTGGTACGCTTTGATACCAAGTTGTAACGCCCTCAAAATAATGACAATAATTCCATCAATTAAACATGCATCAACATAATAAAAGTCTATCTTCTTCTATTTAACTGAACTGTTCTGTACAAAAGTATTACATGTAAACAATAAAAGCGATGCCTTAAAGGCTTACAACTTTCCAAGTTAACACTTGGTTACAAACAAAAGAGCTCTAGCTCAATACACATTAAGCCCTTGGCTTGAAGTTACATGTAACACATCAAAAGTAAATAGAAGTCAAAAAGTCCATCCGCCACTAGCCTCCCAAGCTAAGTCCTTGGAGGTGGCATGCTACCTGTACCTGAAAATGATATTCCCATAAAGGGTGAGCCACAGCCCAGTAGAAATATACTAAACCAGTTATGAAAAATGACTAAAAGATTAACAGTTGATAGATTGGTCAACACTTTCACTTTCTTTCACAACTTACTACAATTCCAAGACATTCAAGTCTATATTTTCTTTCTTTCCATTTCAACATAGATAAACATATTAGTTATATCTATACAACCATAGAAAAGCATACAAGCTACTTCACATTTCCAAGACACGCGTATAAGTTGTATCTATATTTCTCGAGACAAGTATATGAGGTGTGTCTCCGGAGTTCATCCCCTAGCTTCTCCCAACACTATCCGGTTTAGAGGTACATCCCCTATCTTCCCCTAAACCGCGGAGTACATCCCCATCTCCTTCTCTACACGAAATGCATATAAACACATTGGTTCTATATACAATCTATCAATACATACAGTTAATGTATTCTACAAATCGTCAGGTTCCATGACACTTTCCACAGATTAGTTTCAATTTGCCTAATCATCATGCATTGTCTACAACAAACACGACTATCCTCCACCGATAGCCCAAAGCAGTTATTTCTATACAGGAAATAAATGCACAATGGATATATAATCAACATCTCATTTCCACAATTAATTATCCCAATTAATTAAACAATGTAATTATAGCATTTTCCATAATTAGCATTTCAACCCTAAAGGTTCCATTTTCATCATTATTTCCACAATAATCTCATTTCTATGTACTACACATACACATTGGTTTATTTAAAACAAAACCCCAAACTTTTATAAAATTGCATAAAAGCCCCAAACCTTCTCAAAATTTCACAACTATCCCCAACACAGCAAAATGTCAAAATTTCAAGACAGAATCCATAAAGAGGAGTAGGATATCCCTACCTCAAAGTTTAAGCCCAAAAGGAGATGAAGTCCAGAAATTAAAATGCTCCAAACACCGACTTTTTCAGATTAAAACGAAGCCCCCGACGATCTCTACCTTTTTAACAAAGCAAGAAGGGAAGGAAATGATCCTAGATAGATCAAACCATAGAGAGAGTGCAAGGTTAGAGAGAGAAGCTCTCAGATTTGGGAAATTTAGATCAAAAGTTACAAAAAAATCTAAGTTAAAACACGCTGTTGTCGCACTGATATAGATAGGCTCGCTCGAGCGACCAGACACATAAAACACTCGCACCGCTAACAACCAGGCTTCGCCGAGCCACGGCTCGCCGAGCCGGCGAAGGAAAACAGATCGCCGAGCGAAGAAGCTCGCCGAGCGAAATTCCAGTGTTCGAATGCGCTCAGGCATCCGCCGCTCGACCCACCAGAGACAAAACTCAAAGCTCGCTCGAGCGACCAACTCCTCGCTCGAGCGAGGGTCCAAAATTTTGGACAGCTACTCTTTGTTTCAAAGACAACCAACCTGTAGCAAACCTGGCCAACACATCCTATAACTCAAAAACAAAGTAAGAAAGGATGTAAACACAACAACAAACAACTACTAACATCCACGGACACATGTCCGGATCATTATACAACAAGGGGTAAACCCGGGATCGCTATAATTTTGTTCTACTTTTGAATGTTACTTAATTATCTATCCCGCTTTTTAAAACATATGCTTGCTATTACAAGGTACACAATTATATGCCATTACAAATTATATGATTGCATATGTATTACCTATATCATTTCTCGTTCTAATCTTTGATCCATTATGGCTGTGTTTGGTTAAATTATTTGATAAGGGAAATGGAAAACGAAAGGAAATAGAAAGAAAATGAGAAAGAATTGATAGGATTCAAATTCCAAGCTATGTTTGGTCAAGTTGGGAAATGGAGAAAGAAAGGAGCCTAAGTGAACCTAAAACACAAAAAGTGGGATTGCATTTCCCTCACTTTCTTTTCCCTTGTGTTTTCCACTATAACCAAACAAAGAGTGGGATTACATTTCTTTTTCCCTTTCCATTTCTCACAACAAATCCTTCAACCAGACATAGCCTATATCCATCCCTTTTTTCCTATTACTGTTCCTATATTCCAAATACCCAAGCATATCCTATTCTCTTTGACTAACTTCCTTACCTGCACTTGGCTATTAAAGTGTAGGAACTGTTGCCTACTTCTCACTGCATCTTGGCTCTAGCATACTGCAACTCTAGCCCTTGCCTATTTGCCGAGAGAGAGAGAGAGAGAGAGAGAGAGAGAGAGAGAGAGAGAATGAAAAATGAAAGAAAAAAATAAACTTAAATACATCGATGAGCTCAAGTCAATAGCCATTAAATTCAGATTTATAGCCTTTCCTCCCCAGTGGCATTCTTGATAGAAGGAACTCTTGTTTAGGCTTATGTAGTTTAAAACATGCAACCTGGTAATTCTTCAGTAGATTGTAAAGTTTACACTATGAAAGTAAACAATATTTTTGATGTTTTTCCAGCAGAGAAAAATCAATATTATTTTGAATGACCATCTTACAAGCGCAACACATTTCTTTGCTTTACTTTTTATTTCTTTCAGGGAAAAAAACCAAACTCATTGTTCAACAGTTTTTTCCTTACATGCACAAATGCCACACAACTATGATCTAGCAATAAGAAATGTAAGCAATTTAAAAACAAAAAATGTTGAGATCTTTCTATCTGTTACTAATGATCTCTTCATATGATACAATGCAATGAAGTTCTTGCATTATAAGTTCATAAGTAAATATTGACAAACTGAGCGGCTAATATTATGACTTTACCTTATCAGCATGAGATCAATATTTGAACGATACAACAATGAGCAGGAGAATCATCAGCTTTTGAGTCCTAATTCAGAAGCCAAGGTATTCTTTCATGAGCAACTCACCTATTACCCTGCAAGCACTACGCCAAAAATCAGCATTAACGGCGGTTTTTTTAACGGCGGTAACGAAAATCGCCGTTAAAGGTACTATTAACAGCGGTTTCGTTACCGCCGTTAAAAAAACCATCACTAAAAGTGTCTTTAACGACGGTAATGAAATCCACTTTTAACGGCGGTAACGAAACCGCCGTTAATTCCCACTTTTAACGGCGGTAATAAAACCGCCGCTAATGCCCAACCATTACCGTCGTTAATGCCGGCGGTCTTTGCCGGCGAAGCTCCGGCGACACTCCGGCGAAACCATCTACAAAGTAAAAGTAATGTTTAAATATTTATTTAGGTAATATATTTCATGAAAAGTGGCTGTGGCAAAGTGGTTTGGTTGGTGTGGGTGGATGAGAGGTCTTGGGTTCAAAACTTGGGGAGTGCAAGAAGAAAGAATTATTTTTTGAAAAATTCTAACCTATTTACGGCGGTAAAAAACCGCCGTTTTTGGTCCTATAAAACCGCCGTTTTTGGTCGACTTTTAACGACAGTAATTTGCCTTTTTACGACGGTTTCACTTTTTCCGACACGCGCATAAACGGCGGTAACGAAACCGCCGTTAAAACCGCCGTTAAAGGCTTTAACGGCGGTTTTACAGCCTTTAACGGCGGTAAAAAACCGCCGCTAAAGCCCAATTTTGGCGTAGTGAAGCTTTCCTGCATTAGTACAGGATATTCAATTAGGTTTTGTTTTTGAATATATTGATTTAAAAGCTAAAATTTTTTGACAGACAGTTCTAATTTTATAGAACCCTTACCATCCAATGGATAGTCACACTTAACAGAAAATGAAACTCATACTAGAATCACTTAAAACTATAAAATACATCAAATTGATACATGTTTTCCTCTTTTTCTATTTTGACGGGAGAAAGTGTTAGGGAATCCATAACATCTAACCAAGATGGGTGAAGTGAAAACACATAAATGAACAAACGCACAAGAAAGATACATCACATGCACACACGAAGAACAGTTCACCCCAATCTAGGGCTACCTTCACAGCTATTACAATTTTCACTATGATCAGAAAGGTTACAAGAGATTACAAAAAATAGTTGTCTTCCCTCAACTACAAAAACATAGAAAATTAGGGGAACAGTTCACAAGTGTGGAAAGGCATGAGTGGTTAGTGTTCAGTACTTATCAACTAAGAAGCACAGAACACTACTAATAAAGTCACGGACACCGACACTCCTCAAACACATGTCCTATACTCTTTTTCAATGTCCATAATTAAAAATAAAAAAAAAAATCTTAATTTCAGACACGTATCCAACATTCATTTAACTTTCCATTACTTCTTAGCCATGTCTATCACTAAAAAATAAATATGAGACCAACATTTCTTGGGAATTTTCTAATACATGATTTTCAAAATTTGAGAATTTGACATAAATATTTTATACCCTTAAAAAACTGTATAGCTATTAAGAATAATCCTATAGAAGTTTCACATAAAATCAAATGAAAAATCAAAAAGATACGTACATGTATTAGCAGATCACTTAGGAGGATATGGGAAATGTTGCAATTATATATGATTGTTGTAGTTTGTTTGATTTTTGACTATCATGATCCAGTAATCTAAAAATTCATGTAAGACAATTAGATACAAGATTTACTTAGTATCTATTATTAAGTGAAGGCCTCATTTGGTACAGTGAAGCCTTTGCTCTCCTCATGTCACGTGTCAGTATTTTTTATTTAAAAAAAAAAAAAGATACATAAAGAGGTGGGCGAGGCTTGAACCCATGACCATGGGATTAAGGTAAGAGAACTCATACCACTTAAGCTAGGTACACATTATAATATTAATTTCATTATTATTTTCTTTTATTCTTACTTATTTGAATTGCGCATGCCACCCGCTAGTAAAGTAATTATTTAATTTTGTATATAATATGAACATATATAAACTATACAATATAATATGTTCCTAGATAATATAATATCAAGATATAATTATTTGTGGCTTATCTGAACTACGTCCATGTCCTACTTTTTTGGAATTCGTCGTTAACGTATCCGTGTCATGTCGTGTCGTATTTGTGCCCCATGTCCATGTCTATGCTTCATAGCTTATCAAGATCCACACTACCCCAATAGAAAGGTAGGAGTAAGGTGTTCAAACCCTTCAAAAGTCTAAGAATGCCTACAAAAAAAAAAAAAAAAAAAAAAAAAAGAACATCAATAAAATAAAACAAATGTAATTTTTTAATAGATTGCTTAAGTCAGGTCTATCACATTTGCTTTTCAATTTTTTGAAATTTCTAGCTTTGGCAAAGGGAGGCAGAAAGCTTAAGGCAACAGTTGAACTACTTACAAGAAAGCCACAAGTATAATCACCTTTTTCTTTATCTTATTTTCAATAAGTATGATCACACATAAAATGTGTGATCAATGATCATATGTAAACCATAAAATTGCCAAAATTGTATTACATTGCACGTGCAAAAACAAAATATTATATGCTTATTACACATTTTAACATGTCAATATCAAACCACATTTATGCTTAGTTGCAGCATGATGTAGTACAGCTTTAGAAAACTTGGAATACTACAATCTACAATTGGAATTTATGGTGGGTTTGGGACAAGGAAGGCTTCTACGTATAGGGTCTATAAGGGTAAAAGAAAGGTTGTATGCTAAAGGTTGTATGCTATGGGATTGAAAGGGACGGAGGTTAGGTTGCTTTCAACACTAACACCCTAAGAAATACAGACGCTTCTATGGAGGAAGCTGTCATGCGGACATGACACTATGAAGACACTCCTAAAAGAGTGCATATCCAAAACTTCTTTAACGTGTCATAATTAAAAATTTTAAATTCATAATATCGGACACTTCTCAGACTCTTCGGCAACACTTCTTGAACTCTCTGAATACGACCTACGTGATGAATCTCTCTGTGGTAATAATGTCCATGTTGTGCCTTGTCGGTGTCGCATGTCAATGTCTATGCTACTTATAATAGCTCGCAAAAGTTTCATAAAAGGTGTTCTAGAATCTTTGGAAAATATTTGCAAGTTTTGATGTTAAATTAAAGGCTATTGGCTAAGGGAAAGGGTTAAAGCTCATAGTTGATTGGAAACACTACTAGTACTACCCTAGTATTCTACCTTTCGGAACAAATGTTCCAGAAATGGTACATTTCCATTCCAAAACACAAGACAAGACACAAAATTTAGTGATTTGATATTTTTTTCCCATTTAGGCCTTGTTTAGAAACAAGTTATTTTAGTAACTTTTTGGTTTTTTACGAAAAGAAATGCAGAAAAGTAAAGAGAGTGATGTGACAATTTATAGTGACTTTTTGACTTTTTGGCTAAAATGTTTACTCCCCAAAGGCCTTAGTATTTTCTTATGAGAAAAACACGAGTTATAATGAATTAATACATTGAAAGAGTGAAGTTTTGCCAAATAAAATATCTAAAGAAAAGGATCCATATCGCACCAATAGGCTCAACCTCTGTTATCAGAATCTTACGATTCGCAATTCGATTCTCAATTATTGCAAAATCAATACGAATCTATGAGTGAATCTATTAGTGAATCACACGATTCACAATCGATTCACACGATTCACAATCTATTAGTGAATCACACGATTCACAATCGATTCACGATTCGATTTACTTTTTACGATTCATGCAATTCTTAAAACTATCAAGTATGATATATTTTTTATTTTTTATTTCTCTATCTTTTTATTGAAAATGACATAACAACTTTTAATAGCATTAACCAATATATGTACCTGATTTTTTTGTTATTTTAGTGATCATGGGGTTTTTAATAGAATCCAATCAAATTCTGTCAAACCCAACATAACCTTTATTCTTATTTTTTTTCTTTAAATAATCATAATATATCTTCTAAAGATGTTTAAAATTAAAATAACTTACACCATGAATTATCTATTGCTATTTTATTAAATTAAATATAGTTGCATATTACATGGGCGAGGTCAATTATATATTTGAAAATATTTTAGACTTTAAAATAAAATATCCTAAATAATGCTTTCTTATTATTTGGTCATTATTACTTGGAAAAAGTATGTATACTTATTGTCCAAATATTAATATCGTTGTCAAATTGTTGTTATTTTGAAAATTGAGAGTTTGTTTTTTTGTTTACTGTCTTTATTAAGAATGGTTGATAAGAAATATCTAAAAAAGAAAAAAGGCAAGATGGTGATCTTATATAGGAACCTTTGTTAACTTCTTACTTATTAAACTACATAATTATCATTCAAAACAACATTTTTATTGATTTAAATCTAAATATTTCATATTCATAAGATATATTTCACATCCATGTGTGTAGATATATTTTTCCAAGAAATTTAGAAAAAGTGACCGAATCTTTACGATTCACGATTCAATTCGATTCGCGATTCGGTACGAGACCATTTCGATTCACAATTCAAATCCTGATTTGACAACTATGGGCTCAACTTATATAGGAGATATAGAAATGTGCTTTTAATAATTAATTTGGCCATGAGAAAAATTCAAAGGTATGTAAACATGCATTTTACATTTGATTAAATGTACACTTGTTAGTTGAAAATCAGTCTCACACTTGGAGGTGGATTAATCCATTCCACTAATGTGATCTACATAAGCATACCCTCATGTTCTATAGTATGTAACCATGTTCTCACTCTTCCAAATGATTGACATTCCAAGTAACATTGATTATAATGTTTCCTCTTATTATACTACTTAATGTGTAGATACAGTAAAAAAAAATATACTACAAGCATTTAAAGAATCACCATTTATAACGCATGGACTTCAAACTAATAGCAGTTAAAAACTTTAAATTGGTTGACTTCTGGCTTTATCCTTTGTGCACAAACCAGTGAAAAGATGATGCAATAAATTATAAAATCCTTGTGCATCACAAAATAAAATATTTTATGTATAAACCATTTGAGGACACACCTATAGAAGCACAGAACTTCACCTACACTTCCACTGTGATAATAATTTCAGAAAATTGACGGGAGAAGAACTTTCGGATTTGAGTGTGGAAGATCTGGAAAATCTGGAAGGCCAATTGGAAACGAGCTTAATATTGGGTATACCTCCTTGGTGGAGTGTGGGACCCAATTGGTTTTGGAAAAAGAGTTTTAATTTGGCTTGGTTTAGGTATAATATTTTTATATACTATATTTGTGGAGGCCCAACCCAATTTGGATACAATTAGGGTTTGTTTACAAAACCCAAGTTTTTGATAATATATATATATAATATATATATTATTTTTGGTTTGGTACACACAAAAGAAATTAAGGGTGTGCGGCGGCTGCTACACTTCGGTAACAGTGCCGAAATTGAGAGATTGATTCAATTCGGATTTTTTGAAGCTTGGTTCGTGAGGCATCTTTGGTTGATGTTTGGTTCGTTATTTTGAGTCTTCTACAGCTTTGGTTCTGAAGATTTTGGTTCTTCTATTTGGTGAGGTCTTTCCTCTTGTTTATTTGTGATTATTTGGAATTCACCTAAGGGTGGTTTTGTGAGACTATTAGTGTCTCGTTTGTAATCGTTTGGAACTTATTTGGTTGATAGTGAAATCGGATTTCGATCCCGTGGACGTACCTTACATTGAGGGAACCACGTAAAATTCTTGTGTTGCCTTTGATTTAATTTTTCCGCATTGGTTTTTATTCCCATTGATTGATTTACTTGTGGGGAAGCACGTATTTTCCCTAACAACTGGTATCAGAGCTTACGGTTTATTTGGATCTATTTATTTGTGTAAATCAATGGAGGGGAATGTGGGTCGTATGTCTAGCTTCAATGGAAGCAATTGGGTAACTTGGAAAACTAAAATGGAGGACCTATTATTTTGTAAAGATTTGTATGGACCCATTGAGGGTGAAAGTGGCAAACCCGAGGGTATGAAAGATGATGAGTGGAAGAGGCTTAATCGAAAAGCCGTTGGTGTTATCCGTCAATGGATTGATGACAGTGTGTTTCATCATGTTGCTACTGAAACTTCGGCACATGATTTATGGAAAAAATTAGAGAGCCTTTATGATAGAAAATCAGCCACAAATAAAGCTTTTTTGTTTCGTAAGTTGGTTAATTTAAAATACAAAGATGGCAGCCCTATTCCGGAACATCTGAATGAAATAAAGAGTATTGTTAACCAACTTGCTTCTATGAAAATTATTTTTGATGATGAGTTGCAGGCTTTGATGCTACTGAGTGCTTTGCCCGAAAGTTGGGAGACTTTGGTTGTGACCGTTAGTAATTCAGCACCCGATGGAGTTGTCACAATGGGCCAAGTCACTAGTAGCCTGTTGAATGAAGAAACTAGAAGAAAATCAGCGGGTTCCTCTCATTCAGAAGCATTTGTTGTGAGAGGCCGAAGCAAAACAAGGGGGAGGAGTAAGACTCCTCATGGTCGTGATCAAAGCCGTGACAAATCAAAAGATGGGTCTTTTTCAAAGAAAGACATTGAGTGCTATTATTGCCATGAGAAAGGGCACATGAAGCGAGAATGCCGAAAGCTCAAGAACAAGGAGAAAAGGCGTGACAAAAGTGTGGATAAGAAGCAAGAAGACACAACGGCAGTTACTACCGATGATCTCATGGTTGTTTGTGAAGATGATTGCATCAATTTTGTGGGCCAAGAGAGCAATTGGGTGATTGATTCCGGTGCTTCTTTTCATGTGACTTCTCGAGTTGATTTCTTCACTACCTACGCTGCAGGAGATTATGGTTCTGTTCGAATGGGTAATGAAGGTTTGTCCAAGATTATTGGTATGGGTGATGTTTGCTTGGAAACAAATTTGGGTTGCAAATTGTTGCTTAAAGATGTGAGCATGTTCCCGACATTTGCCTCAATTTGATCTCTACTGGGAAGCTAGATGATGAAGGCTTCAACAACAAATTTGGTGATGGAATATGGAAGCTCACAAAGGGCTCCTTGGTGGTGGCTAAGTGCAAGAAGACTCATACACTTTATTCGATGCAAGGAAAAATTTGTAAAGGTATTGTCAATGCACTTGAAGATGATACTTCTACTGAATTGTGGCACAAGCGACTTGGGCACATGAGTGAAAAAGGGCTCCAAGTTTTGTTCAAGAAAGTGCTTCTACCCGGTTTGAAAGGTACACATCTTAAAACTTGTGTTCATTGTTTGGCGGGTAAACAACATAGAGTTTCTTTTCATAAGAATGTTGCTTCTAGAAAAGAAAATGTTCTCGAGTTGATTCATTCGGATGTTTGTGGTCCTTTAAAAGTTAGAACACATGGTGGTGCACTTTATTTTGTTACTTTCATTGATGATTATTCAAGGAAAGTTTGGGCTTATCTACTAAAAACTAAAGATCAAGTTTTAGAAGTATTTAAGCATTTTCAGGCCATGGTTGAAAGAGAAACAGGGCAGAAATTGAAGTGTATCCGATCAGACAATGGTGGTGAATACATTGGGCCATTTGATGAGTATTGTCGCAGCCAAGGTATTCGACATCAAAAGACAGTTAAGAAGACTCCTCAACAAAATGGAGTTGCCGAGAGGATGAACCGCACCATTGTGGAAAGAACAAGGTGTTTGCTTTCACAAGCTAAATTGCCAAGATCCTTTTGGGGTGAGGCATTGAAGACAGCGGTTGACGTGATCAATTTGTCTCCTTGCTATCCTTTGAATGGTGATGTTCCTGAAAGAGTTTGGACTGGAAAAGATGTGTCTTATGAGCACTTGAGAGTGTTTGGTTGCCGAGCTTTTGTTCACATTCCAAAGGATGAGAGGTCCAAGCTTGATAGTAAGTCAAGACAATGCATTTTTCTTGGCTATGGGCGTGATGAATTCGGGTATAGATTGTGGGATCCGGTCGACAAGAAAGTTATTCGAAGCCGTGATGTTGTGTTTCTTGAAGACCAAACAATTGAAGACTTTGGCAAAGGTGATCAACCGGAGCCAAAAACTAGTGATCTCATTGACATAGATCCATCTCCTTCATCTTCAGTTGATGATGAAAATGGAGGAGATGTGCAACCACCTATTGAAGATGTAGAGGATGATGCTAATCCTAATGAAGTTGAGCCAGAAATTGAGGAAGAGCATCCAACTCAAGAACCGCCGCCACAACTTGAGTTGAGGAAATCTACAAGGGATCGACAACCTTCAAGAAAGTATCCTCCCAGTGAATTTGTGTTGATTTCTGATCAAGGGGAGCCGGAGAGCTACCAAGAAGCAATTGAGCATGCAAAGAAAGGTGATTGGAAAAAGGCCATGGAAGAGGAGATGAACTCCTTACTTGAAAATCACACCTATGACTTAGTGAAGTTGCCTAAGGGGAGGAAAATTCTGAAAAATAAGTGGGTTTTCAAATTGAAGAATGATAGGAAGAATCTGAGGTACAAAGCACGTCTTGTTGTGAAAGGCTTTGGGCAAAAGAAAGGTATTGACTTTGATGAGATTTTTTCGCCGGTTGTGAAGATGTCTTCTATTCGGGTTGTACTTGGCATGGCTGCGAGTATGAACCTTGAAGTTGAGCAACTTGATGTGAAGACCGCATTTCTTCATGGTGATCTTGAAGAAGAAATTTACATGGAGCAACCAGAAGGTTTTGTGGAGAAAGGGAAAGAGAAATTTGTTTGCAAATTGAAGAAAAGTTTGTATGGCCTCAAGCAAGCTCCACGGCAATGGTACAAAAAATTTGACTCTTTCATGATGAATAATGGTTTTTCTAAAACCACTTCGGACCATTGTGTGTTTGTGAAAAATTTCCCGGATGGAAAGTTTATTATTCTTTTGCTTTATGTTGATGATATGTTAATTGTGGGTCAAGATTCTACCATGATTAACAGGTTGAAGTTGGAGTTGAGTAAATCTTTTTCTATGAAAGATTTGGGATCGGCAAAGCAAATACTTGGTATGAAAATTGTTCGTGATCGCAAAGAGGGGCTGATTTGGTTGTCTCAAGAAAGCTACATTGAGAAAGTTCTTGAGAGGTTCAACATGAATAAAGCAAAGCCGGTTGGTTGTCCACTTGCGGGTCACTTCAAGCTTAGTTCGAATCAATGTCCTACAAGTGAGAAAGACAAAGAAGAGATGTTGAAAGTTCCTTATGCTTCAGCAGTTGGTTCTTTGATGTATGCCATGGTTTGTACAAGGCCGGATATTGCTCACGCCGTTGGTGTGGTGAGTCGGTTTCTCTCTAATCCGGGTAAAGAACATTGGGCAGCGGTAAAATGGATTCTAAGATATCTTCGAGGGACTTTGAAGGTGTGTTTGTGTTTTGGGGATGGTAAACCGATGCTTGATGGGTTCACAGATTCTGACATGGCGGGTGATGTTGATTCTAGGAAATCTACTTCGGGGTATTTGATGACTTTTGCAGGGGGAGCTGTGGCATGGCAATCTAAGTTACAGAAATGTGTTGCTCTCTCAACTACCAAAGCTGAATTTATCGCCATTACGGAAGCTTGCAAAGAAGAGTTATGGTTGAAGAAATTTTTGCAAGAGTTGGGTTTGAAGCAAGAAAAGTATGTGCTTTATTGTGATAGTCAAAGTGCTATTCACTTGAGTAAAAATTCTACTTTTCATTCGAGATCGAAACACATTGATGTGAGATACCATTGGATTCGTGATGTGTTAGATTCGAAATTGTTACAACTCGAAAAGGTTCACACAGTTGATAATATTTCAGATATGTTGACAAAGGCTTTGTCGAGGGACAAACATTTAAAGTGTCGAACTTTGGCGGGTATGGTTGATCTCTCCACCTAAGTCGGTAGGGGGAGAATTATTGGGTATACCTCCTTGGTGGAGTGTGGGACCCAATTGGTTTTGGAAAAAGAGTTTTAATTTGGCTTGGTTTAGGTATAATATTTTTATATATTATATTTGTGGAGGCCCAACCCAATTTGGATACAATTAGGGTTTGTTTACAAAACCCAAGTTTTTGATAATATATATATATATAATATATATATTATTTTTGGTTTGGTACACACAAAAGAAATTAAGGGTGTGCGGCGGCTGCTACACTTCGGTAACAGTGCCGAAATTGAGAGATTGATTCAATTCGGATTTTTTGAAGCTTGGTTCGTGAGGCATCTTTGGTTGATGTTTGGTTCGTTATTTTGAGTCTTCTACAGCTTTGGTTCTGAAGATTTTGGTTCTTCTATTTGGTGAGGTCTTTCCTCTTGTTTATTTGTGATTATTTGGAATTCACCTAAGGGTGGTTTTGTGAGACTATTAGTGTCTCGTTTGTAATCGTTTGGAACTTATTTGGTTGATAGTGAAATCGGATTTCGATCCCGTGGACGTACCTTACATTGAAGGAACCACGTAAAATTCTTGTGTTGCCTTTGATTTAATTTTTCCGCATTGGTTTTTATTCCCATTGATTGATTTACTTGTGGGAAAGCACGTATTTTCCCTAACACTTAAAGGGTATCCGAACAAAAAAGGTACAAAAAATTTAGATGTTATGCAATTTATTATTCAGTGATATTCAAGTTAAAAAATAGAAAACACTTATGTGATCCTTATTTGGTTTTTGACTTCTGCAGCACCAAATTTTAACCAATGAAATACAAGAATTAAACCACCAGGTCTTCTCAAAATTTTACCACAAGTAGTACCAGTTTCTGTTTAAGGGCCGATTTTACTTCAGAGTAGCTAACTTCAACTGATTCCACTGCAGGGAGTTATTAGTCATCAAGAAAATATGAAATTGTATACGGAGGTTAATGTCCTGCGACGAGAAAATACAGAATTACATAAAAAGGTACCGATTGTTTGTATTGACTTTAAATGTTAACTTAAAATAAAGAACTTATATACTCGATTTTATTTACAAATTCATCCAATGTGAAAGTCGTTCTCTACAAAGCCTAAGAATTTCTGTTTCAGGTTTATGGAGCAAATGACATAAACAGAAGTTCCTTCAATCCATATGGTTGCAGCAATGGATATGACTTACATGTACCTATACAACTGCAGCTAAGCCAACCGCAACAAACGCACAATGAAACACCAGAAACGGAAGGAATCTAGGGTAATCTTTCTGCTAGGTACTCTGAAGAATTAAATCAGAAACTAACAGTACCAGATCATATTCTTTTAACATTAATTCTGTCACATCTTCTTCCAAATCACAGATGATTACAGCTGCCTTAACAAAGCAGACAAACAACTGTGGAGAATATAGTCAATTTTCATCAACTACTTGCCCCGGAGTGACAAAAATCATTGTTTGCAAACAAAATTGTGTGTGTAAGATAGTGGAAAATAGACATTTAGAAGTATGAACATCATCAATTTCGTAATGATATGGTACTTGGATTAAACTTAAGATTTTGTGGTATGATCAATCACCCACCAACTTATGTAACAATTAGAAATAATGAGAAGTTATTTCAATAATGAGAAGTTATTTTAGGGTCCAGGTAAAATTTTAGATGTCATCAAAATTTTTATTATCAAGATTTTTAAAATAGACCAGTTTTGCATAGCTTTGCACATTTTGACCCCCACTATTTCAACAGTGAATTTTCCATACTTAATTTTCAGTTTTATCGAGCAGCCTCTAAAATGATTGGAAAGTTGGGGATGATTAGTTAGGATTCTTTAGGTTTATTTTTTATTACAATTGATAACATTTAGTCATTACACAATAGGATTATGGCTTTCGAAAATAAGGCCATTAGTTTAAGTATTAACAATAACACTTTTCACCAAAAGAATAAAACTGTTTTCTTTTTAGTCTAATCACCCTCGCCGAGTCTAAAAGCGCGATTTGACTCAACAATAAGGTTGTGTATATATATTGCTTCGTGCAGTGGGTCGTCTTTTTTTTTCAACCCTTGAACTGAGTCAGATTCAGATCTCTTTCTGCTTTAAAATATATATATAAATATAATTAAAAAAATTAAAAAATGAAAAAGAAAAAAAATCCCAATTTCATTAGAAACTAATGGGATGGGATTGTGTCACTTTTGCAAATAACACGTCCCTAAAAGAGAGCCAACAAATATAAATGCACTATCAATCACTGATCCCAATGGCATATAATATTGAAAATTGTACAAAACACATGATTTACAGAGACCCAAAAACTTGCAAAATTTGTTGACACCCTTACAATTTATCCAATGAAATAGTAAACTATGTATGTGATATGATTGCAAACAAACAAACAAATCAAGTCAATTTAGCATAAAACCCTGAAAAAAAATTATATTTAAATATAACAACAATAAAACAAAAATGACGAAAGAATGCATTGTCTTACCTGTTGAGCGTAGATGCTTGGGAGATCTCATAGAATAAACAAATGGGCTACAATTAATTGACTGTCAGATCCACGAATCATCCATGTTTAGGCCTTGTAATGTGTACGGAGTTCCATGTTGAATGTGTATCGGGGTGTATGTATACCCCATATGGGATTCACAAAGTACAGAATGGTCTTCTTCATGCACTGTGGTGATTTTTGTAGGGCACAATGCCCATTTGGGAATTCGATAATTTTTTCAGAAAATTACATTCGCCCGTCTTATAATTTTTTTTATATTATCTTTATCAATAATTTGTTAATTATATAAATATAAAAATAATATTTTTATTTATTTTTCAAATTTTAAAAAAATAAAATTTTAAATTTTAAAGAGAGATTTACCAATAAATCCCAAAAGTTAATCTTATAATCCAATTGGTCCTATATGTTATTTAATGATCCATGTAGTACTGGACGCAATTACCATCAACCTTGAGTGTAATCGAAGCAGTGAAGCTGGGTGTTATGTTGAAGGTGGGTTTGGCGCGTGTGTCACGCAAGAGGTGGGTTATAGTGTGTTGCATGACGTAGGCCACATGACACATAATGTACCGTCACAAATGAAGAAAGCGCACTAAGTCTCCGTTTGGGAAGTGGGTTGGCTTTTTGGCTATTTTAGCCTGGGCTTAAAAGCTTGCTTTGGGAAGGGCTTTTTGGCTTTTTTGAGTTTTTTTGTGAGAGAAGAATGTAATGATTATGGGTTAGATGTGATGTTTTGTTTGTTATGGCTAAAATAGCCTATTTTGTTTTTTGTGGCTAAAATAGCCAAAAAAGCCCCAACCAAGGCTTTCCAAACGAAGCCTAAGAGGTTTTGTAATCTATGTGTATGTCCCTTGCTAGCGACGTGACACAAAACTAGTAAACCCATACCCGTTGAATGTAACCCGGAATTGCACATCCACATCCCCACACCCGTTGTAATTGAAGATTGAGTGTAGTAAGAAGCCCTAATTTTGTGTGCATATAAAATTTGAAAAAGTTGATCGACCGTGAATACCGTTCCATGATTCGGGAGTGAAGTGGTGATCAATAGTAGAGATTGAATGAATCATCTTGGATGTTGGTGTGGGACTGTGGCCGATCGAAGTTGTGACAAGGCAAAGCGTGGACGACAACAAAACCCTACTGTTCCTATTCCGTCTTCCTTGGTTGTGGGCTTGGAGCAATGGCCGAAAATGGTATGTTTTATAGATTTGGTGTTGCGTTGTGTGTGTGACAAAGTGGTTTGTGCGTATTTGACATTTATTTATGTGACCCCTGTTTCTGTCGTGTTGTTTGTAAATGTTAAGGTTGAGGTGTTATGTGTTAGTGTGTTATTTTGTGTGTTTTGATGTAGTTTTTGGTTTTGAATGTGTGGGTCTTGTGGATTTTGTTGGGTTGTCTAGTTGTAGATGTGGGGTATTGGGGGTGTGTATGTGAGGGTGATTGTTATTTAATTGTTTGTGTTGATTGTGTGAGTGTTTGTGTGTGTGTGTAGCACGTATGTGGTTCTGGTGTGTGGGTTGTCACTGTGACGGTGATTATTTTAGTGGTGGGTTGTTGTGGGTCTGTTTTTTTTTTTTTTTTGGGTGACACATAAAGTGCATGTGGGGCAGATTATATGTTGGGACCACACTAATAGAAAACTATGTTGTGTTGTGGGGTTGGGTTTGTGGGGTTTTTTTTGGGTTCTTTTTGTGTGGGTATTTGTGGTGTTTATGTGATGTGTTGTGGTTGTGTAATGCCCTCAAAATATGACATAAATCATCCATTCATTATAACTATAAACGTGATAGAAAAGTTACATTTCCATTCATCAGAGTCGATATTACAAAAGATGTTACATGCAATTCTAACTGCTAACAACAAAATAATTGCCCTACAGGCTTACAGCTTTCCAAGTAATAACTTGGTTACAACAAAAGAGAGTCAGAAGCTCTTTACAATTAAAGCCATCGGCTTGGAAAAAAAAACGCGTAAACAAAAAATGTAACAACAAAATGGAGCCTTCAGCCCCTAAACCACCCAAGTTGTGTCCGTGGAAGCGGCATGTCACATGTACCTGAAAATGGTGTTCCAAGTAGGGTGAGCCAAAACCTAGTAGAGATATGCTAAACAACATATGAAAATTAACTAAGACATAAGCACCAGATAAATGTGAGATATTCTTAACCAATACATGTTCTTTTCAAGTTCATTCGATATAGATAACCAAAATCTCAACTCATTTCTATTCTTCCGTTTCGGATAAACTCAACTAACCAAATTAATTATTATCAAAACAACCAACATGAGACTACAACTCAAGGGTTCACAATTTAATGCATACATCAATTCAACACTTCTATTTCTTACCATTTTACGGAACTATGTCCGAGGGAACCGACACCCAAATATATATAAGATTTCTGGACTTTCACCATGGACACTCCAGCCAACTTAATTTTCAATGGAGTCCACCCCTATCTCCTCCCAAACAAAGATACATATACAATGTATTTAAATACGTTGTCATATACAATGACCAAATAAACGCATATTCAATGGTTTAATCCAATTGTCATATTCAATGACATAATCCAATTGATTAGTTTCAATTCACCTAATCATCATGCAGTTTTTACAACAATCATGACTATCCTCCACCGATAGCCCAAAATAGATATATAAATCTATCAACATATAATTTATCAACTTTTCCATAAGTGAGTAATTTATTAATCCAACTACACCATGTAATCACATATTCCTTCAATTCCATAATTCCCAAGCCAATTTCGTTATTTATACAAAATAACCTAATTAATTCAAATTGGGGCAAATCTCCCCCTTTATCAAACATTTCACTTAAGACCACATTTCATCAACTCTTCTCAAGCCATAACATTTTCAAGACCTCTCATGACCATAAGGAACCCAAACAGAAAACCCCTCTTTTATATATTTATAAGAACCAACCCAAAATTCACCAAAAATCTTCCCAAATCCCACGATTTATACAATATGGCAATATCTATGTTAAAACCCATATAGGAGAGTAGAATATCCCTACCTCACATGGAGAGGCTCAAAGGAGAAGAAGAGAGAAACCCAAAGATGCTCCAAACTTGAACTTTTTCAGATCAAAACGAAGCTCACGCGATACTCTACCTTTATAACAAAGGAAGTAGGGTAGAAAGACTCTAGAACATGGAGTATTTGTAGAGAGAATGAGTATTTTAGAGAGAGGAGTTGCTGATCTAGGGTTTCTAGGGAAGAAGAGGGTTAAAAATGGTGTATTTTATCTCTGCTACGAATTGATATAAGCGAGGCTCACTCAAGCGAATGAGTTGTTGCTCGAGCGACCAAACACAACAAAAGGCCTCGCTCAAGCACACAATGCAAAGCTTCAGGTCTGCTACCAACACAGATGCACGCTTGAGCGCAAGAGTTCTCGCTCGAGCGAAGGAACAAATAACACACGCCTCGCTCGAGCGCAAGAGTTCTCGCTTGAGCAAAAGCTACATCTAAGAAAGAAACCCGGAGACCCTCAATCCTCGCTCGAGCGCAAGAACCCTCGCTCGAGCGAATAAGCAAATACCTAAGGCTCACTCGAGCGCAAAAAGCCTCGCTCGAGCGAATAAGCCAAAACCTGGGCAGCAACCACTTGCACCAACTCACAACTAACCTGTTCCAAACTCACTCAACATGACCCAAAACTCAATTTCAAAGAATTAAAGGACGGAAAGAGACATAGACAACAACATACAACCACGAAACAGGAGTCTGGAACACAATAAAGATCGGGGTAAAACCTGGATAGCAATAGGTTGGGTTGTAAGTGTGTTGAGGGTTGTTATTTTTGTCTTGACCCATTGTTGTTGGGTTTGAGGCATGTGTAATGGAATTTGGTTTGGTTACTTTTATTATTACTATTATTATTATTATTATTATTTTGTGACAGTGTAATGTGGTATGTAAAGTTTTGTGTGGTTGTGGTGTTTATTTGTAGAATGTTGGTAGGCGGATCAAATACGGTTTTGTTACGGTACAAATTTGTTGTTATTGAAAGGTTGTAGGCGAATTGGTGCGTGAGTTAGGGAATGTAAGTTGGTTGGTGCATTGTGAAGAGGGTGGGGCGAAAAGGGGTCGTGGGGGTTGGTTGTGTGTCTGTTGTGCTGTCTGACTGTGGGTTTTGTTGTGTATTTGTTTGTTGGTTTAAATTTGTAAGAATGTTGTAGGAAATGTTGGTTGTGTTGCCAAATAGGCTGTTTTTGTTGGTTTTATGCATTTGGTGGTGGGTAGGTTGTGTATGGTTTGTCGACGTTTTATGTTGTTGTTATGTGCGGTAATGTTGTGTGGTGTGTGTCTAGTTGTGTGTTTTTTATTTGTTGGTGTTTGTTGTTGTATTTGTAATGTGAATTAGTGTTGCAGATTGCAAAAGGACTAATAATCCGTGGACTCATTCATGTGAACGAAGATGGGTCAAGGATACATGTGGTTCGAAGTCGAATAGTCTGGGAGTTAAAATGCGGGGGCGTATTCTATTCAAGCAGTTTAAAGTTGTGAACAATGTGGTGGGACGAAGTGTGAGTAAGGTTGTGAAAGCTTTGCAACATGCGATACATACGAGGCTAAATTATCGTTCAAATGTTGCCGGGATAGTTAAGCTTGTGAGTTCGGCAAATTTGAGGGAGCACTACAACAAAAAAGGTCTATGGTGACGAAAATGCGTGACGAAAAAATATTTATTCTCCAAATATGCATGTTTTAGTGATGAAAATAAGATTTCGCCTCCAATTATATTATTTTCAGAGACGAAAACCAAATTTCATCACCAAATGCTTAAAATCAAATAAAACAATAGGTGACGAAAATTTTATTCGTCTCTGAATTTTATTTTTCGTCACAAAACAATTTCCCGCCCTTGGTAAATTTGGTGGAAGATTTGGCGCCATTTTGGAGACGAAATTTGTCATCACCATTGTAAAAAAATTTAGAGAGGAAATAATTTCGTTTCCAAATGTATTATTTTTAGAGAGGAAAACCAAATTTCGTCACCAAATGCTTAAAATCAATAAAAAAATACAAGAAATTTGGGCTATTGTGACAAAATTTGGTGACGAAATTTTTTTGTCTTAAAATTTAACCCAAAGATGACGAAATATTAATTTTGTCGTTTGTTTTAATTTTTCTCAAAAGTATAGGAGACGAAATCAAAATTTCGTGTGCAAAAATGAGGCGCGAATTATTTTAGCTCATTGGAGACAAACATTTTGTCAGAAAATATAATTTTTTTTGTTACAAACGTAATTCGTCGCCAATAAATTCCATATCTATTAAACGATGTCGTTGCATATTTCCATTTATTAGGCGACAAATATATTTTTGTCTGCAAAGGATAAGTTATGGAAGACGAAAATATTTTGTCACCAATAAACACTCCATCATGCAAACAATGTCATTTCATCTTTGTATTAAATAGGCGACAAATATATTTTTGTTTCAGAAGAATAAGTTGTGGGAGACGAAAATATTTCGTCACTAATAAATTGTAATTGATTGCGTGACGAATATATTTTTCGTCTCATGAGGTTAAGTTGTGGAAGACAAAAATATTTCATCACCAATAATAAATTCTTTGTTCTGATATTGAAGGATACAAAAATATTTTATCACTAATCATTTCTCTTTATTAAAATGCCGTGGTTTTGTGTTTCAAAGCATTGGAACTGTGACCCAAAGATATACACTCTGATGCTTATCACTCATTTTCATGTACCTTGAAGTCGTGACCCAAGAAAACACTTTCTACAAACCCTCATTTCTCTCTTGTACTTGAGTCTACCCCCCTTTCACAAGTATCAGTCGTGACTCAAGAACTTTTTCTCATTGCGAACCAACTCTACCCTTTAGTCTAGAACACCCATTTCGGAAAAATCGAAAGTCAAAACCTCTCTCCAAAAAAAAAAAAAGAAGATAATTAATGTAGCTATTTTTTGTGAGAAAAATCTGAGAAATAAATAATAAAAAATTTGTAATTTTTAAAATTAATAGAAAACATTACCTTGTTTAGTAGACACTTTCTACAAATCATCATTTCTCCCTCGCACTTGAGTCTACTCCTCTCTCACAAGTATTGAAGTCGTGACTCAAGAAGACACTCTGTAAACCAGTTCTTCTATTTCACGCTAAAGCCCTTCTATTCTGTTTCACACTTAAGTCGTTCGTGCATGCCAACATTGAAGCTATTATCCAATGCAAACCCACTATTCTTTCTCACAGTGAAGGCCCCTCTTGCACGCAAGCAGTTTTTCTCATTGCCTGAACCAACTCTACTGTTTCCGTCTAGAATACCCAATTTAGGAAAATCGAAGGTCAAAACCTCTCTTCACAAAAAAAAAAAGAAAGATAATTAGTGTAGCTATTTTTTTGTGAGAAAGAAATAATAAAAAATTTGTAATTTTCAAAATTAATAGAAAACATTACCTTATTTAGTATGAAGTTTTCAATAATTAATTTTTAAAATTTGGTGATAAAACTTATTTTCGTTTTAGAACGTAACCCAAACATGACCAAATATTACTTTTGTCGTTTCTTTTAATTCTTCTCAAAACTATAGGAGATGAAAAAATAAATTCATCGGAAAAAAAAAAGAGGTGCCAATTTTTTTTCTTGTTGGCGCCAATTATTTTAGCTCATTGGAGACAAATATTTTTGTCACAAAATTTAAAGTTTTTTGCGACAAAAGGAGTTTGTCACCAATAAATTCCAAACTTATTAGACGATGTCGTTTCATTTTCTTATTTATTTGGTGACAAATATATTTTTTGTCTAGGAAGGATAAGTCATGGGAGACGAAAATATTCGTCACCAATAAACTCTTCATGCCCATTTTATCTTTCTGTTAATTAGGCGACAAATATATTTTTGTCTCGGAAGGTAATGTTCTGGGAGACAAAAATATTTCGTTACTAATAAATTCTCCATGTGTCGTATTGCATTTTGATTGATTGCGCGACGAATATATTTTCGTCTCATAAGGTTAAGTTGAAGGAGACGAAAATATTTCATCACCAATAAATTCTCCATCCCCACACAACGTTGTTTTTGTATTTTTGTTGATTAGGCAACGAACATATGAGTTTGAGACGAAAATATTTTATCATTAATTATTTCTCTTTATTAAAATGTTCTCAGAAACTAAGAGACACTCTCACCTTAATCAATTACTTTCACACACACACAAATACTAAAGTCGTGACCCGAAAAGACACCCTCTACAAACCCTCATTTCTCTCTCGCACTTGAGTCTCGTCTCTCACAAGTATTGAAGCTATGACTCGAGAAAACAATCTCTATAAACCATCTCTTCTATTTCGCACTGAAGCTCCTCTATTCTCTCTCACATTTAAGTCGTTTGTGCAAGTAAACATTATTATCTAAGAAGACATTTTGTGCAAAGCTACTATTCTTTCTCACAGTAAACCCCTCTCCACAAAAAGAAAAAAATAATAATAATAATTGAAGAAGGAAACAATATACAAGAAATCTAGGCTATTGTGACAAAATTTGGTGACGAAATTTTTTGTCTTCAAATTTAACCCAAAGATGACGAAATATTAATTGTGTCGTTTGCTTTAATTTTTCTCAAAAGTATATGAGACGAAAACAAAATTTCGTCTGTAAAAATAAGGCGCCAATTTCATTTGCATTGGCGCTAATTGTTTTAGCTCATTAGAGACGAACATTTTTGTCACAAAATATATATATTTTGCGACGAATGTAATTCGTCACCAATAAATTTCCTACCTATTAAATGATGTCGTTGCATATTTCCATTTATTAGGTGACAAATATATTTTTGTCTAGAATGATAAGTCATGGAAGACGAAAATATTTCGTCACCAATAAACACTCCATCATGCAAACGATGGTGTTTCATCTTTCTATTAAATGGGCTACAAATATAATTTTTGTCTTGGAAGAATAAGTTGTGGGAGATGAAAATATTTCGTCACTAATAAATTTTGATTGATTGCGCAACGAATATATTTTTCGTCTCATAAGATTATGCTGTGGAAGACAAAAATATTTCGTCATCAATAATAAATTCTCTGTTCTTGTATTTAAGGAGACAAAAATATTTTATCACTAATTATTTCTCTTTATTAATATGCTATGGTTTTGTGTTTCGGAGCATTGAAATCGTGACCCCAGAAGACACACTCTGACCCTTATCGCTCATTTTCATGTGCACGGACACTCAAGTCGTGACCCAAGAAGACACTTCCTACACACCCTCATTTCTCTCTCGTACTTGAGCCTACTCCTCTCTCACAAGTATTGAAGTCGTGAAGCAAGAAGACATTCTGTAAACCATTTCTTCTATTTTCGCACTAAAGCCCCTCTTATATGTCTCACACTTCAGCCCTTCATGCATGCTAGTATTGAAGCTATTATCCAAGAAGACACCCTATGCAAAACCGACTATTCTTTCTTATAGTGAAGGCACCTCTTGCATAAGCACTTTTTCTTATTGTCTGAACCAACTCTACCCTTTTCGTTTAGAACACCCATTTTAGAAAAATCGCAGGTCAAAACCCCTCTCCACAAAAAAAAAAAAAAAAAAAAAAAAGAAAGAAAAAGAAAAAGAAAAAAAAAAGATAATTAATGTATCTATTTTTTTTTGAGAAAAAAAAAAACAGAGGAAAAATTAATAATAATTTTTTAATTTTCAAAATTAATAGAAAACATTACCTTGTTTAGTATGGAGTTTTCAATAATTACTTTGTAATTTTTAATCTATATTTTTTTAGTGAACATTTTTTAATATTATAATTTTTTTTTCTTTATTTCTTTTTTTTTTTTTTTATACTTTTTAAATCCCTTTAATTTAGATGAGGGAAAATTGCAGCAGTTGTCCCGGTACTTTGGTCCTTGTGTCATATAAATGGTATGTACCATATCTATATCTATCTATCTATCTATCTATCTATCTATCTATACTATATATTAAGGAAAAGGGGGTTTCTAACCCCAAGGCCTGTGGGAGCTCCAATCTCCTAATCCTAATTTTCTAATTTTTTGATTTAAAAAAAAAAAACCTTAGCATTTATTGACTTCTCCCAACCCAACCTCAGCATTTATTGACTTCTCCCAACCCACAATCCCTTTTGACTTCTCTCATAATTATTGCAATACCCTTTTCAATTTCTCTCATACATTATGGTTACACATAAAAATAAAAATAAAAGATAAGAATTTAGCTATAGATCTCAAAAAGATATAACATCTAAATTTAAATTATGATTTAATAATATAATAATGTATTCTTTTATGTATATCTATCAAAATTTTAAATCACTTAATGGGACAAATTAATCAATTTTCCAAAATTATTGATTTTTAATTTACAAAATAGATTAAAAAAAACTATTGACTGATTTATTTATTTAATAACAAAAATATTTCATAATCTCCCCCTTCTAATCTCTCTCACAGATTTTCAAAAAAAAAAAAAAATTAAAACTTGACTTCCTTTTCTCTTCTCCAAAAGATCAGATAATATTTTTTATTAAAGTTATAGATATTTACCTATATTTTATATATTATATTATAACATAACAAAAAAAAAAACTAAAAAAAAAATCTTTAAAGTTTATCTAAATAAACTTTAAATCAACAAAACTCGCATGTCTATCACATATCTAACTCACATCATAACTTACCTAAATAATCATAATTAAAAATAAATGGAAACCACAGATAAATTAAATTTTAAAAAAAAGATATCCACAACTCCATCTTAAATAAATTGAAACAAAAATACCCGAATAGAAACCACACAAAAATAAAAATAAAAATAAAAAGATATATCTATCTATCTATCTATCTATCTATCTATCTATCTATCTATCTATATACTATGTATTAAGCAAAAGGGGGTTTCTAACCCCCAAGGCCTGTGGAAGCTCTAATATGCCAATCCTAATTTTCTAATTTTTTGTTTTTAAAAAAAAAAATTAACCTCAGCATTTATTAACTTCTCTCAACCCACAAGACTTTTTGACTTCTCTTATAATTACTACAGTACCTTTTCCAAAACAAATAATTTGTATATTAAAAAAAATTTAAAACAAATATAAATATCTATATCTATATCTATCTATTTATTTATATCTATCTCTAACCCACAAGTTTTGTGAGAGTTCCAATATCCCAATCTAAATTTCTTGATTTTTTTTATTTAAAAAAAAAATCTTACCATTTATTAATTTCGCGCAACCTCAAAGCCTTACCCTTATAATAACCCGTTGATGCATTAAGAATAAGTATAAATTTTTTTTTTGAAAAGTCCAACACATATGAATTCCTTCAAAAGTCCCAACACATATGATTATTATCCCTCATAATAACACTTTAATGCATTAAGAATAAGCATAAAAAAAATTCTTTGAAAAGTACAACACATATGATTATTATCAAAATATTAAACTTTAATATAATATAAAAAACACAAGACATTTAATTCATTGAAAATTCCAACACATATGATTATTATCAAAATATTAAACTTTAATATAATATAAAAAAGAAGACAAAAAAAAGACATTTAAAAATCACAATTCACATATATATCCCCTAATCAGCATCTGTTATCTTTTTTCAATCCACGTGTCTTTCCACATACCTGCATTTATTGATTTGGTCAAAATTCTCTAATCAACATTTAAAATCCCCTCATACAGATAATTATAGATACAACTCGTGCATAATTACTGCAGTACCCTTTTCAACTTCTCTCATACACTATGATTAGTGATAAGATTGTTAAATTATTTTTATAAAAAATCTTAAAAAAACATAATTTATATATTAAATTTTTTTTAAAACAAATATAAATATTTATAATTATCCTGTGCATAGCACGGGTGATAGGCTAGTATATTATATAAGGAAAATGGGGTTTTTAACTTACAAGCCTTGTGGGAGCTCCAATATCTCAATCTTAATTTTCTAAATTTTTGATTTAAAAAAAAAAAAACTCAAAGATATCCACAACTCCATCTTAAATAAATTGAAACAAAAATACCCGAATAGAAACCACACAAAAATAAAAATAAAAATAAAAAGATATATCTATCTATCTATCTATCTATCTATCTATCTATCTATCTATACTATGTATTAAGCAAAAGGGGGTTTCTAACCCCCAAGGCCTGTGGAAGCTCTAATATGCCAATCCTAATTTTCTAATTTTTTGTTTTTTTAAAAAAAAATTAACCTCAGCATTTATTAACTTCTCTCAACCCACAAGACTTTTTGACTTCTCTTATAATTACTACAGTACCTTTTCCAAAACAAATAATTTGTATATTAAAAAAAATTTAAAACAAATATAAATATCTATATCTATATCTATCTATTTATTTATATCTATCTCTAACCCACAAGTTTTGTGAGAGTTCCAATATCCCAATCTAAATTTCTTGATTTTTTTTATTTAAAAAAAAAATCTTACCATTTATTAATTTCTCACAACCCCTAAGCCTTACCCTTATAATAACACTTTAATGCATTAAGAATAAGTATAAATTTTTTTTTTTGAAAAGTCCAACACATATGAATTCCTTCAAAAGTCCCAACACATATGATTATTATCCCTCATAATAACACTTTAATGCATTAAGAATAAGCATGAAAAAAATTCTTTGAAAAGTACAACACATATGATTATTATCAAAATATTAAACTTTAATATAATATAAAAAACACAAGACATTTAATTCATTGAAAATTCCAACACATGTGATTATTATCAAAATATTAAACTTTAATATAATATAAAAAAGAAGACAAAAAAAAGACATTTAAAAATCACAATTCACATATATATCCCCTAATCAGCATCTGTTATCTTTTTTCAATCCACGTGTCTTTCCACATACCTGCTGTACGGGGGTGAAATAACCTACGCCTCCGTACTCTTCTTGTTCTCAGCTTCTCTTGACGGCGTTAGTCTCTGCAACACAAAATGGTGAGCTACCCGGCGGTGGTGTTGCCGGAAAAACCCTCCGACGCCCAAGTCAGTTCACTTGAGAGAAAAAGAATGTCACAGAGAGAGAGTATGTTTTCGGAAGGCGAGTTTGCATACCTGAATGTTTGTCTTTCTCTCACTCTTGTAGCCTGGCCATGCCGCCTCTTGATTGTGCGCGCACTACTTCTGCTGTCCTTCCCTGGACAGGTGGCAGTGCGCGCCTCTCACCACCTTCCGCGTGTAAAGGTTCTGTCCTCCTTCCAGTACATGCAGAACTGCCTAACGGTATTGTGGCGTTGGTGGAGCAGATGTCCACTCCCCCACGCCATTGGCCCAGGTGGCACACGTAACCGGAGTACCACGACCGACCTAACACTTGTGCAGAGTTGCACTCATGTGCATACGACCGAGCAATACGTCACCGGCCTGCCCCTTGGCAAAGGGGCAAGATGTGACCCCCACAGCCGGGATACCGACTTGCGCTCTGAGGTCAGGCAGGGGCCAATCTACTTCGGCCGAGCTCCCATTCACCGGTTTATGAGGATTGCTCGGTTTCGAGGCGTGCCGGCCTCCACCCATTTCCACTTTAACCTCGGTCGCTCAGGGCTGCCATCATCGGCTGATCGGTCAATGGCGTACCGGCCATGACCGCATTCGAGGCCCAATCCGGGCTGCCGATAGCCCGGTCACTACATCAATCTGAGTTCTTCGTCCTCGAGCAGATCGTAGCTTGGCCAGGCCAAGTCAGACCGACCAGATTCGACCGTGTAAACCAAACAATCCGGCCACTGCTCGTCATGTCTGCCGTTACTCTGCTCGGCCGTACTGTCCGGTGCAAATCTTCCCTCTCAATTGCCCCTTAAACCCATCCGAGCAATCGTGATTGGGTTTATATCTACGACCGAGCTAATGGTTGAGTTGCACCATCACCAAGCCGAGCATAAATAAGGTCGTACTGCCGCCGTGCTATCCCATTAGGTCGGCCAATTCCCCGGCCTGTCATATCAAACGTCGTACGACCGTACTGACAGCCATTTTGCAGTGCCACGTGGCATCACGCCATTGGGCCTTGCAGCCAGCTGCTTTGCGCGCCCAAATTTCAAACGGCTGCGCCGTTTAGGTTCCCCCCCTTCATCATTAAACCCTACTTCGAAGGGCCAAAACCCTTTCACCTTTCATTTCTGTGAAAACTCTAGACCCCGGCTGCATCTCTCTCTCTCTCATTTTTGCCATCGCTACTGCACTTCTTGCTCCCCGTCCGTTCGTAATCGCCATCTCAGACGGTGTGTTCGAGCTTCGGAGGTTCTGATCTGCCATCGTTTGGTAAGCTTTTCATCCTTTGACTGCGTTTTTTCTGTTTCCATGGTCTCCATGCTTCTTCTGTGTTTTTGCCCCATGGTTCTCTATGTTTTTCCTTTGTTTAAGACCATTGGATCTCGTAGACCTTAGGAAAATGGAACTGGTAGAGAAGAGGGGGCCCTCGTGCCCCTGTTTTTCCTCAGATTGAATGATTGGGCCAAGAACTTAGGAAGAACAGGTTGAACAGGATGAATCCTGTGAAAAACAGAGCAAAATGCTCACTCAGATCCACTATTAGGGATGTAGCCGAGCAGAAACAAGTTTGTGGCTTCTCGCAGAAGCTGCAACCGGGCTGAATATCACAATAAATAGACTAGTGGAGAGAACCGAACTAAAATCTCGTCTGAAACATTGACCGAGCTGAAGGCCTCAGAGATGGAACATCACATCCCTACCGAGATAGAAACGAACTAGGAACCATAGGCACAAACACAGACAAACCGAGCTGCGACTTGTCGTCCAAGACGACAAAATCCGTAGTCAATCTATTTCCATTGAGGGCCGAGCAATAAATGCCGTGCTAACCATTGGACTTATTTTTCAATATGCAGAACAAATAGGACCGACCAATCCAGCACAATCTTTGGTGGAGCTCAAAGTCCGAGCAACCACTTCACAATTTTGACCGAGATACCACATAGCGAATAAACCGGGGTATAATAGATGGGAAAATACCGCTATAAGGTTAGTTCGCCCGGTGCCTTGGCCGAGTTCCGTAAAGATTATAACATCCCGGACGATGTAATTCTAGAGCTCGCTAAGAAGGGTGATACGCCATGGGGAGATCCAGTTCGGTGCCCTTTCACGGTCATATCCATCGTGGAAGGGGGACTCCGCTTCCCGGTCCAGCCTTTAATCTGCGAGTTTTTAAGGCAGACGAGGCTTTGCCCAACCCAAGTGTCAAACAACACGTACAAAATAATAAATGGGGTCGCCGAGCTGAACCGGTTGCACGGTCTCAATCTCGGTTTGGCTGAAATTTTTCATCAATACACTTTAAGTAGAAATAAAAGCGGGCTTTGCTGGTACCTCAAGGTTAGAAAGGGCCGAGCAAAGCTCGTAGAAGGCAACCCGGACAAAGAAACAAACGATGATGATTTTCTGTGGGTGTCCGGTAACTATGAGGACACCGAGGCGCCCGTACCGGGCTGGTACATAAAGACAGACTTTGGTAGTGCTGGTAAGTAGTCCGGTTAACCGTGCTGTTTTCTTCTGCATTCAGTTATTATTACTTTCTTGCACCGATCTAACACTTCGTTTCTTTTTGCAGACAAGGACTTGGTTGCGCGTTACGACCGCGCTAACCAAGAGGCACTCAGAGTCTTGTTACGCATTCCTGCGAGGTTCAGGGAGTCTTCTACGTTGCTCGGCTTTGAGCAAACGTACAATTACCAGGCACCACGCAAGAGCAGAGTCACAGATTTTCTGCACGCACCATCACCAGAGCCAGACCCAACCCTTCCACCGATCAGACTCGTCCCATTAACAGCCGAGCAGGAAATGGCAAAGCTCAGGGCCATAAAATCAATGATCACCGGGGATGAAGGAAGTTCACAACCGCCAGAGGCCGCCGGGGGAACATCGTCCACCCCCGCCGATCAAACTGAAGGCGCTGTGCTTGCTCTCGCCAGCGAGCAGCCAGCTGGCCGGTCGAAGAAGAGGGCGAGGGAGGAGCAACCCGCACAACACCTCGTGGATGAAGATTCCACAGAAAATGCTTCCACAGAGCTCGGCGACCAGACCGAGCAACAACAGGCCAAGAAGTCCAAGGGCAAGGGCCCAGCATCCCCACCGGTCTGGGCGCCCGAGCTTAAACACAAGGGCCGAGCAGTGACTTGTGCCGATTCAGTATATGCAGATAAGGACTACTCCCTTGGTTTCGACCTGACCAAGGGGTTAATCCTTCCTGCAGATATGAAACGGCATGAGGAGCTAACCGACCTGAAGGTTCTTCGCTCGGCAGCCAAGTCCATTGTGCTGGTAAGTCTGTCATATTTACTGCAACTGCTTGTTCGGTTTATTTTTGCTCAGCTTCGGGTTCTAAATGTCTGTTAATTGTTGGCAGGCCGCACAAAAAAATTATCTGGCCCACGAACGGATGGTTGCTACCCGGCGAAACCTTCGGGATGTAATCACCGAGAACAAAGTTCCCAAATCCGATGCCGACGTGCTCAAGGCCGAGCAACTAGTCCTCAAGGCCGAGCTGGATGAGCTGCGGCAGAAGCTTGACCGTGCTGAGGCGGAGAAGAAGCAGGCCGCGCTGAAAGCAAAAGCGCGGTATCTGACCGAGCTTCGCAAGCTGCGTGACGCTCAAAAGGCCGCGATGGAGAAGGCCGTGGATGAGGCGGAAGACCGGGGCTACGTGCAGGGGGAGAAAACCTATGAACGCCAAGTCCGGGCCACCAAGGACATCTTTTTCCAGTGCGGCTGGAAAGCCGCCGTGGAGAAAGTTGGACTTGGGCGGGATTCGGACATGTTCATCAATCCCCCTGCGGCGCACATACCGGACTACATGCAGGCCTTTGCCAACGCCACCCAGAACCGGCTAATTACAGAGGCAAGGAAGGAGGCCGAGGAAGAGGCTGCCGCTCAGAAACTCGCCGAGCAAACTCCCGCCGAGGATCAGACCGAGCAAACTCCATCCGACGCATCGCCAAATGCCGAAGATGAAGTTCTTGACCGGGAGGTTGTCGCGTTGGAGGGCACCGACGCCGAAGCCGAGGAGATCCAGCCCGAGCACACTTTGAGCGCTGAGGTGGCCATTGAGCGGTCCGAGCAACTTGACTGAACCCCACTTTTTTTTGTTTGTTTTTTTTTTTTTGCATGTAACCGGGCAAGGCCCCAACTTTTGTAGTGAACTTTAAAAATGAATGAAATTTCAACTTTTTGCACGTTCGTTGCATTCTTTTTTCTGTTCGGTTGAAATATGCCCCTCTTCATTGAAATATCGAAAAATTGCAACTCTTTGATCGGCTGAACCGCTCAGTCCGCCGAGCTCGAAATACCCATGGACTCCTTTTAGCCAGGACTTAGGTCGAAGGAACTTCAAAACGATGTGCTCAAGTTGACCGAGCAAAGTCTGCTCGGCCATAAATGCTCTTGCATAAAATTCGAAGATTCAAGCATGGCCGAGCAGAATCTGCTCACCTCTTCAAGTTTGAACAATAAGCGAAACAAATTTCCTATAGCCGAGCAAAATCAGCTCGGGTAATTATTGGTTGGACAAAACACCAACTTGGCAAAATCCGCCGAGCAAAATCAGCTCATTTTTCATATTGGGCATGACACCAATATGCCATATGGCCGAGCAAAATCAGCTCGGTCCTGCATGGTTCAAGTCACCCATGCTTTAGGTTGGTCATTCTACCAACATTTGAACCGAGCGAAACCAGCTCGGTCTTCAGCAAATCGGTTCATAATCCAATTATATCGTTGGATCATGAACCATCTGTTTGCGCGGTCTGCCTTTATTCCGGCAAGGCTCAATTAGTCCGGTCGCATCTGGCCGGTTGAATTGCCCCTAGCACCAATAATTGTCTTGTATGCACAGAGATGTAATACACAAAAATGTAATACCAAACAACTAGTTTTTATTGCAAGAAAACTCAGAGGCTTACATTTAAGTGTGTAAGAACAATTACATCTAAAGATTTAGGAAAGACATGGATCTAGGAAAGCTAAGCAATTACATTTTAAAAATAAAAGACCTTAAGGTTGGCTGCGTTCCATGGTCGAGGGACTGCCTTGCCATCTAGGTCCTCCAAGTGGTATGCTCCCTTGCCGGCAAGACCAATCACCTTGTATGGTCCTTCCCAGTTTGCTCCGAGCTTTCCTTCGCCAGGGATCACAGTATTGCCCAGCGCCTTCCTCAAAACCCAATCTCCAACCTTGAATAGCCTGGGATGCACTGCTTTGTTATACTTTCTTGAGAGTTCTTGTTGGTAAGCCGCTATGTGGATTAATGCTCGCTCCCTTCTTTCTTCAGCTAGGTCCAATTCTAGAGCCACGGCTTCGTTATTCAGATCTGGCTGGAAACTCTCAGAACGGATTGTTGGCATGCCAATTTCCAATGGGATGACGGCCTCCATGCCGTAAGCCAAAGCAAATGGTGTCTCCCCGGTTGACCGCCTTGGTGTAGTGCGGTAAGCCCAGAGTACATTTGGGAGTTCTTCAGCCCACTTCCCCTTAGCTTTCTCAAGTCGCTTCTTTAACCCGTCCAGGATGGTTTTGTTTGAAGCCTCTGCTTGGCCATTCGACTGTGGATAGGCCGGCGTCGAATTGTAGAACTCAATTTTCAACTCCTCGCAAAATCCACGAAAGAGTTTTCCATCAAATTGCGTGCCATTATCCGAAATGAGCGCCTTGGGTATACCAAAACGGGTGATGATGTTCTGCCATACAAACCGTTTCACATCCTTCTCTTTTATTGTTGCCAATGGCTCGGCCTCAACCCATTTGGTAAAATAGTCAGTTGCAGCGATGAAGAACTTGCGATTGCCCGGGGCTGTTGGCAATGGCCCTACTATATCCAATCCCCAGAGTGCGAACGGCCAGGGACTTGTGAGGGGAAGCAATTCTCTAGCTGGTTGGTGGATCTGATGAGCAAACTTCTGACACTTTTCACATCGACGAACGTACTTCTGCGCGTCCGCCTGCATGCACGGCCACCAATAGCCTTGGGAAATTGCTTGGTATGCCAAGGATCGGCCCCCAGTATGGCTGCCACAAATGCCTTCATGGATTTCATAGAGAAAGGCTTCCACCTTAGAGGGATGAACACACTTCAAATACGGCCCGGTGAAGGACTTCTTATACAAGGCTCCGGCTGGGGAGAGCCAAAACCGCTCAGACTTAGCTCGGATCTTGTTGGCCGTTTTCTTCTCTTCCGGCAGGACTCTGTCTTTCAGGAAGGCGATGAGGGGGTCCATCCAGGAAGGACCCAAATCGGCGCAGAGTACCTCGGTTGTGTCAGGCTGCTCAATACTTGGCCGAGGTAGAAATTCAATCATCAATGGATTAGGAAAGGTGGTTTGCGAAGAGGCTAGCCCGGCCAACTCATCGGCAGTGTTGTTTTCTTCACGGTCGATTCGTTCTACTCTTATTGCGGCGAACTTCTTGATCTCCTCACGAACTAGCGCCTGATACTTTGCCATTCTTTCATCTCTTGCCTCATACTCCCCTGAGACCTGATTGACCACCAGCTTGGAATCACTGAATACCATAAGGGATGCGGCTTCCATCCTTAATGCGCTTCTTAGTCCGGCGAGGAGGGCTTCATACTCTGCTTCGTTGTTGGATGCTGGGAAGCCTAGAGTGATTGCCTGCTCAATAATCAACCCATCTGGTGAAGTTAACACTATGCCCAGCCCGGCGCCGTGTCTGTTAGATGCCCCATCGACGAAGAGTTTCCACATCTCGCCGATGAATAACTTCCAACAGTCAGCAGGATTCTGTGAGTTTCTCAATTCCAAGTCATTGAATGGTGCATTCTGGTCTCTTTCCTTCTCCTGGTGGAGTCCGTTGGCCAAAGAGTTACCCGGCTTTGCAAGTTCGGTCGCATTTTGCTCTCCTTCCTTTAGTGAACCAGCACTTGTTTCCATTGTTTGGACCATGGGCTGTGCTAAATCCGCATCAGCCAGGTTGATGGGGCAAACAGGATGCGTCCCTGGGGCAAATTCCGCCACAAAGTCAGCGAGAGCTTGAGCCTTGATTGCTGTGCGCGGCTGGAACTTAATGTCGTACTGGCCTAATTCCACGGCCCACTTCAGAATTCTCCCCGTGAAGTCTGCCTTCTCAAAAAGAACCTTGAGCGGGAACTCGGTCAACACAATTATTGTATGGGCATGAAAATAGTGTGCCAGCTTTCTCGACGCCATCATCTGGGCCAATGCCAATTTCTCCAAGGGAAGGTATCTTGTCTCGGAAGGGAGCAGAGTCTTGCTAACATAGAAGATTGGTAGGTGCTGGATACCTTCAGCACGGACCAATACCGCGCTTACTGCGTGTTGAGAGACAGCCAAGTAGAGGAACAACTCTTCACCAGGCTTTGGTGTGACCAGAATCGGAGCTGAGGAGAGATTTGTCTTCAGTTCTTGAAGAGCGCGGTCGCACTCGTTATCCCAGAAAAACTTGGACTTCAAGGTTTTGAAGAAGGGCCTGCAACGATCTGAAGACCGACTGATAAATCTGTTCAGCGCGGCTGCCATTCCGGCAAGATGTTGCACGTCCTTTGTTGAATTTGGTCGCTCGAGCTCCTGTATTGCTCGGATTTGGGATGGATCAGCTTCAATTCCCCGGTTTGTAACCAAGAATCCCAAAAACTTGCCGGTCCCAACTCCGAAAGCACATTTGGAGGCGTTCAAACGAAGCTTGTGATGCTTAAGAATTGCGAACATTTCTGCTAGGTCGGAGAGATGCTGGGACTTTTCCTTACTCTTCACCACCATATCATCTATATACGCTTCCATTGTGCGGCCCAAAATAGGAGCAAACATTTTTGTCACCATTCTCTGAAAAGTCGCCTCGGCGTTCTTTAATCCGAACGGCATGACTTTATAACAATACAAGCCTCTGGGGGTGGTGAACGATGTGATTTCTCGGTCCGGTTCATACATTGCTATTTGGTGGTAGCCGCGATATGCATCCAGGAAGCTAAACCTCTCATGGCCAGCGGTTAAGTCCACCAGCTGGTCGATTCGAGGGAGGGGAAAGCTATCTTTTGGGCAAGCGCGGTTGACAGTCTTATAGTCAACACAAACCCGCCACCTGCCGTTCTTCTTTGGAACCACCACCGTGTTGGATATCCATCTCGGATATTGAACCTCTTCAATTGCCCCAGCTTCCAACAAGTTCTTCACTTCTTCTGCCACCACCTCAGCATGGTGCAAGGCTGAGCGGCGTGTTCTTTGGATAATAGGCCGTGCATCAGGGTAGACATTCAGCTGGTGGCAAATGAAGCTCGGGTCAACGCCAGGCATATCGTAAGGCGTCCATGCAAATGCTTCCAAATTAGAAGTTAAGAAGTCCATGTAATCCAATCGCTCGGCGCTTGACAAGGATGAACCCAGAAGAAAAGACTTAGTTGGGTCATCCTCACTGATGCGCACTTCAACCAAGTCTTCTACTGATTTTTCCACGGCCTTTCTGCCCACATCCTCAAGGACCTCCTTCCCTTCGGGCCCCTCAATCATTTGGACGAACCCTTTGGCTGCTCGGCTGCCATTTACCGCAACGAAGCATTGCTTTGCCATCACTTGGTCGCCCCAAACCTCTTCAATTTGGGCAGTAGAATTAGGAAAGCGCATGACTTGGTGGAAGGTTGATGCGACTGCTTGCATGGCGTGTAACCATCCACTGCCCAAGATCAGGTTGTAAGTGGACGGGACTTTAAGCACCCAGAACTCTACTTGCTTTACAACTGACCCTGCTTTGACTGGTAGTATGATCTTTCCAAGCGGCCACTCTGGTTGAGAATCGAAGCCAACCAAAGGTGACGTTGCTGGAGCTAAATCCCTTTCTTCCAGCTTCATCTGCTTAAAAGCGTCGTAATACATAATTTCGACCGAACTCCCCTGGTCGATCAAGATTCTCTTGATATCAAAATCTTTAACGCGAAGGGTTACCACCAAGGCATCATTATGGGGCATCTGGATCCTTTCCAAATCTTTGCTTGAGAAGGCAAGGACATCCTTTTCCTCGGCTTTTCCTTTTTTCACGGCGGGCTGAACAGAGAGCACTTCCCTCATATGCTCCGCTTTCTTGATCATGCCCCTCAACTCGCATACCCTGGCTGGCTCAATGATGCCATGGATGACGTTAATCACTCCTTGCGGGGGCGCTTCTAAGGCGGCCATTCCGTTAGGCTTGGTTTGTCCAATTGGCGCGGCCTTTACTCCTCCATCTCTGTATTGGTCGAGATGCCCCGCCGCCACCAACTCTTCCAGGTGTTGTTTAAGCGGCAAGCAATCTTCTGTTCGGTGGCCCCGTTCCTCATGGAAGGTGCAGCGGTATTTCGAATTAAAGCCTCTTTGGGCGCTCCCCAATTTAGCCGGCCAACGGACGTAGGGTTCACTCCGGATCTCGCTCAAGATGCGATAGATGGGAATCTTGAAGACCGTGGTGATTCCAGTCCGCGCCTTCAACTTTCTTTTTGCGTCCTCCTCTGGGTCTCGGGGATAGGCAGGTCGGTCATTTTGACGCCCTTTGCCCCTGTCATCCCGGTTGGAACCATGGCGCTGATCTTTTGACCGGTTGTTCGGGCGGCTATCCCCCTGCCCTACCGAGTGAACTTTGCCCGCTACCCTTCTGTCCGCCGCGGCCGGATTGACCTTCTCGGATGTGGCAGCGGCATCATCTTCCATACGAATGTGCTCATTGATCCGTTGCATCAACGACTCCATGGTTGTGGGTTGGCGCATAGTAAGCGAATCTCGCAGCCTATGTCCGACTGGGAGACCCCGCTTGTACTGAGTGATTGCCAGATTGGTAGGGCAGTCGAGGATCTCGTTGTAGGTTTCCCAGTACTTCGCGTTGTATGCCTTCAGCGTACACCCGGAATCCATTTTGACACCCAAAAGATGATCGACCTCCTTCGGTGTTCGAGTGTTGGTCTTGAATCTGGTGACAAAGGCTTCCGCTAGTTGCTGCCACCCCTTGATACTCCCCTCCGGGAGCCTTTCGAACCATTTCAAACCCAGCTCACCCAAGCTTGCTGGGAAAATGAGGCACATCAAGGCGTCGTTGCGCCGGTGGCCAGCCATCACCTGCCTATAGTGACTCACGTGCATGTACGGATCCATCTTCCCATCGTACAGAGTGAACTTTGGCTGGTGGAATCTGGCGGGGAGCGGTGTGCTCTCAATCTCTGGGGACAACGGCGTCAGAAGGCGCGCCTCTTTTGTCCTCCGCAGGGCCATCACTTTGGGTCTTAGATCACCACTTCCTCACTACAACGAACTGGAGCGCTCAACCTCTGTAGTGCCGGCACTCTCTGTGCCTCCCTCCGGCGCGCCCTTTCCTCCAGCACATCTCTCAAATCCCTGGAACGGGTGGAGAAAGAGTATCGTGACGTCGACGACCGTCGCGAAGGGTAGTAAGTGCTGTCATGAGTGAGAGACCTGCTCTCTCTTTGGCCGGAATCTCCCACACCATAATTCCTGGTGATAGATATGGATTGAGTCCCCTCACGGCGGCGACTGCTAGAACGAGGGGAGGGGGTGTGCTCACTGAGGTTGCCCTCTCCAGCAACACCCTTCCCCTTAATCTGGCGCTTCAGCCGCTCCATCTCCGCCGCCATCCTCTGAATGAGGGCGTCTTGATCTTTGAGTTTGTGCTCCAGGCGTTGCGCACGGGACTCCCCCCGGCGTCGGCGGCCTGTTGGACTCCGAGAACGATCTGAACTCCTCCCACGCTTGTCTCGCGCTCCTCTCGAAGAGGTTTCCAGGTCCGCCATGGCCGGAACGCGCGGGAGGTCCTCTCTCCTTCGGACATATTCTGGAGTGACACCATCGACGACGGACAGCGGGACTTCGTCATTGTTAGCCATGGAAATGGCGGAAGGAGCTCGTAGAACAAGGGTTGTAAATCAAAAAACTTCCCACAGACGGCGCCAATTGTACGGGGGTGAAATAACCTACGCCTCCGTACTCTTCTTGTTCTCAGCTTCTCTTGACGGCGTTAGTCTCTGCAACACAAAATGGTGAGCTACCCGGCGGTGGTGTTGCCGGAAAAACCCTCCGACGCCCAAGTCAGTTCACTTGAGAGAAAAAGAATGTCATAGAGAGAGAGTATGTTTTCGGAAGGTGAGTTTGCATACCTGAATGTTTGTCTTTCTCTCACTCTTGTAGGCTGGCCATGCCGCCTCTTGATTGTCTTGCGCCTACTGCTTGTCCTTCCCGGGCGGTGGCGATCTGGCGCCTCTCACCACCTTCCGCGTGTAAAGGTTCTGTCCTCCTTCCAGTACATGCAGAACTGCCTAACGGTATTGTGGCGTTGGTGGAGCAGATGTCCTCTCCCCCACGCCATTGGCCCAGGTGGCACACGTAACCGGAGTACCACGACCGACCTAACACTTGTGCAGAGTTGCACTCATGTGCATACGACCGAGCAATACGTCACCGACCTGCCCCTTGGCAAAGGGGCAAGATGTGACCCCCACAGCCGGGATACCGACTTGCGCTCTGAGGTCAGGCAGGGGCCAATCTACTTCGGCCGAGCTCCCATTCACCGGTTTATGAGGATTGCTCGGTTTCGAGGCGTGCCGGCCTCCACCCATTTCCACTTTAACCTCGGTCGCTCAGGGCTGCCATCATCGGCTGATCGGTCAATGGCGTACCGGCCATGACCGCATTCGAGGCCCAATCCGGGCTGCCGATAGCCCGGTCACTACATCAATCTGAGTTCTTCGTCCTCGAGCAGATCGTAGCTTGGCCAGGCCAAGTCAGACCGACCAGATTCGACCGTGTAAACCAAACAATCCGGCCACTGCTCGTCATGTCTGCCGTTACTCTGCTCGGCCGTACTGTCCGGTGCAAATCTTCCCTCTCACCTGCATTTATTGATTTGGTCAAAATTTTCTAATCAACATTTAAAATCCCCTCATATAGATAATTATAGATACAACTCGTGCATAATTACTGCAGTACCCTTTTCAACTTCTCTCATACACTATGATTAGTGATAAGATTGTTAAATTATTTTTATAAAAAATCTTAAAAAAACATAATTTATATATTAAATTTTTTTTAAAACAAATATAAATATTTATAATTATCCTGTGCATAGCACGGGTGATAGGCTAGTATATTATATAAGGAAAATGGGGTTTTTAACTTACAAGCCTTGTGGGAGCTCCAATATCTCAATCTTAATTTTCTAAATTTTTGATTTAAAAAAAAAAAACTCACATTTATTGACTTCTCTCAACCCACTTTTTGACTTCTCCCATATCTACTCCTACACCCATTTCAACTTGTCCTATACACTATGGCTAGTGATGAGAGTGTTAAATTATTTTTATAAAAAAAATCTTTAAAAAAATAATTTGTATATTAAAAAAATATCTAAAACAAACATAAATTCTTATTAAATCTATCTATCTATATATCTATATATTATATAAGGAAAAAAGGATTTCTAACTCACATGCCTTGTGAGAGTTCCAATATCCCAATCTTGATTTTCTAAATTTTTGATTTAAAAAAAAAAACCTCAACATTTATTGACTTCTCCCAACCCACAAACTATGTATGTGATATGATTGCAAACAAAAAAACAAATCAAGTCAATTTAGCATGAAACCCCGAAACAAAATTATATTTAAATATAACAACAATAAAATAAAAATGACGAAAGAATGCATTGTCTTACCTGTTGAGCGTAGATGCTTGGGAGATCTCATAGAATAAACAAATGGGCTACAATTGACTGTCAGATCCACGAATCATCCATGTTTAGGCCTTGTAATATGTACGGAGTTCCATGTTGAATGTGTATCGGGGTGTATGTATACCCCATATGGTATTCACAAAGTACAGAATGGTCTTCTTCATGCACTGTGGTGATTTTTGTAGGGCACAGTGCCCATTTGGGAATTCGATAAATTTTTTTTTTTTTTCAGAAAATTACATTCGCCCCTCTTATAATTTTTTATATTATCTTTATCAATAATTTGTTAATTATATAAATATAAAAATAATAGTTTTATTTATTTTTCGAATTAAAAAAAAATAAAATTTTAAATTTTAAAGAGAGATTTATCAATAAATCCCAAAAGTTAATCTTATAATCCAATTGGTCCTATATGTTATTTAAGGACGCAATTACCATCAACCTTGAGTGTAATTGAAGCGGTGAAGCTGGGTGTTATGTTGAAGGTGGGTTTGGCGCGTGTGTCACGCAAGAGGTGAGTTATAGTGTGTTGCATGACGAAGGCCACGTGACACATAATGTACCGCCACAAATCAAGAAAGCGCACTAAGGGGTTTTGTAATCTATGTGTATGTCCCTTGCTAGCGACGTGACACAAAACTAGTAAACCCATACCTGTTGAATGTAACTCGGAATTGTACATCCACATCCCCACACCCGTTGTAATTGAAGATTGAGTATAGTAAGAAGCTCTAATTTTGTGTGCATATAAAATTTGAAAAATTGATCGACCGTGAATACCGTTCCGTGATTCGGGAGTGAAGTGGTGATCAATAGTAGAGATTGAATGAATCATCTTGGATGTTGGTGTGGGACTGTGGCCGATCGAAGTTGTGACAGGGCAAAGCGTGGACGACAACAAAACCCTACTGTTCCTATTCCGTCTTTCTTGGTTGTGGGCTTGGAGCAATGGCCGAAAATGGTATGTTTTATAGATTTGGTGTTGCGTTGTGTGTGTGACAAAGTGGTTTGTGCGTATTTGACATTTATTAATGTGACCCCTATTTCTGGCGTGTTGTTTGTAAATGTTAAGATTGAGGTGTTATGTGTTAGTGTGTTATTTTGTGTGTTTTGATGTAGTTTTTGGTTTTGAATGTGTGGGTCTTGTGGATTTTGTTGGGTTGTCTGGTTGTAGATGTGGGGTATTGGGGGTGTGTATGTGAGGGTGATTGTTATTTAATTTGTTTGTGTTGATTGTGTGAGTGTTTGTGTGTGTGTGTAGCACGTATGTGGTTCTGGTGTGTGGGTTGTCACTGTGACGGTGATTATTTTAGTGGTGGGTTATTGTGGGTCTGTTTTTTTTTTTTTTTTTTTTGGTGACACATAAAGTGCAATTGGGGCAGATAAAATGTTGGGACCACACTAATAGAAGACTATGTTGTGTTGTGGGGTTGGGTTTGTGGGGTTTTTTTTGGGTTCTTTTTGTGTGGGTATTTGTGATGTTTATGTGATGTGTTGTGGTTGTGTAATGCCCTCAAAATATGACATAAATCATCCATTTATTAAAACTATAAACGTGATAGAAAAGTTACATTTCCATTCATCAAAGTCGATATTACAAAAGATGTTACATGCAATTCTAACTGCTAACAACAAAATAATTGCCCTACATGCTTACAGTTTTCCAATAATAACTTGGTTACAACAAAAGAGAGTTAGAAGCTCTTTAGAATTAAAGCCCTCGGCTTGGAAAAAAAATGCGTAAACACAAAATGTAACAACAAAATGGAGCCTTTAGCCCCTAAACCTCCCAAGTTGTGTCATTGGAAGCGGCATGTCACCTGTACCTGAAAATGGTGTTCCAAGTAGGGTGAGCCAAAACCCAGTAGAGATATGCTAAACAATATATGAAAATTAACTAAGACATAAGCACCAGATAAATGTGAGATATTCTTAACCAATACATGTTCTTTTCAAGTTCATTCGATATAGATAACCAAAATCTCAACTCATTTCTATTCTTCCATTTCGGATAAAATGAACTAACCAAATTCATTATTATCAAAACAACCAACATGAGACTACAACTCAAGGGTTCACAATTTAATGCATACATCAATTCAACACTTCTATTTCTTATCATTTTACGGAACTATGTCCGAGGGAACCGGCACCCAAATATATATAAGATTTCGGGACTTTCACCATGGACACTCCAGCCAATTTAATTTTCAATTGAATCCATTCCCTATCTCCTCCTAAACAATGGAGTACATCCCTATCTCCTCTCAAACAAAGATGCATATACAATGTATTTAAATACGTTGTCATATACAATGACAAAATAAACGCATATTCAATGGTTTAATCCAACCGTCATATTCAATGACAGAATCCAATTGATTAGTTTCAATTCACCTAATCATCGTGCAGTTTTTACAACAATCATGACTATCCTCCACCGATAGCCCAAAACAAATATATATATCTATCAACAGATAATTTATCAACTTTTCCATAAGTGAGTAATTTATTAATCCAACTACACCATGTCATCACATGTTCCTTCGATTCCATAATTCCCAAGCCAATTTCGTTATTTATAGAAAATAACCTAATTAATTCAAATTGGGGCAAATCTCCCCCTTTATCAAACATTTCACTTAAGACCACATTTCATCAACTCTTCTCAAGCCATAACATTTTCAAGGCCTCTCATGACCATAAGGAACCCAAACAGAAAACCCCTCTTTTATACCTTTATAAGAACCAACCCAAAATTCACCAAAAATCTTCCCAAATCGCACCATTTATACAATATGGAAATATCTATGTTAAAACCCATATAGGAGAGTAGAATATCCCTACCTCAAATGGAGAAGCTCAAAGGAGAAGAAGAGAGAAACCCAAAGATGCTCCAAACTTGAACTTTTTCAGATCAAAACGAAGCCCACGCGATACTCTACCTTTATAACAAAGGAAGTAGGGTAGAAAGACTCTAGAACATGGAGTATTTGTAGAGAGAATGAGTATTTTAGAGAGAGGAGTTGCTGATCTAGGGTTTCTAGGGAAGAACAGGGTTAAAAATGGTGTATTTCATCTCTGCTGCGAATTGATATAAGCGAGGCTCACTCAAGCGAATGAGTTGTCGCTCGAGCAACCAAACACAACAAAAAGGCCTCGCTCGAGCACACAATGTAAAGCTTCAGGTCTGCTACAAACGTAGACGCACGCTAAAGCGCAAGAGTTCTCGCTCGAGTGAAGGAACAAATAACACACGCCTCGCTCGAGCGCAAGAGTTCTCGCTCGAGTGAAGGAACAAATAACACACGCCTCGCTCGAGCGCAAGAGTTCTCGCTCGAGCGAAAGCTACATCTAAGAAAGAAACCTGAAGACCCTCAATCCTCACTCGAGCGCAAGAACCCTCGCTCGAGCGAAGAAGCAAATACCTAAGGCTCGCTCGAGTGTTTGCGCTCAAGCGAAGAAGGCAAAACCTAGGCAGCAACAACTTGCACCAACTCACAACCAACCTATCCCAAACTCACCCAACGTGACCCAAAACTCAATTTCAAAGAATTAAAGGACGGAAAGAGACATAGACAACAACATAAAACCACGAAACCCAAGTCCGGAACACAATAAAGGTCGGGGTAAAACCTGGATCGCTATAGGTTGGGTTGTAAGTGTGTTGAGGGTGGTTATTTTTGTCTTGACCCATTGTTATTGGGTTTGAGGCATGTGTAATGGAATTTGGTTTGGTTATTTTTATTATTATTATTATTATTATTATTATTTTTTTATTTTATTTTTTTTGTGACAGTGTAATGTGGTATGTAAAGTTTTGTGTGGTTGTGGTGTTTATTTGTAGAATGTTGGTAGGCGGATCAAATACGGTTTTGTTACGGTACGAATTTGTTGTTATTGAAAGGTTGTAGGCGAATTGGTGCGTGAGTTAGGGAATGTAAGTTGGTTATGGTGTTGTGAAGAGGGTGGGGCGTAAAGGGGTCGTGGGGGGTGGTTGTGTGTCTGTTGTGCTGTCTGACTGTGGGTTTTGTTGTGTATTTGTTTGTTGGTTTGAATTTGTAAGAATGTTGTTGGAAATGTTGGTCGTGTTGCCAAATAGGCTGTTTTTGTTGGTTTTATGCATTTGGTGGTGGGTAGGCTGTGTGTGGTTTGTCGACGTTTTATCTTTGTTGTTATGTCTTGGTAATGTTGTGTGGTGTGTGTCTAGTTGTGTGTTTTTATTTGTTGGTGTTTCTTTGTTATATTTGTAATGTGAGTTAGTGTTGCAGATTGCAAAAGGACTAATAATCCGTGGACTCATTCATGTGAACGAAGATGGGTCAAGGATACATGTGGTTCGAAGTCGGATAGTCTGGGAGTTAAAATGCGGGGGCGCATTCTATTCAAGCAATCTAAAGTTGTGAACAATGTGGTGGGACGAAGTGTGAGTAAGGTTGTGAAAGCTCCGCAACGTGCGATACATACGAGGCTGAATTATCGTTCAAATGTTGCCGGGATAGTTAAGCTTGTGAGTTCGGCAAATTTGAGGGAGGCACATATGAAACAGTTGAGGAAGACGTCATTTTGGATTATGATTGAGGCAATACACATGAATAATTTGAACCACAACGAGTTTAGAAAATGTGATGAGCTGATATCTAAAATTATAAGGGCATATAATGAGCGGGATAATGCATTCGACATTAGAGGTGCGAGCATGAAACTTGGAAGCGGTGACATTAGGTTAATATTCGGATTGCAATGCAGTAAGAGACATTTAGATTTGTCACCCGGTCAACAGCCAATTTCGGACTTCATTCAACGTAGGTGTCGGGACACGTCGCGCATAACATCAAAACTAGTAAAAACATTATTCCTAGATGCTATCAATGGCCGAACCAAACAGAATGAGGAAGACGCGACAAAGTTGTTAGCATTGTATGTGTGTGGCAAGCTTTTTTTCTCTAACTCTGGGGAGACAATAAATTGGGCTTTTGTGCGCTACCTAAATGACCTGAACAGCGTTAGAATATATAATTGGACTGGGGCAATACTGACAACATTAGTTGGTTCAATCAAGGAGTTTCATCGAATTCCAGGGAAGGTGACGGGGTGCGTGGTGGCGTTAATGGTAAGCATAATGTGACATGTGTATAGTGTTTTGATATGTTTGTTTTGATTATATTTGTTTGCTTAATTGGCTGACTGTTTGTGTGTCGTTATGTTTGGTAATGTAGTATTGGTTTTGTGAGCATTCGAACATTGTTGAGCCTCAAACGGACAACATGTTCCCTAGATTCCTCAAATGGGATATTGGGGCGTTGCTAAAAAAAGTTGAAGAGTTGAATTTGGTTGGCCCCATTAATTTTTAGGCTTTTTTAAGTTTTCTGATTGGATGTGGTGAATAATATGTACTATTATGACATATGTGACTCGTAACGGTGTTTATTTTTTAATGTGCACAGGTGAAAGTCGAACGTTTAAGGTCGCTTGATTATGAGCGTGAAGTTATGGGAGCGGCGATGTGGTGGTGGAAGAAGTTGTTGCGACGTTGTTGGCAGAAGTGTGGAATGTGTCAATGATGATGACCATTTCGTGGATTAGAGGAGGGTAGAAGTTGCAGCTACAAACGAGGTGGTGCATGGCGGCAGTGTTATATCTCAAGGTGGCAACGAGTATGTGGATGAGGGTATTGTCAGGGGTGGTGTGAGTGGTTCCACGGATGCAGGGCCATGACGGATTGAGTAATTGTGGCTGAAAGAAGCACTAAGTGCAATCGTGGATCTTGGTTCGAGAACAAAAAAAAAAAAGAGGATATGGTATTGTTGCTGGAAGAAAATGTGGCTGAGTTAAATAGGAAGTTGGAGTTGCAAGCAGTGAACATAGTAGAGGGGTTTGAGTGTGTACTGAAAGTGAAGGATGATGAGCTAGGTAGGTTGAAGAAAGAGAATGAGTCATTGAGAAGTAGAGTTACGTTGCTTGAGGATCAACTTGCAGACCAGGAGGTGCATGTTGTGACACAGGCATTCTGTGACGCGACAGATTATAGTAATAACGGTCGCGTTAGTGTGGGAGAAGTTGGGTTTGGTGGTGTCGTGGTGTGTGATATATCACCGTTGCGGGCAGTAACGCATCAGAGTGGTAGTAGTGGTGATGTTCTTGTGGACGGATGAATGTATGAGGGCGAGAATGGCACGTGGTCCTTTGCATTATCGATTTCAATTCGAAGTGCAAGCTTTACGGAATCTGATTGAATGTGTGGCGAGTTTGGGTGAGAAAAATTCACTTATGCATAACATTAAGAACAAAGTGAGAAGGAGTGGAAAATGGCGAGTTCGATTACCTTTGTTAGCTAGGCGTACTAAGAAAAACGGCGGTGAATGTTGATGGTGTGGTAGAGAGAGCAAATGCGAACGCATGAGAATGTTATTAATGTGGATAAAATAGTGTTACAGGAAAAAAATGGTCCGATTTTGAGATTAATAACCAATTTGGAGTTTGGAAAATGATGACAATGGAGGAAAAAGCGAGGATCACCACACAGTCACGAGAAGCCTGTGAAGAATGCGTAAATTTCTATTCATGCTGGTCTGCGTACATTATAAATTTGTAACAAAATGAGAACAACATTGTGTGTAGGGCGGGGATGTGGGAGGGCATTACGAACGACATGGTGGTGTATTTTAGTGATGTGAAGAATCTGATCTGGCAAAGTTGCATGCGTGGTAATGTGAGATTTTAAAAAATAATTCATTTAATTTTTTTGTTTAGTACATGTATTTTTGGTTAAGTATTTAGTATTTGGTTGCTGGATGACAAAGTTTTTTTTTTAATAATGTTGTGTTGAATTTGGGTATGGTTTTGGTAAGTGATAGATGCGTATGAGGAATTGTTAAAAAGCGGCGATTGAGGATGTATGGAGATGATGATTTGGCGCATGTGTCTTATTTTTTGAGAGTGTGTGCCCGGGGAGTTGAGTTCGTTTTCTAAGTTGGTTGTTGTTGTTGTGGGTTGGTGACACTTGGGGTGTGTGACATGCATTTGTAAGACATGGTGAAGAACAATGATGTTCATTTGATGGAGTTGTTCATTAGGAAGAATGTGCAGAGCTAGCGAGTTCCGGTACATTCATTTCCCAATGTGTCACCTTGCGCATTGGACACTTGTGGTGTATGATATTGAAGATGGGAGTTGGAAGCATTTTAACCCGATGTGGCAACATGAGGATAGGATAGACGTGCACCATTCTCAAGCTCTCGTGCTGGTAAGATGTGGGTAGTTCTGTTTTGTCCTGCAATTGGCTAATGGTACTGTGAATGAGGATTGTGTTATTATGAGTTTAAGTTTTATGGTTTTTGTTTTGCTTTTTTGGTGTTGCAGAAAGAAAATGTATCGAATGTTATGAAGCAATCGTTACGTGAATTGATGCGGATGAGTAGAGCATTTGCAAAAATTTCAGGCAGCCCTAGGAATCTGTAATGAATTGTCCACAACAAAAACCGGATACGTAAGTGAAAAATATTTACTAAATGGCAGGTAAACATAGTTGTAACATCTTATCTTCGTATATGTGGCTGATTGTGTTTAAAAATTTGTTTTGTAGGCTTGATTGTGGGGTGATAGTGTTCGCTGTGATGCGACAATACGCATTTCGTACCGACGTAGGTCGTTCATTACGAAGGACTAATTGCAATGTGCTGTGAGCAAATATGGTCAAGTTGTTCATCAACGATCCGGTACGGGGGTTGAAGGATTAGATGTATTTGGTTGTAACCATTGGTTGGGGAGAAACTCGTACTCAGCAGTGTTTACATATGAATGTGGTTTATGGTTTTTGTGGTTTTTTTTTTTTGGTTGATCCATGTGACGTTTAGTTTTAACTGGTAATTTGGAAGTTTGGTTTTGGTTTTGGTTTTGTCTGGAAATATTAATTATTTGTGTTGCGGAATTGTTGGTTTTGAAAGGGGACCACACAATATGACTGGAAAGAAGGTTTGTTTTTCGATATGGATGTGGTAGTGTTGAATGGTTTGTGTTGATAGTGTTATTAGTAGTGTGTAATGGAAACTGCTGTATTGTGTGACTGTGTTTTGATCTTTTGTTTTGTATCACAGTGTGTCACATTGTCGCCTATGTGGAATTGAAAATTTGTGCAATGAATATAATAAGATGCTAATTGTACATGTATACATATTTTGTACATGGAAGTTTCTGAAATTTGGTAAAGATTGGAAACTGCAACACATTCGAAAATGATAAAAGCGATATCATACGCATATACATTCGCGTGGTTTGCAGTGTTTTAATGGTTGACAGCATGTGTTGATGGTGCATTGTAGTTGTTGCGTGTGTTATGTCTTAATATACAGCAGTAAGGTCGTCTGCATGATGATCACATGGTACAAGTAAACATTCAAGTATGCCGGAGTGGGTATAATAATATCATGATGAAAATTGAAACGTAACACGTATCTTGAAGTGGTAAAATATGTTGTAAGACAAACGTGGCTTGGAAGCTGAACTTATTAATGGAACATTGTTGCTAATTATGTAAATAATAAAAACGAAACAATTGCATTTAAAACTATAAAACCACGACTGTAGGTTGGAATCTAAATTGGTTCCTTGTATGTCTTCCTGTTGTGGTTACCCATTATAGACACCCCATTTTTGACGACCCTTCAAAACTTGGATGTTCTTGCAAGTACATCCGATGACGAGTCTAATTGCTCGCTAAGCGCTCAAAGCCCTCGGCGGAATGATACAGGTTTGAGCTTTCCAAACCCTGCATCCTTTTTGTCTCCCTTCTGGACCATGTCTTGGTCTCTCTCCCCTGCAGCCTTTGGTGGCCAGCTGGCCATCTATGAGGGCTGCCGGCCATCAATAATGCCTTGTGGGCCATCACTGATGGCCGGCCTGCCACCAGTGTTTGCTGCAGATATTTTGTGATATTTTGTGCTAGCTATTTACACAGTGTCATGCATCTTCCTACACGTGTGTGGTTGGATGTTTATGAGGGAAATTTGTGTTTTCTATATATAGGACCCCTCTCTCTCATGTGTGGGGGTTAGAAAAATTTAAGACATATAAAAAAATTTCTCTCTCTCTCTTGCAAAATTGTGTATGTTTGCCTAGTTTCTCTACACTTTTGCCTAATTCTTCTAAATCAAATCCTCTCACCTTTGAGCTGAGGTTCTTTGGGGCCTTCTTGGAGCTCTTGAAGGTGGTTTTGGCTTGAACTTGTGCTTAAAGTGACTCTTTGCTTCAAGAGGTAGAATACTAGTCTTGTTATCTTGTTTTCAATACTTGTTTTTCTATCTTTTTCAATTGTTTTTGGGGCTGGTTTTGAACTGTAAAAAGCTCTGTTTTTGTGGCTTAAAAATGATGGTTTAAGTCCTTGTTTAGTTAGGGGGTGGTTCACCCTTCTTGCTTCTTAGTTTATAAAGCTTTTGTGCATTTATCCATCACTTTCAGATCAACTTTTTTGGGCCTTTTAACTACTGAATTTTAGAGGTTTTTAAATGGCAAAAACCTTATTTTGAAATCCAAAATTGGAGAGGTTAGCCTCCCCTCCTTGTGTCTTGTTTTCATGCCTAGTTAGCCTCATGTTTTAGCTTATTGTTTTAGCTTTCCTTAGCTCAAGTCAGCATGCTTTAGCCTCTGAAATAACTTGTTTTGCCTCTGTTTTGGGCTGGTTAGTTCATTTGAGCCTTGCTTTGCATAGTTGTAGTGTTAATTTCTTCATTAGCTTACTGTCTTGAGGCTTTAATTGTCATTGGTTTGAGTTGGTCGCATGTTTTAGTGCTTTTAGTACTCATTTCCAGCACCTAATCACCTCTACAACCTCCCTCCTTTCTTGGTTTTACTTTGCTTTGAAAGTAGTTTAAACCACTTGCTTGTTTAAAGTATGAAATTGAGGCATTTGTGCTTAATGGTTTAATCCCTTTGGGGGTTCATTACCAACATCATGAAGTCTCTTTCATGCCTAAAACAACCTTTGGTTTGAGCTTTCTTTCCATTTAGAGGACACTCACCCAATGGACTAAATGAATTAAGGAATGGTTTGGTAATTTAAAATGTGTAAACAAAATTGACAAGTAAAAGAGGCAAGATAAGCATATGTTTGTGTTGTATTGCATGTGTTCAAATCAAACGTTAGTTTGAACACAAGGGAAAATGGAACATTTCATACTCAAAAGTGATGAAATGTGTCCTTTTCCTAGGTCTCCATTGCCCTTGATCATGCATGATAGGGTGATGGTCTTGTTGGTCAAATTTGTGCATTTATCGAAATTATACAACTTGGATCTTTGGCCATCATGCAATGAATTTGCTTGATTGGTAGTTTTGGATCCAAATGTGTCACTCTTTTGAGATATTGAGATGATAATGAGCGATATAGTACAAACAAATCCTTGGAAAAACCCTCTTTTTGCTCTGTTTGTGCTTTGTTGCAGTGTGATGACCCAATGCATCAGTGGCCGACAGGCCACCATCCATGGCCGGCGGTGCATCATTTCTGGCCGGCAAGATGCTTTCCTGCCCGGCAGATGGCTAGCAGCATCCATCCATGGCTGGTAGGCCACTGATGTAAGCCTCAGCTAAGTTTTGGTAAGGTGGAGCAGAAAGGTTCTGGAAATGCTCACCTCTGCAAACAGAGAGTTTCGAGAGCAAAACGGTGGTCTTTTCGGAGCGAAAACCGAGCATGTGCATCTTCCACTTCCCGAGGCAGAGTAGTGGCAACATAGTTTAATTGCTTAGTTTACCTACACTTGTGTTGTAATAATTAGTAATTATCTTAACTAGTTATTCATTGTGTTTGTAATAATTAGTCTAATTAGCTTAATTAAATTAGCTTAGCTTAGATTAGCTTAGCTTTATTCATTCGGACCCTCCTTCGCGAGGACGTAATGTTGTAATAAGTGTGCGTGCGTGTGTGTATGTTTTCCAACCTCATGTCTTTCTCCCTTGTACTTAACTGCTTTTGATGGTTAGTTTAGGAGCATCATATTTCAATTTGCATATCGCATGCTTGCATCCATTCATTCGTATTACATGCACCAAGGCTCAGCGCATCATTCAAACTACATTGCCATTTCAATATCTTATTTGAATACGTGTTTAATCGCATGTTGTTCAAATCGATCCATATTCCATATTAGTAGCTGAGCCTATTAATTGCATATTGCATGTGTTGCATTAGGCATTTTGTATAATTAGGAATCATGTATATTTTTCTAACTCTTGTTTTCCTAGCTTGGAGTACTAGGTGAGTTTTTACGCTTTAGCATATTTGCATGAGTGTGAATGTTTCCATGATTAGCATGCTTGCCATGAGGCTATGTGCTTAAATGCTAAACTGCATGAATGCCTGTGGATGAAGGCTTGTTGTTTGAATTGGAACAATTCAATAAATGCGCATTTTAAGCCCACTTTGTTGAGTGGCAAATTAGTTTTAAGCTCACTATGTTTGGTGGCAAATCCACAAACTTTAAGCCCATTTGAGGTGGCAAATTCAAACCCTTTTTACCAAACAAACATAAGTTGAATTGTTGCAACTTGAGCAAACTAGTCTATACTTGCTTGTGCGCATCACATAGTAAAGCTAGCTTAATAATCAACAAGAACACATAATGTTTATAAAATATGATATCATGATTAGTAGAGGCCAATCTTTGATCGGGCGAGCGGGGGTGCTCAATTCATAACCTTCCCCCTCTCATACCCAAGTTCCCGAGCCGAGGCAACTTTGGTGATAACGGACACGTGGCCTTTGGCATGAGTCATGGGTTTCCTAAATTCTCCCAAAATAAAATATTTAGGTGGCGACTCTGTATCTGGCAAAGCAGCCCAATTTTGGCATTATTTCATTTTAAATCAATTTTCCAAAAAGATTTGCCGAATTTGGACTCTTTGGTGTTTATTAGTTTCACATTGCACTTGTGAGACTAGATTCAAAACCGCGGGAGTCCGAACTGTGAGGCCCTTTCATTTCAAACCTTTTCTGAAAAGGGGGGTATAGCGACCCCGGTCTTTTCCCATTTGGTTATTGTATCCGGACTTAGGTTCCGTGGATCCTGTCATCATATTATTGTTGTTGTTGCCATCCTTTAATTTCTTATTTTTGAGTTATAGGATGTGTTAGGCAGGTTTGTTACAGGTTGGTGGGGTTTGGGAACCAAGTGTTCTTTGTCGATTTTTGAACCTTCGCCGAGCAAGGAGTTGGTCGCTCGAGCGAGCTTTCGTTTTGGTCCTTCGCTCGATCGAGGGTTTGGTCGCCGGCGAGTAGAGTTTTGTGTCGAGTGGCCCGAGCGAACGTTTGCGTCTAGTATAGACCTGAGAGCAGTGTTTCTTTGCTCGAGCGAGCGAGGTGTATGTTTTCGAGTTCTTCGCTCGAGCGAGAATTGCCGCCGAGCGAGCTTCAATTCTGAACTGAGGCATCGAGTTTTTGGCTCGAGCGAGCTTTTCTTCGCTCGAGCGAGGTTTCTGGTGTCTGGTCGCTCGAGCAACCAATCCTTCGCTCGAGCGAGCCTGTCAGGTTTAAATAGGCAGCAGCGGGGAAAATTCAGTTTTTTAATATTCTTTTTGATCCAAAACCCTAGGTCCGACTTCTCTCTCCTTCCACTCACCTTCTCTCTCAGGTATCATCTAGTTTTAGGGTGTTTCTACCCTAGGCTCTTTATTAAAAAGATAGAGTGAGTGGAGAGTTTCGTTTTAATCTGAGAGTTTGGCGGTTTGGAGCACTTTGGATTTTGGGTCATCATCTCCATCTTCTCCATTCGGGTTATTTACTTCGAGGTAGAGATTTCCTACTCCATATTATAGGTTTTGTTATAAGTTGTGGTATTTTGATATGTTGGGGGTTGTTTGGTAATTTTGGAAAAAAACCCTAGTTGTTGTAATAAATTAATTTGTAGAATTAATTTAGGGAAAATTGGGGAATTTAGTTGAATTCATGGAATTGAGGAATTTATTGATTAAGTAGTGTAGTTGTTTAGTTTAATCACTCACCCATGAAAATGTTGGAATTATATCAGTTGATACATTTATTTCCTGTTTAGAAATAACTGTTTTGGGCTATCGGTGGAGGATAGTCGTGATTGTTGTAGACATTGTGTAGACACCCCATTTTTGACCGTCCTCAAGACTTGGGCGTCACCGTTGGAACACTCGGTGATTGTCCATGTTTGTGTTCGTTTGGAGTTCTCGGAGTTCTCGGCTGTACGTGCCCTGCCTCAGGACCTCCGAACTCGACCGTTTGTGTTTGGTTTTGCACCAAACACTTGTTTTTTGCCTTGAAAAGGCAGGGAATGCTTTGTGAGGCCTCCCTACACACCACCGGCTAGGCCTTGAGGCCACCGGCTGGCTAGAGTGGTCATCGGCACTTTATTGTGCCGGTCGGCACTCTTTTGTGCCGGTCGGCACTAAGTTTTGCCAAAATGGCATCCTTAGCCGGCCGGGCACTGTGCACTTGCTTTCTGGGATATTTTCAGACAGCTGTGCTGATTTGTTTCCCCTCCATACACGTGTATGGAGGGATGAGCTTGTTACAAGACTTAACTTGTAAGTCTTGTTGCCTATAAGAGGAAGGCTCTTCCTCTTGATGAAGGGTTACAAAAATTTCAGAGCTTTAGCCATTTTTAGAGAGTTAGAGCTCTGGTTTTTAGGGTTAGAATAGATACATAGTCTATCTCTCTCTCCTTTCTTTGAAAACTAGGTGTTTTGGTTCATATTATTGCACTAAGACACCTAGTGTTCCACCTTTCTTCTTGGTTCTGAGGTTCCAGAGGTGTGTTCTTGCTGTTCTTGATTGGATTTGAGCTCAAAAAAGACAACAACTTCAAGCCTTGTAAAGGGTTCTACAAGGGTAAGCAAAACTACTCCTTTTTCCCCATTTTTGCATCTCTTTTCTACTTGCCTTTAAATAGTTTTTTGGCTTGGTGCTTGGTACATTAAAGTTCTGTTTTTTTAAGCCCCTTTAATATATATTAAGAGTGTTGTGAGGTTTGGAGAGGTTTGACCCCTTTTAGGCTTTGAAAAGGGCCCATTTTGGGGCTATTTTGGAGAGATCCGAGATTTTGGTGAAAGGATCTCTTCACCACTGAAATCTTGAGGGATTTCAGTGGTGAAGAGCATGCCTTGAAGCCCCAAGAAGGAGAGGGCCACCCCCTCTCCTTGATGTCCTTGAAAAGGACAACTTTTGCTTCTTGAGAGAGCTTCATGTTTGGTTGTGTATTGAGCATGTTTTGCTTGCCTACCATGCTTACATTGCCACATTATAGCATGTTTTCAAGTTGGTTTTAGTACCCTTTACATGCTTAGTATAGTTGCTTGGTAATACCTCTTTTGTGCTTAACATGACTAGCTTGTATGCTCTCATTTCTAGCATGATTTAGGCTTACTTCCATGAAGCATGTGTGCTTGTTTTGCCATATATGAGGTCTGTCCATGCTTATTTTAGTCGACCATGACTAGTATTGCATTGCCTCTTTGTGTTTGGCTTATTAGCCTTAGGAGTGTAAGTGTCTAGCATGCTTTACTTGCCTAGTTTTGATGGTTTGGAACCATTTCATGTGCTATTTCAGTCCATTTGATATGCTCACATGTTTGTATTGCATGCTCCTTTAGTGCTTTGAAAGCATGTTTTGCATGCTCCATGTTTTGGCTTTAATGTATGCCATTGATTTCATGACTCTTAGATGCCATCTAAGTAGCCATTTGGCCTTGTCTTGGCATGCTAGAAACCTGATTTAGGTTGTTCAATGCATGCCTCGTTTGCTTTGCATAAGTGTGGTTCAATGCCCTCTTTGACTTGCCTTAAACCTAGGCTAGTTACATGTCTTGTTTAACTTGACTTGTTGCATGACTTGGCATCATGTTTGACATGAATTTTAGGGCTCATACTACATGTTAGTAGTCCATGTTTAGCTCATTTCAAGTGTGCTTGAATGTTGTGTGTTATGCTTAGGTGTAAGGACCATGAATGCTTGTATGTGTGCATGTGTTTAGTCCCCATGTATAGGCATTTTGGCCACTGTTCTTGGGCCTTTTAGAGCTGTCCAATTCATGTGTAAGCCCATCCCTCATTTGCTTTGCATGCTTGTATGTTTACACAACAATGTCCTTGCATTGTATTGCCATATTGCATGCTAGATGACATGCCTAGGGTTGTGTTTTCATCATGCATACCAAGCCTCTTGAAGTGAGTTTGATAGAGGTTTGGCACCTTTGTTTGCATTGCATGCATTTGAAATCAAAGTTGCATTCTTGGTTCTTAGGGCCATCACGCATGGAAATGCGCGATTGGTGGTCCGGAAACCGAGGCACATACCCCATTGAGTCTTAAATACGATGTGGGATGTGTTTTGTGCATAAATAGCTTGAGTTGCATTGCTTTGCATCTTGTTTCCCTCTACTGCTGTGTGTTGCAGGTTCTGCAGGAACAAAGTGCCGACTGGCACTTTTTAGTGCCGACCGGCTGCCTCTTGGCAGCCGATAATGAAATTCAGAGCCGGTGGCTTCATCCCTCAGCCGATGGCTCTTTGCCTCAGCCGGTGATGCTCTCCAGTGCTCTGAGAGGCATTCCTGAAGTTTTGGTAATTTTCTGAGGAGAAGAGCAGAGGAAACAGAGGCAACCCGTGCACGGCAGTGCAATTCCGAGCGAGTCCCGGGCGCGCGCGGTAGTTGACCCTCATCCCGAGGGGATTTTATGCTTAATTAGATTAATCAATTAGTTTAATTAATTTATTTGATATGTAATATTTAATTAGCTAGTTTAGTTAATTATTCATTCATTTTTTGTATTATTATTCGGTCCCTCCGAGTGAGGGCGAAAATGTAATAAGTGTGTGTGAGTGGGCATGTATGTCTTCCAACCTCCACTTCTTTCTAACCCTTTTATTTACCTGCTTTCGTTGGTAGATTAGGGCATTTTAAATTAGCATACCTCATGCTATGCATGCATGCATACATGCATTTGTTTACATGCACCGGGCTCGGTACATCATACAAACTGCATCGCAATTCTCAAATTCGAAACTGAATACGTGCTATGTGATAGCATCTCATATGCCATGTTTAGGGTTAGCCGAGCCTACTCTAGATTTACATTTACGCCTGTGTCGCATTAGTCATTTAACATGAACTAGGTCATGCATTGTTTTGCTAACTAGTTCACTTTGTTGGCACGGAGTACGATGTAAGTCTTTTACGGCTTTAGCATATCGCATGCGTGTGTATGTTATTATGACAATAGGATTGCCATGCGGCTAAATGCTTACATGATAAATTGTTTGTATGCCTGTGGGTGGAGGTTGGATTGCTTGAGTTGGGAGTACTCATTGAAATCCGAATTTTTTTAGCCTACTCGCGAGTAGCAAAAACCAACACATTTTTCGAGGCAAAACGGATATGCAATGTTTATTTCCAAATTAGGCGATCTAGTCTATACTTGTTTGCTGTGCGCATAACATAGTAATTCTAGGCTAATAATAAGGATAAGAATGCATAAAGTTTTCAAAAACGGATATCACGGTTAGTAGAGGCCGGTCTTCGGACCGGGCGAAAGGGGGTGCTCATAGCTGACCTTCCCCGATCGTACCCAAGCTCCCGAGCCAAGTGTACTTTGGTGATGACGGACACGTGGCCTTGACCGAGTCGTGGTTTCCTAAATTCCCATTTTAAAAAATATTTAGGTGGCGACTCAGAATCCGCAAAGCGATCCATTGTTTGGCACTACTTTTCAAAATCTGCTTTTCTGCAAAGCGATTTGCCAGAGGGGGACTCTTTGGTTCAGAATACGAACCGTAGCTCCTTTTCCAACCAAAAGGGAAGCAAGGAGTCCGAATCAGAGCTTGAGGCCCTCAAGGTATTTACGATTCTGGCGACTCACGGGGATTTTAGAGAGCTTGACTCGAACTCGTGATATCCTATTTTGATTTCGCTTATGTGTTTCTTTGCATTGCATTTTCATTGGTGCGCCTAAGAACACAGTGTTTGCCGTCTGCCATTCCTGAACGGTTTGCCGGAGGCTTGTCTTGTCAAGGCATGTCCGTAAGGCTGACCGGTTGTAGGCTCTGACAGCATGGGAACACAAACCCCGGTTTTCTGGGGCACCCTCTTTTGACCATTCGACCTAGTGCATATTCGGAATCCATAGTGACCATTCCAAAATAGGACAGGTTGCTTACCCGATGCTAAGTTGTTTGAAACCGTTGCGTGCGTAGTTAAACCCTAGCTCCTGACAAAATAGGACAGGGAAACCCTACCCCAACATAGGGGTGTTTTGGTTCTCAAATTATATGCTATGTGTTTTAGAGTGTATCTCTGCAGGAATGTGCATATCAGTTTGCCAGTGTGAGTATCCGGCCTGAAAGGCACCAGAATCGGTATGGTTGAGGAACCAGTTATATCTACGGGTATCAGTTCAAGTTTTGGGAACATCGATTTTTTTTGGGGAACAGTTATCAGTAGTAGAGAGTAGTTGTTTGCCTGCGCCTGTGTTTGATCTGTTTTGGGCTGAATTGCTGTCAGTTTTCCTTTCAGTTCAGAGGATTCAGAATGTTGAGACAGAACAGCTAGTACTCCCCCTTTGCCGAGGCAAGACCAGGGATGACGCAGAATTCAGAGGACATAGTGGTTATGACAGCCGCATTGGATCAAGGGATTACCCTACAGGACGAGACCGGCGTTGATGTGCCGCATCCTCCTAGGTCACCCGCTGCACACCCAATCTGGGCCCCCCAGTTCTATCAGGCTCGTGAGCCTACTACATTTGAGTTGATGGGGATGATAGGCGATCTTCAAAGATCTGTGGCAGATCTCGCCTATGGGATGTCAGTCTCACCACCGGTCGCGCCGTACCCCGGAACTTTCGAACCCCAAGAGCCCCCGATACTGGGGCGGATTGTAATCGAGCTCAATCAATCGGAGATGGCCTCCACCCATAACAGTGATGTACCAATATCAACCCAAACCTCTCACCAGGCTGAGGCCGGGAGTAAGAACAAGGCAAAGGCAGATGCCGACCCCGTGGAACAACTGCTGTGGGCAGTCGAGGCTTTGAAAGCCGGAGGGATGAGCAAACAACAGATGTCCGCCATTGTGACCAAGGCTGTGAAAGACGCTTTTCCCACTCCGCCTGAGGGCAGTTCAAGTCAGTCAGAGAATCGAGATAGGCCCCGTTATGTTGAGGCAGTTTCTCTTACTCCCAACTTCACACCAAAGAAGGATCAGAAACCCAAAGCAGCACCTGCCGATCCATTTGCTAACACCTCCAGCAAGAACACTCATAAATACCAGCCCCGGGGACACAGGGCCTTTAATGCTCTTTACATGCCACTGTCTAGGGCACTCATCATTTTGGCCAAGAAGGGGCACCTTACGCCTTTGGAGCCGAAGCCTCTGCCGAAGAATCTTCCGGTAGGCCATGATGCCACACAGTACTGTGCGTACCATCAGCAAACTGGCCACCCCACTGATAATTGTTTCCGCCTCCGCCATGAGGTGCAAGATCTGATCGACAACGAGGTTATCCTCCCACCCACCTCAGCTAAAGCCGTCAACACTCAGCTGTTGGATTTTGAGGACATAGATACTATGAGCATGTAGATGGGATTCGATCGCCTGCGGGCAGCGCCTCGAGTTTTTGATGTGGCGTCTGGCACGCGTTTTGGAGCATCTGCGAATGCTAAACTTTTGTAGTCCTGGCTTGGGTATCGAGTCAGTGTCTTGTTTTGTTTTGAGTCTGTCTCCTTGTAAAGAGTCAGTCTTTTTGTTTTGCTTAGTGGGTCTGTCTTTTGTAAACGAACCAGTCCCTCTTTTGCATAGAATACCAGGTGACTCCGGGGTTGTTGCCTCGAGCACCATTTTTGTTTTGTAATTACTTCTTTTCGCTTTCTTTTGGGTCTGTCTCTGTTGAGGAGCCAGTTGCATCCGGGCAACCTGTTTGAAACAGCTGCGGCTACCGTGTTTCTGTGCTATTTGTGTTAGGCCAGTTGTGCCACGGAATCCGAATGGGGGACAGCGCATACCGCCCGCTCTTGTGCGCCCTAATAATTATTGTTTTGACCTAAGTTTTTCAAAACCTCTTTGAACACTGCGGCGATTAAAAACGAAGAGGAAGGAATTCCTCGGGTTTTGCAAAATTTTGATCAAATTGAAAGAAAGAGAGGCATGCTGAGCCCTTAATGATTGAGATCATGCTTGTCAGCGTGAGTACTGAGAAGGACCCTGGCTGGATCTAGACTGGTTCCACACTATCTTCGGCGCGAGTGATTCGTCGCCTTCTTAAAAACTTTCAAAAAATGTTTTGCGTGGTCCCGCGAAGACCTGTGTGGAGCCGCTCTCGAGATTGTGCTGCCTAGGATCGCTCTCGGTCTCAAATTTCAACCCGCCCATTTTGCACCCCGAGCTCGTTCGGACTGTTCAACGGTCAACTGTCAAAGGAGGCCTGCGTGGCCAGATATAGCCCTCGAGCAAGAAGCACCAAAAGTCAGATCAAGAAGATCAGATCACACCAGAGGAAGCTTGTAAAGCAACCGTGATGGGTTCTCCTGCAAAGCACTGCAACAGTCGCCCTCCCAGGGAATGGGGAGGTTTCAATTTCAAAAACCATTTGGCATGGACTTGCTACACTTTTACCCTTCGAGAGGCTCGCTGGGCCGAAAACCCGGAAGGGCGACCCAGGCAAAAGTTAGAGCAAGAAAAAGAAAAAAAGAAAAAAAATATATACAAGAAAGAAAGGAAAAAAAAAAGAAAAAATGCAAAAAGAATGGAAAGATAAAAAAATTGAAAAAAGAATCAAAAGAAGCTCGCAAGGCCGAAAACCCGTATTGGGCGCCTTGGCAAAAGTTAGAGCCTAAAAATAGTGAAGGTTAAAATACCCGAGTGTACCTTAACCGGAACTACGTAAGGCTTGATTCCCATGTTTGGGATACGTAGGCAACTTCATCCTGAAGTCCAGCCCGCATCGCTTTCATAGCGCTTTAGTCCATGTAATAGTTTTGATTATTTGTGCCTCTTCCAAATCCGATGTCTCGGTGGCAATAATTGAAACTACGTAATCAACTTCCCCTTTGAGGCCTAAGCAACAACGCCTTCAAGGTGACTGTGTCCATTTATTGTTTGTGGCCGTCTTCGTCCTCTCTGTGCCAGAAAGCCCGGTCGCAATCAATCATCAACGAGCATGCTGCGACACCATTCAAACAAGGGGCAACGTTCCGTTGCCATCTATTGCCAACAGTTGCCCTCAGTCGTCATTCAAACTAGGGGCAACTTTTCGTTGCCCTCTCCCCCTTCAAGCAAGGGGCAATTTTCCAAAATTGCCTCCGGTCCGAGGTTGCGCATCTCGAGGGTAAGTTCCACGCTTGTTGAGCATTGGCTGTTTGCAAAAATAGTTTTTGAAAATTTTTTGTACAGAGGTTGACTGTTTCTTCGAAAACTATTTTCCAAAATCGGACCACGTTTGGGACCCAAAAAGGGAAAACTTTCAGTGCTTGCAACCTGACTTGTGTGATTTTCAAATCAAAAATTGAACGAGCATGTTAATCTGGCGATCGTTTTGATCAAAACTGTTTTAGAAAGAAAACACAAAAAATGGTCAAAATGATGAACTGGGGGCGTAGTCGAGTCAGGTGTTCTGTCCCCCCTCCCTCATCGTCAGTGCGCTTGCCGGAAAGGTACCCTATCTACCCGAAGAAATAGCCGCAAGCTAACTGTATTTCAGTATCGATCCGCCGCTTCCTATTCATCTATCAATCACCCCGGGGAGGGATGAAAAATGAGAGAATAAAGAATAGAGAGGTGTGAGGTGAGAGAAGAGTGAGCAAAGGGTTTTTGTGAGAAAAACCGAGCTTGAGGGCCGAGTGGCGTAAGAATCACACAAATCAGAAAGGGTGGGAAACCTGCCCGGAGGAATTGGCTCCTCCAGGTTTTTTCGTTTAAAAAAACACGTCCGTGTGTCGTGTCTTTTGATTTGTTAGTCTCAATTTAGCTTTGAGTCTTTTCCGAGTGTGTCTCGTTGTGTTTAGGTCGTGTGCCTTTACTTTCTTTATTTGAGTTCCCGCCGTTGTGTTCGATTGTAAGGCTCGATGCCCAGGTAGAAAACCTCTTTTTAAGTCAATTATATGTGCTCAGAATGCTGTGCTATTCTCTACATCTATGCGAGGCAAGAATAAGAAAAGGGAACTTGGGGCATCCAAATGTGTTTCAATTCCAACCGTTTCAGTCTCATGGCCCGTCCTGTCAGATTGGGCTGTTTGTTCAAAGTTTGCCGTATGTGGAATGGGCCGAGTATTGTATTACGGGCTGTATGCAAAATTAATCCCCAGCAGAATTTGGGTTGTACGTTCAAGTTTGAGCAGTGATCTGTCTGGTTTGTTTGCAAATTAGTTGGTTGGTTATCTGATTCAGTACAGTGCAAATTTTCCGTTTTCAGACGGCAAGTCAAGCCATTTACATTTGAGGTGTAATATGATGCAATGCAATGCAGAGTACAAAATATGTAAATAAAACACTTTTCAGATAAAAGTCTGTTTTATATCATCTACTCTGAATACAAAGTTTTGAAAACAAAATCTGCCGGCGGCAGTACAAAAAGTACTCTATCTAACAAAAAGAGAAAAGTACAAGAAAAGAAATAAAGAAAAAGAAGAAACAGCAAAAGATCATCATCAGTGGCCCCGCGCCGGAGGATCCGTCCTCGCCCTCTTCCTGGGCAGAAGCACAAAAGCGTCATCAGGGCGTCCTGCCGAGCCCGAGCTCGAGCCGCCCTGCCTCCTCCTCGAGAGGCCCCGCCTGCCTCCGACTCACCGTCGCTCGAATCGAGCCCGAATCGCTTCCCGGCGTGACCACGTCCCCCTCGGGTACGAGGAAATATCCTGCCGTCCCTGGTAGAAAGAGGAGGCCCAGCTGGAGCAGCGTCACCCACTGGCGGGATCGGGAAGGGAGGCTGAAAAATATACAGAGAGCAATGCATTAGAAAACTGTAAGCAGTAAATCAATGCAGAATGCAGTGTATGAGTACAGTATGTGAATGCCGTGAGCAGTGTATCAGTGTAGAATGCAGTGTATGAGTACGGTGTATGAATGCCGTGGGCAGTTTATCAGATTTTTGTGCGGTATAGCAGGTTGTATGGAACAGAGTATGGTTTAAGACTGTGGTCAGAAGAACATACCGGAAGGCTGTAGACGGCCAAAGCATCGAGGGTCCGCTGTAGCATCCCCATCAGGGAGGCACATAACTCCACCGCCTGACGGGTATACTCGGAGGAAGCTTGCAAAAGTATGGAATGCATCAGTATTCTGTGGAATATCGAATGAACTGAAATGAAATAACAGTGCAAGATGCAAAATGAAGTAATACATACCGGAGGCAACTCAGGAATGCCAGCCAACTCGTGACCAGCCGGCGGGGGAGCAAAGGGGATCTGGTAGGTCTCCCCACTCTGCCTCAGAAGTCAACATAGCCCAGGTGCCAGGCCGCCCTCCTCGCCCTCTGCACTCCCTCCTACCACGAGCCTGCCCTCTGTGATGATCCCACTCGCCCTGCCTCGGCTGGGCGCCACAGTCTCTCAGACCGACTCGGAGCCCCGCCAGGTCAGATCGAAGGTCCGGACGTACTCGGAGTAGTCGCCCTCGCCCCTAAAGCCGTCCTCGTCTCAGCCAAGGGTGTACTCCGCCATCTCCTGAAGAGGAAACCTCTCAGAACCCTCATGTGCGGGGAGGGTGGACCGGAACTATCTGCCTCGGCAACTCGAGGGTCTGGGCGCAGAAGCGCCCCAAGTACGCCCGGCCAGCATCGCCCTCCAACAAAATCCGGTACCGAGAGGTCTCCTCGGCGCCAGCGTATCGGTCCCTAGTCACCTCTGGAAGAGCAGCCCACGGCCGCCAGGTGACCTGAAATTGAAAAGACAGTCGGTTATCTATCGCTATTTGAAACATACAGTGGAGAAGCGAAGCTAAAATAAACTATAAAGTATACCTCGGAAGAGGCGACGGTGTCAAAGAACCGCCGGAAGAAGCTGAAAGTATCCCGGGGTCTCCGGGTGCACCGCCCATCGTAACGGCGTGAGAACGGGACGACTAGAGGAGTCTCCGTCTCCAGCACAGGCTCCAGACGAGGGAAGTAGGCGTACACCCACAACTGCAAAACAGATGTCAGTTTGGCTATCAGATAAAGCAGGATACAGAATAAAGCAGAAGTAGCAGAGTATGTGTGTGCCGTGTGTACAGTATACAGATTACAGGGTGTGCAGTGTGAACAGTGTACAGTCAGTGTAAAGCAGAGTATGTGTGTGCCGTGTGTACAGTATACAGATTACAGGGTGTGCAGTGAACAAAGGTACGGTCAAGGTAAAGCGAGTATGTATGTGTGCAGGTGTACAAGACAGATTAATGCAGGTGCAGTAAAAGTACAGAAAGAGTAGAACTGAAATGTAAAGCGGAGAAGAAGACATACCTCCCAAGCTCGCCAGTAACCTCCTAGCAGCTGCCCGCTGCCGCGAGAGACTGAGCTCATATAACCGTAGAGGGTGGCCAGGGCCGCGCCTCCCCAGTCATACTGCACAATCCTCTCAACGTCCACCAAGGCACTGAGAAGGCAGAGGGGCACGGTGTTCCCCCGGTCAGCGAATAGAGTGGTCCCCAGCACGAACATCAGAAAGCCGCGTGCATATCTCTCTGCAGCCTCCTGGGTCATCGGAGCTGCGTCCCCGAGGGTGGGCTGCACTCGGAACTGCACCTCAAACCAAGAGTAGCGGACGAACCCCGGACGAGCGAGTGGCGGCGCCTCGCCGAGCAAGTAAGTCTGAGCGGCAATCCACTCATCCATGTCTGTGTCAAAGGGGATCGGATCACCCCCAACTCCCATGCCGGTGAGCATGGCGAAGTCATAAGGGGTCATCGTCATGTCCCCCACTGCTGATAAGTGAAATGAATCGGTGGTGTCCCACCACCTCTCTGCCAGGGCGGCGAGAAGAGGTCTGCAGGCAGAGAGCCTGGAGAGTCCCCTGCAGAAAGTGCCGAAGCCGGCCCGATCTACGATGCGGCTAACGGCGTCTGGTAGCTCGGCGTACCAATCGCGAGCGGCAACGTTCCCATACCCGCGGATGGTATGGGAATCCCCCTGTTTTCAAGAACACAGTTGTACAATAATTGCTAAGTATACCCGTCCGGTAGGACATGCAAAAAACCAAGTAAACTACAACGTGTGATGTGTCAGCGTGTTTTGACTGGTTCAAAGTAAATTGGTGCATGTGTGCACATTTTTTAGACTCAAGCAGATATCGGGACTCAGTGTACCAGTAGGTGGACTATGACTTGTGATATGTCAGTGCTCCTGTGAGGATCAGTGTAAACATAGCATCTGTGCGTGTTTTGCAAAGTTCAAATAAATGCCGGGCCTCGGTATGTTTCAGTGAACTACAACGTGTGATGTGTCCGCGTGTTGGTGTAGTTTTGTGCAAGTCTAGCATGCGTACGAGTTTTCGGATCAAAAAGCATCAGGTGTCGGCGAATTTTCAGTACAGTGTGTGCCGTGTGTCTGGGTGAATCAGACTAGTGCAGTGTGTGTGCAGGTGTGTCAATCTTAAGCAGATGTCGGCCAGAGTTTGTTCACGATCAACCAAAGGCATCATCGTAACTAAGCAGTTAATGGGTTCAGTTAGCTACGGCAGTTGACAGGAAATCCTACATTGCAGAAAATAAAATAAGATCAGGGTGTTACCTCGGCGACGCCGTGGGACAAGTGAGAAGCCGGCTCGCGCAGCAGAAGCTCCGGGTCCAACGCTCGGTCGAAGCCGCGGAAGTGGCGGAGTCCGTCGGGCGGAAGTACATGAATGGCCGGCCGGTAGGTCGCCGGGTCAAATGGGCGCTCACTCAATGGCAGGAGCTCGACCCCGGGATCCATCTCGTGGTCCGGAGGAGTCCCGACATGTGGAATATCATCGGCCATAGCAATGGAGGTGAGAAAAATAGCCGGGAAGAGAAACCGAGCCGGAATGCGAAAAGTCAACTGGGAAGTCAACCCCGAGAGGGTCAGAAAATGGCCGGGAAGGCCGGAAGATGAGAATGCACGGAAATGAAGGTGAAATCAAGGGGAACAAGTCCCGAAGAGGAGAAAATAGCAAAAGGTGTACCGAAACGAAGATTCGTTCGGTTGAAAATGTCCGAAACGCGAAGAATATCGCGAATCCGACGAGAATACGAGCTTAGAACGCGCGGAAATCGATGAGAAATCAAGGAAACAAACTCTAAAGAGAGAGGGAAGGAGTTTTTGGCGCTCAAGAAGTGAAGAAATAGGGTTTAGGGACCCTATTTTATAAGACCCGTGGTGAAATGGCCGCTCCGCTTCGACAAGAATCTTTCGCGTCGGCACTATTTTGTGCCGGTCGGCACTTTTTTGTGCCGATGGAGTGTTTCAGGCAGCCGGTGATGGCCGGTGATGATTCCACCCAGCCGGTGGTGTTCCAGAGGATGTTTTTAGGAAAGATAATGGGTTTTTGGGTCTTCATAGCCCAAGAAATTGCAATAAAGTGCACCCCCGATGCTCAACCGGCCTCCGTTCCGACCGCAGACCGTGTCTTCTGTGTGTGGCACTCAATTTCAAGCAGAGATTGTATCCTTTTGTACCCTTTTGTATTGAAGAGATTTAAGAGTTGCCCTGTACGCTGCGGGCATCTATCGCTTTGTCTAGTGCGGCGCGTTACGTTGTTTTGCACGTCCCCTGCGACTTGCATCATTTTGTGTTTTGTGTTGCGTGCATGTCACACTTTTCATTTCATTTCCATTTTCATTGTAGATGTTATGAGGTGTGCCGCCTCATTGCATTGTATTTCAAATCTTATGAGGAGTGACGCCTCATTCGTACCATTTTCATCGTAGATGTTATGAGGAGTGCCACCTCATTGCATTGTATTTCGAATCCTATGAGGTGTGCCACCTCATTCGTTATTTGCATTCATTTGCATTGCCGCACGGTCCGGCGGGACCTTAAATACGTGCGGTCTGGCGAGACCCTAAACCCGTTTGATTGCATTGTCATGCATTTTATTACGAGCATTGTCATGCATTTATACTTTGCATCATTTCCCACACACGGTCCGGCGAGACCTTAAACACGCGCGGTCTAGGAGACCTTAAATCCTTGGAGGGTGCGCAACCTCCATCAAATGAGGTACGTGTGCCTCATTTCGCATTTCATTGCATCTCAAGGCACGTAGGCCTCGTTTTGCACTCCATTTTCCATCAAATGAGGTACGTGTGCCTCATTTCGCATTTCATTGCATCTCAAGGCACGTAGGCCTCGTTTTGCACTCCATTTTCCATCAAATGAGGTACGTGAGCCTCATTTTGCATTCCATTTTCCATCAAGTGAAGTACGTGTGCTTCATTTTGCATTTCATTGCATCTCGAGGCTTACGCCTCGTTTTGCACTCCATTTTCCATCAGATGAGGCACGTGTGCCTCATTTCGCACTCATTGCATTTCATACGCATTTCACAGTTGCCCCACGCGGTCCGGCGAGACCTTAAACACGCATGGTCTAGGAGACCTTAAATCCTCGGGAGGTGCGAGACCTCCGGTGCATTGAAGTGCCCCTCATTTATAACATCATTTTCATGCATCATTTGCATTTCATTTTCAAATAAAAACAAAAAAATATACATGTATTGTTTTGCATCTTTCTCATCATCATGCATCATTTTGCATTTCAAAAACAAACAAAAACAACATGCATTGTCATGCATATATTTTGCATCACGGTCTAGGAGACCTTAAATCCTCTGGAGGTGTAATTCCTTCGGTGTTTGTCGTGCCCGAACGACTTCCGTGCTTGCGGTGAGTTCCTAGGAGACCAATGGGGACGGTTGAAAACTAGAGTTTGAATGGCTTATGCCTAGAACGCAAAGGTTCGGGATTTCCGAGTCTAAAGTCTGGTTTAAATACCCAGGGGGGTGTACCCTCGGCTTGAAACCTGTATGGAAACCCCATAGGTTGAGGTGGTGTGTTTACGCCTCAATTCTGGATACTGAACCAACCTAGTATACCATCCCGTTGGAAGAATAGGGAAAACTGCATTCATGGTAATTGCATCATCTGCATTGTCATGCATTTCATGCACATTTGTAAATATTGCATCATAGGTTGCATGCATCCATTGCATTGCCTCCATCTATGGCTTGCGCCTTTCCTTGTCAAGCTTGGTCTGGCATGTGCCTATACTCTTCGTGTCGAAGCATAGTTCTGTATGTGTATCGCGCCTACACCACGCTGGTATGTTGGTTTGAGGTTGCGGCACCCTTTTCTGTGTTAGACATGGCTTGTATGCGTGCATGCCCTTCCTAAGCGAGATACGGTTTGGCCTGCGTGCCATATCCATTGTATCCATTCCATTGCATGCATTCCATTGCATCACCCTCCATCTATGGCTTGCGCCTTTCATTGTTGAGCTTGGTCTGGTATGTGCCTATACTTTTCACGTCGAAATACAGTTATGTATGCGTGCATTTCTGTACATAGACATGGTTTGTATGCGTGCATACCCTTCCTAAGCAAGATACGGTTTGGCCCGCGTGCCATTTCTTTTGTTCATATTACATTGTAGTGTAGTTTTCGCATCCTGCATTAGGATCATTCTTCTTTCATCAGCGGGTCGATTCCCCACTTATGTCATTTCACTCGATTTCTTGCGTCCGTGCGTAGTACTCGTAGATCAGACATCGTTCTATGGGAGACGGACTTGTTACTTCCATCAATCAATTTGACATTTGTGTGGTTCTGAACCGCTCATGAGTGAATCATGATTCAATTGCATTGCCTGTTATTTGCATTGTTTATATTTGTTTTTAGCTTTTGTTCATATTACATTGTAGTGTAGTTTTTGCATCTGGCATTAGGATCATTGTCCATCCCCAGCGGATCGTTTCCCCACTTATGTCAATCCACTCAATATTTGTTCTTGTATCCGTGCGTATTACTCATAGTTCAGACATCGTTCTATGGGACACGGGTGTTCGTGCGTATTCCTCATAGATCAGACATCGTTTTATGGGACACGAGCTTGTTACTTCCATCAATCTACCTGACATATGTGTGGTTTTGAACCGCTCGTGATTGGATCATGATTCAAGTGCTTTTCAATTGCATTGCATGTTGTTTGCATTGTATATATTTGTTTTGTAATTTTGCATATCATTTGCATTACATTTAGATTCAATTGCATATCATTGCATTGTTTTGCGCACTTCATTGCATTGTCATGCATTGTTGCTAACAATATTGTACTTGTTAAGTTTGTTTTCTTTTCAGGCACGATATTGTATGTATGGTTCATTTAAAGCTGGCGCGACCGGACGAACCACACAGGTATTGTATCCTCCGAGTGAGACGTATCGAGAATTGCATAATTCTCTTACATCCTTTCTGCATTGTAGTGTAGTTTGGCGTTTTCTAGCTTAAAACTGTTGCATGCGTGCTTCGTTACAGCTTTCTTTGCATGATCATAAGTTATGCTTGGCTTCCTGCATTGTTTTGCATTTTGCCCCTGCCTACGGGCGCATATCTTATCTGTGGCATGTGTGCCTGTGTCTGAACTACACCGGTTTGATTCCTACAGGGATACGTAGGCAGCCTGCGGGTTCAACCACTTGCGCTTTGTATGCTTGTCTAAGTCTTCGGCCTTGTCAAAAATGGGTCGTCTCTGGGCTTTGACATTCACTCCCGTCATTCCTATGACTTTCGAGTTCTGTCAAAGAGGGGCAACTGTAGACACCCCATTTTTGACCGTCCTCAAGACTTGGGCGTCACCGTTGGAACACTCGGTGATTGTCCATGTTTGTGTTCGTTTGGAGTTCCCAGAGTTCTCGGCTGTACGCGCCCTGCCTCAGGACCTCCGAACTTGACCGTTTGTGTTTGGTTTTGCACCAAACACTTGTTTTTTGCCTTGAAAAGGCAGGGAATGCTTTGTGAGGCCTCCCTACACACCACCGGCTGGGCCTTGAGGCCACCGGCTGGCTAGAGTGGTCATCGGCACTTTATTGTGCCGGTCGGCACTCTTTTGTGCCGGTCGGCACTAAGTTTTGCCAAAATGGCATCCTTAGCCGGCCGGGCACTGTGCACTTGCTTTCTGGGATATTTTCAGACAGCTGTGCTGATTTGTTTCCCCTCCATACACGTGTATGGAGGGATGAGCTTGTTACAAGACTTAACTTGTAAGTCTTGTTGCCTATAAGAGGAAGGCTCTTCCTCTTGATGAAGGGTTACAAAAATTTCAGAGCTTTAGCCATTGTTAGAGAGTTAGAGCTCTGGTTTTTAGGGTTAGAATAGATACATAGTCTATCTCTCTCTCCTTTCTTTGAAAACTAGGTGTTTTGGTTCATATTATTGCACTAAGACACCTAGTGTTCCACCTTTCTTCTTGGTTCTGAGGTTCCAGAGGTGTGTTCTTGCTGTTCTTGATTGGATTTGAGCTCAAAAAAGACAACAACTTCAAGCCTTGTAAAGGGTTCTACAAGGGTAAGCAAAACTACTCCTTTTTCCCCATTTTTGCACCTCTTTTCTACTTGCCTTTAAATAGTTTTTTGGCTTGGTGCTTGGTACATTAAAGTTCTGTTTTTTTAAGCCCCTTTAATATATATTAAGAGTGTTGTGAGGTTTGGAGAGGTTTGACCCCTTTTAGGCTTTGAAAAGGGCCCATTTTTGGGCTATTTTGGAGAGATCCGAGATTTTGGTGAAAGGATCTCTTCACCACTGAAATCTTGAGGGATTTCAGTGGTGAAGAGCATGCCTTGAAGCCCCAAGAAGGAGAGGGCCACCCCCTCTCCTTGATGTCCTTGAAAAGGACAACTTTTGCTTCTTGAGAGAGCTTCATGTTTGGTTGTGTATTGAGCATGTTTTGCTTGCCTACCATGCTTATATTGCCACATTATAGCATGTTTTCAAGTTGGTTTTAGTACCCTTTACATGCTTAGTATAGTTGCTTGGTAATACCTCTTTTGTGCTTAACATGACTAGCTTGTATGCTCTCATTTCTAGCATGATTTAGGCTTACTTCCATGAAGCATGTGTGCTTGTTTTGCCATATATGAGGTATGTCCATGCTTATTTTAGTCGACCATGACTAGTATTGCATTGCCTCTTTGTGTTTGGCTTATTAGCCTTAGGAGTGTAAGTGTCTAGCATGCTTTACTTGCCTAGTTTTGATGGTTTGGAACCATTTCATGTGCTATTTCAGTCCATTTGATATGCTCACATGTTTGTATTGCATGCTCCTTTAGTGCTTTGAAAGCATGTTTTGCATGCTCCATGTTTTGGCTTTAATGTATGCCATTGATTTCATGACTCTTAGATGCCATCTAAGTAGCCATTTGGCCTTGTCTTGGCATGCTAGAAACCTGATTTAGGTTGTTCAATGCATGCCTCGTTTGCTTTGCATAAGTGTGGTTCAATGCCCTCTTTGACTTGCCTTAAACCTAGGCTAGTTACATGTCTTGTTTAACTTGACTTGTTGCATGACTTGGCATCATGTTTGACATGAATTTTCGGGCTCATACTACATGTTAGTAGTCCATGTTTAGCTCATTTCAAGTGTGCTTGAATGTTGTGTGTTATGCTTAGGTGTAAGGACCATGAATGCTTGTATGTGTGCATGTGTTTAGTCCCCATGTATAGGCATTTTGGCCACTGTTCTTGGGCCTTTTAGAGCTGTCCAATTCATGTGTAAGCCCATCCCTCATTTGCTTTGCATGCTTGTATGTTTACACAACAATGTCCTTGCATTGTTTTGCCATATTGCATGCTAGATGACATGCCTAGGGTTGTGTTTTCATCATGCATACCAAGCCTCTTGAAGTGAGTTTGATAGAGGTTTGGCACCTTTGTTTGCATTGCATGCATTTGAAATCAAAGTTGCATTCTTGGTTCTTAGGGCGATTGGTGGTCCGGAAACCGAGGCACATACCCCATTGAGTCTTAAATACGATGTGGGATGTGTTTTGTGCATAAATAGCTTGAGTTGCATTGCTTTGCATCTTGTTTCCCTCTGCTGCTGTGTGTTGCAGGTTCTGCAGGAACAAAGTGCCGACCGGCACTTTTTAGTGCCGACCGGCTGCCTCTTGGCAGCCGATAATGAAATTCAGAGCCGGTGGCTTCATCCCTCAGCCGATGGCTCTTTGCCTCAGCCGGTGATGCTCTCCAGTGCTCTGAGAGGCATTCCTGAAGTTTTGGTAATTTTCTGAGGAGAAGAGCAGAGGAAACAGAGGCAACCCGTGCACGGCAGTGCAATTCCGAGCGAGTCCCGGGCGCGCGCGGTAGTTGACCCTCATCCCGAGGGGATTTTATGCTTAATTAGATTAATCAATTAGTTTAATTAATTTATTTGATTTGTAATATTTAATTAGCTAGTTTAGTTAATTATTCATTCATTTTTTGTATTATTATTCGGTCCCTCCGAGTGAGGGCGAAAATGTAATAAGTGTGTGTGAGTGGGCATGTATGTCTTCCAACCTCCACTTCTTTCTAACCCTTTTATTTACCTGCTTTCGTTGGTAGATTAGGGCATTTTAAATTAGCATACCTCATGCTATGCATGCGTGCATACATGCATTTGTTTACATGCACCGGGCTCGGTACATCATACAAACTGCATCGCAATTCTCAAATTTGAAACTGAATACGTGCTATGTGATAGCATCTCATATGCCATGTTTAGGGTTAGCCGAGCCTACTCTAGATTTACATTTACGCCTGTGTCGCATTAGTCATTTAACATGAACTAGGTCATGCATTGTTTTGCTAACTAGTTCACTTTGTTGGCACGGAGTACGATGTAAGTCTTTTACGGCTTTAGCATATCGCATGCGTGTGTATGTTATTATGACAATAGGATTGCCATGCGGCTAAATGCTTACATGATAAATTGTTTGTATGCCTGTGGGTGGAGGTTGGATTGCTTGAGTTGGGAGTACTCATTGAAATCCGAATTTTTTTAGCCTACTCGCGAGTAGCAAAAACCAACACGTTTTTCGAGGCAAAACGGATATGCAATGTTTATTTCCAAATTAGGCGATCTAGTCTATACTTGTTTGCTGTGCGCATAACATAGTAATTCTAGGCTAATAATAAGGATAAGAATGCATAAAGTTTTCAAAAACGGATATCACGGTTAGTAGAGGCCGGTCTTCGGACCGGGCGAAAGGGGGTGCTCATAGCTGACCTTCCCCGATCGTACCCAAGCTCCCGAGCCAAGTGTACTTTGGTGATGACGGACACGTGGCCTTCGGCACCGAGTCAGGGTTTCCTAAATTCCCCATTTTAAAAAATATTTAGGTGGCGACTCTGTAATCTGGCAAAGCAGTCCATTGTTTGGCACTACTTTTCAAAATCTGTTTTTCTTCAAAACGATTTGCCAGAGGTGGACTCTTTGGTTCAGAATACGAACCGTAGCTCCTTTTCCAAACAAAAGAGAAGCAAGGGGAGTCCGAACTGTAGCCCGAGGCCCCTCGCGGGCGCTGTTACACATTGCATGTGGATTAGGGAAAACTGAAACTAATCACATTGGTTAAGTCATTGATTTTGACTGTTGAATTAATAGAGAAAATACGTATATTGATTGTGTGTTGTATATGACAAGTGTTTAATACATTGTATATGCATTTTATTTGGGAGGAGATAGGGGATGTACTCCACGGTTTAGGGGAAGATAGGGGATGGACCTCTAAACCGGACTTTGTCTGGGAGGAGATAGGGGATGGACTCCATTAGCACCACTATATGTGTGCTTATTGATTTATGGAAGTGTTTTTACATGTTGTTGATACAGCACTAAAATGTGTATCAATCGGGAAGTATGGAAGTGTTTTGGCATGAGCCTTAGTCTCATTTGTTTTGTTGATATTGGAAGAAATGTTAATGTGATATTTAGTTCACCGTTATAGTTTGGCCAGGTTCTGAGCCATATTGATATAAATGGAAAGTTGAATAAATAATGGAAAGTGAAACGTGTCATAGACATTAATGTCATGAAACCCTATGTTGGTGAAGTGAATAGTTGTGTTAACCATCTATTGAATGCTATTGCTTTATTCAATGCTTATATTTGGTTTAGTATATTTCTATTGGGCTGTGGCTCACCCTATACGGGAATATCATTTTCAGGTCCAGGTGATATGCTACCTCCAAGGACTTAGCTTGGAAGGAGTTGGAGTTGAAGACTCTGTTTAGTTTAGTTGTTATTTATTTTATTTGATATTACATGTAAACACTCAAGCCAAGGGCTTAATTTGTAGTTGAGCTAGTACTCACATTTTGTGTCCAAGTGTTGGCTTGGAAAGATGTAAGCCCGTAGGACATTTACTTTTGATGTTACATGTAATGCTTTTCAATAAGAATACTCTGATAAATCGTATATTTTGGGTTTATTTTGAGGGCATTACAGGGGGCACGAAAAAAGACGAGCCACACCCATGCGTTGATAATGATTGCAATGAATTTGTTGCACTTGTTCCCCTTTAAAAAGCATCTGTTTCTTCTTGGGCCTTCCCGGTGGACGTTTGACACCCGGTGGTTGAATGACAAAATCTGCAGTGGTAAATGTTGGTTTAGCGACAGTTGGAATGCGGGTTATGTTGTGTGCGTATGAATTCCAGTACTCAGCCACGTGGTAGTACGGAGCAACTAAGTCGTACAGGTCTAAGCCATTGTTTTGTATTGCGATAACTGCGTGAGCGCATGGGAGTCCATTGATTTGCCACTTAAAACAAGAACATGTACGCTTGCCTACGTCGACCATAATGGATGGGAAGGAGTGAACCTCACATACCTCATCGTTGGATTGGCTTACAAGCCACGATCTACCTTTGTTGTACGTTTTGACCAACTGAGCTTCCATCTTAAGACAAATAACACCAGCACATGATTGTGCTTTACATCGGCATTTGGACATCTGGCGCATAATCTTTGCCCGAATACTGTTAATCATTTGAGTTATTGGTAGGTGGCATACTTCTCGTATCCACGAGTTGAACGATTCAACGGTATTCGAACTTATCTCGCCATATCGTGAACCGCTGATGTGAAGTAAGTGTGAAATACGTTAGAATACAAACACGGAATGTAAGACAAAACAGAAAGACAATGGGTATGGAAAACAAAATGTGAAAATATATGTACCAAAAATAAGCATTCGCCCACTATTGAGGGGGTAAATCTTTCAAGAAAGCCGGGATAGCCTTACGTCCACATCTTGTGAACTCTTCTAGACTTTGGTTGAATGTAGCCACGATGGCAAGCGTAAGCAAAAGCACGAAATTTAGTCAACATCCCACCTCGATATGAACTATTAACGTAGCGCAACTTATCTTGCAAGTTGTGTTGCAAATGTTGTAAGCAGAACGCATGATGGGCTGTGGAAAATATGATGGGTATCGATTCAAGTAAGCTTGCATGTCGATCCGAGACAAACGTAAGTGTCCTCTGTCCATTTACCACATTTGCAAGATGTCCCAAAAACCAAGCCCAGTTTGTAGTGTTTTCTGAATCAACAATTGCAATGACTAAAGGAAATAAACCTATAATTTGTTGTTGTTAATCAAGTGAACGATAGTTGTGTTTGAAAAATATTTATGAAAAAATGGTATGATGATGAAGCCAATGTCAGTACAGACGTGTCATTACTTGCAACAATATAATTTTTGTTTCATTACATAAATGCTATGTGTGAAGCACAAAGAATAATAATACCTTGGTTGCCATCCTTTGCTGTAGCAATGAGCAAGTTCCCCTTGAATTTCTTTTTAAGGAAAGCCCCGTCCAAAAAAAGCAATGGGCGGCAATGGTTAAACCCGTAAATACATGCTTTGAATGAAATGAAATAACGAATGAAATGGTTGTTTTGTTCATCATATTCAATGTTGATATAACTTCCTGGGTTGTTTTCCATGACTATAGTACTGTACCACCGCAGTTGGTTGAATGAAATGGAAACATCTCCCCCCAAGCTTTTTCAACCCCTAGCCATGCAACCCAGTAACTAACCTCCAATCCGTAATCTTTTTTCAAGTCATACATAACATCTATTGGTCGTGTGAGAGGTTTTTCACGTACTGCTCGTAAATTACGTCAGAAACTAGGTTGGAACTAGCCCTTGGGTTTTTGGGAGTCCGCACAGCAACAAATGTGCTCGCTATTCCACTTCCGAAGGTAAAAAAAACCATTGGCATTCAAGATACGTGCATATGTATTGACGACATGCATCGTTTCGATTCTCTCATCATGCATACAACTGTGATTCGAACAAAATCGTTCTTCACATATTTGAAGCGAAAGCCACACTCAACTGCATACTTGCGAAGAACATTACGAAATTCAGACGCTCCACCCTCAAAACTTTGACCAATATGTCGAGTGTCGTTGGCCCATGAAGCGGACAAGAACACTTTTCAACATGAGGACAGTATTTTGCCAATAAATCATGTTCGTCATCCGTTGCCGATTCGCCAGACAATTGTGCCATGTGACAGGGCATGGTTTGTGCACTGTGAAATGTGCTGTCAAGATTATCATTATCAGGTGAGTCATGTAACTGAATGATGACATCGACACATTGCAAATGGAAAAACCGTGCAAGAGATACCATATTTTCCACATCGATATCGTTCTACAAAGTAAAATTATTGTAACCTGGAATCTTGAAGAACAAACACACATCGGAAGATGTTAACCCAGCAAACTTCCCATACACACGATTGACGATATCATGAAACCGAAACAGAACTTCAAAATTAATTACGGCATTCATATTTTTGTAACAACAAATTAACAAAAGTTGCGTATCCATCACCCTGACAAGATTAAGGCGTGCTTCATCAGGACCACAAAAACCGAAAAACAAAGAAATGATATACACCACACACAACAATGCTGTTGAAGCCTAAAACATGAAACATACCCCCTCTGTCATTGGCACATCCCGTTGGCCCCCCCTACAACCCACGCCACCTTGAAAACTAACCACACCCCTCATGGAGACCACACCACCCACAATAGCACACAAAATAGCCCCACCAATGTAGCACATAATAACCCCTTTTGTGACATTGTTCAGACCCACCCCACATTACAATGTCACAAAACCCATTTTTTGACATTGTTCATACCCACCCTACACAAATACATACAAAACCCCCAAGAATGCAAAACAATAAGATTAACGAAGTGCAATGTGACATAAATATGTAACTGAAAAATATCTGGACACATAATATAATGTACCTTTGTAACAACGATGCCCCGCAAACGGAAAATGATATATCTATCAGTCTGCCACACAACCGTCAGAGACACCCCAACTCAAACGACACAAAACCCTACCCGTGATGGCTGACACATATGTGAACATTCCATTCAAACTATCAAATGTGAGGCAAACACGTTTCCAATAAAAAAAAAAGGGTACAATTGTCCACTCAGTAAAGCAAAAAATGGAAAAAAAAAGGATCAGAAGGGAACAAATCTTCCCACCAGTAGGACTTATCAAAACAAAAGTATAAAGTTGGGACTGATTGGTATAATAGTTTGTGAGATAGGATTTATTAGTAAATATTCCATTTTTAAAATATATAAGTGGATTCAAATTTTAAAATAATTAATTAAAATAATAAAAAATCAAATATCAAATATCAAAATTTTGAATTTCTAAGGCAAAAAAAGGAAAATTTAATTTTGATTCTTATTGTTTTTTTTTTTTTTTTCCTTTTCTTTTTAAGCATCTCAACATAAGTAGAGGTACAACTTGAACGAGTTTAGTTGGATTAAAAGATTGTCAAAGACTAGTTTGAGTTGTGTTGAGAATTGTCCATTACTACTCCAACCCAAATTATAACCAAATATTGTTTGTCCAAATCGACTTAAGTTAGACAATAATTGCCCGAGTTGCCCAAATTATTTGAATTGCACAAAAAAATATGACTGTGTTTGGTTGCATTTTCAAACTATATTTCCCCCCATACATTTACATTTCGCGTTTGGATACAACTTTCAAATTGTAATTCCACATACAATTCAAAATACATCTCCACTTCGGTTTGGCAGGATCTCCTTCGCTTTCTCCAATGTAAAAATAATGGTACATCTCTCAGATCGTTGATATTCTCTATTTCAAAAGCTTTAAAACTTCACTTCAAAGAAATTTAAAGTCAACTTCACGAGTGGTGAACTTCACGAGTCCTCTCTCTCTTTCAACCGGCCAGATGAAGATTCTTCATGGGTCATGTTGCTCGTGAATCGAGACCTTCAATACAAAATATGTCTATGAACCCCCTCCACCCATAAAATCGCATTTAATAGCTCCCACAAATCAAGTAAGTTACGCTTTGTGCATTGTGGAAGATTCATTCTCTCGAGCAATGAAATAATGACAAGACCGGTTAACTACATCACAAATTTCTTTCAAATTTTAAATTACAACTCATTGATTTCCTCAAAATTTCCCAAATTCATTCCTAATTTATGTGTCGTGCCAAATTTGTGAAACGATTCTCCAATCGACGATATCAAGAATCGCACATCCACCCACTGCATCCACTCACCATCGGTGACAACTATTCCACTCCTACTTCTGCACGATATCCTTGAATAGATCCGCTAGTTGTATATCGTTCAATCCTTCATATATCCTTTAATGGATCTGCTAGTCGTTCAATCCTTTACTTGATCTGGTATATAATAGCTGAGAGGAGAAATGTTCTGTCAAACCGGTCAACCGCCAGGACAACTGACCGGTCGTCCCACCGGACTTCTGATCGGTCGACTACCGACCCACTCCCCTCTCCTCTTGGACGACCGACATTACCCGTTTGATGTTTCTCTTCTTCTTCTGGTCTCCTTCTGGTTATTTCTACTTGTTCTCATCAGATACACTTCTCTCATAAACTTTTTGCATATAATATTATGCTTTTTCCTATTATATAGCAATCAGTTAACACTTGAATTGATATTTTTTTTCCTACTAATATTCTCGCTTTTTTCCTCTTGTATCTATTTTTCCCAACACGTAACAACTTCAATCGATGCACTTTCTTTCCTACGAAAACATAATTGGAAATGATTCTTGCATTTATTTTTAATATCCAATTCAGATTAGTTTAGATATAAATTGTGTATTGTTAGATGGATGGAAACAATTCTGATGACAATCAGGACACATGAATGTGGAGTTCTAGAATAGAAATAAAGCTAATCAACATGTTGAAAGATGAGGTACAAAAAAAATCAAACAACAGGTCGTAGTACTGTGTGGACAATTAGGCATTGGACTTATTTTGCATCTGAGTTGCAAAATTTGTATGGGTTTCGATACACACCAAAACAGGTAAGACAAAAATATCAGTGACTGAAAATTGATTACCAAACCTTCAAACGATTGCAAGCACAGACCGGTCTGGGATGGGATCCCATTATAGGAATGGTTGTTGCAACCAATGAATTTTAGGATAAGGTATTGAATTAACCTATACCCTTTCAATTTTTTTTGTAACATTTTATAACACGTACAGAACGCTTATTTTTAATATGTTCACTTGCTGTAGGCAACAAAAAATGTTAATAAATTTAGGACAAAAGGATTTGAGTATTTTTAAGAAATGGCCGAAATTGTTGAAAACTATTGTGCTACAGGGGCCTTGGCCCTGGATCCACACAAGTAGCCCTTGACTCTGATGAAGATGATGAAATGCTTAATAAATTTTGGTCTCTTGGAGATAGTGGGAGTAATGCGGCCGAACCTATTACTATTGACTTATTCGGCGATGAGTACATAGAACCATCGAAGGGAAAAAGTCACAAGAGGGGCCCTACAACTAGCCCGACTGATAGTGGTCGTTCTAAAAGGTCACAGTCAAGTGGCTTTGATGATGTATGCACAACTTTCACTACCTATGTACATGCAAAAATTGAACATTCTCGTGCCCGATCAACAGACACAGAGGTTGTAAGTGCAGGTGGTGATAACTATTCTCTTGAAGCATGTCAAGATGGCATGCTAGAGCTTGGGGACATACCACCGGTCCAGTACATTAGAGCACTGACACTATTCAAAGACAAGAAATGGCGGAAGTTTTTTATGCGTACTCCTGCCCATATGCGCCTAGCTATGATTCTAGTTTTGCAAAGGAAGGGAGAAGTTGTGGCTTGATCGAGCTTGTGGTTCTCATTGTGGTTGTCCAACATGCTTTGATGATGTCTATGTTGTTTTTATTAATTTTATTTTTCACCTGATGACATGCTCTCTTTTTTCCCGTTTTCTCTGTTTATTTCTATAATTTTAAAACTATTTCTCTTTTACATATTAATATTTGATGATATCTATTTTCTTATTTCTGCTTCAACTTTCAATTTTATATAGAACATACAATATGAAAAGGTAGTAATGACAATCTGACTAAATATTAACATGTTTTTACTTGGCATGTACGTTTCCATCTACTTCGATAAATAAGTAAGGCTAACAGATTGTAGGTAGTGGTTTATTTTTAATTTCACCAATAATGGTAATACTTAGCATGTTGTTAATAATTTTTTAATACTTATGCGTTATTGTCATGTAGTCGAAACAATATGTCATTCGACACAGAAAACAATGCAATAGATATGTTGTCAGAGGATGATGAGGTTATTGAAGATTTTATGGACTTTTTGATGATTGCTTTTATGAATAAGTATATCAATGCGTCAACCAGTAGACGACCGCAACGAACTTGTCCATTCAGAGGTGATGACTACATCTTCAGTTTATTAACTGGCCATCCAGAAACAATGATGGACATCATGTGAATTGATGCCCAAACATTCATTTTATTGAAGGACACCATACTTCAAAATGGTTTAGTTGAAACTAAACATATGCATATCAGTGTCGAGGAATCGCTTGACATTTTTTTGTACACTTTTGCACAAAATGACCGGTGTAGATTACTAGTCGATAGATTTCAACACTCCACTGAAACTATTTGTCGACACATCAAAATCATTATGCGGGCACTATGCAAGCTTGCATCAACGGTTATGAAACCACTTAATCAAGATGAGATATCGGCAAAAATTTTAAATGATAGGAGATTTTTTCCTTGGTTCAAGGTATGACTATATGTTTGTGTTGAAAGTTTTCAATAACAGTAACGAATTAAATGTTTTTTTTTTATTATTATTTTAATGTTTTACAAGTAATATTTAGGTTTGTTTCGCATTTAATGTCAAACTAATTTATTTCAAATAGGATTGTGTCAGTGCTATCTATGGCACATTAGTGGATGTGTGGGTCCCAACCTCACGACATAATACATTCCGTGGTCGCAAAGCTACTGTATCGCAAAATGTACTCGCAACTTTGCAACTTCGACATGTTGTTCACATTTATCAATTCTAGATGGGAAGGTAGTGCCCACGACAATGCAATTTTAGTTGACTCAATTACAAGAGCTTATCTACATTTTCCACACCCACCCTATGGTGAGTGTCACCAAATAACTACCTGTTTAGTCTTAAATGTTTATTTACCGCATATGTATTTGATGTAGCATTTCCCACATTATTTACATGTAGGCAAATATTATTTAGTAGATGTCGGCTTCACAAACATGCCTGGATTTCTTGCCTCATTTCGTTCCTAACGTTATCACTTGCAAGAGTTTCATGGCTGTCATTATTCTGGACCCAAGGAATTATTTAACCATCGACATTCGTCGTTACGCAATGTCATAGAAAGAACATTTGGTGTTCTGAAGAAGCGCTTTCCAATATTGCGATCCATACCAAATTACAAGTCCACAAGACAAGGACCCCTCGTTATTGCATGTTGTGTAGTGCACAATTGGATTCGTTTGCATGCGGCTATGGACCCATTCTTCATGGAAGCTAATAATGAAATGGCGGTTGAAACGGCACCAGATGGGTTTGTTGGAGGCGAAGGTGACTATGTTGACATGTCACAACATGGGTTGACGTACCAATCCAACATCAGGGATGTAATTGCTACTACTATGTGGCAAAATCATGTTGGCCATGGGTAAATTTGTGATGTGAAGAAATAATGTCAATTTCAACATATTGCATGTATTATTACATTCAATTTTTTTTGTAAATGTGCAAAACATTTGAAAGTATTCTACTCTTGTTGGCGAGAAATAACAACCATTTTAAAATGAATGTACCCCATTGGTGCTACAATAGCAACCATGATTTTTAAAATACATCCGCAAAAAGTTATTTCATGTACCAAATTATAATATTTAAGTAAAAGAAAGATAATAATAATAAAAAGCATTTAAACATTCATCTACCCTGTTGGTGTTCTGCAAAATCAACCATAATTTGTAAAAAAAAATATTACAAAAATTATTGTTGTAACATATTAAAATATTTCAGTAAACCAAACATACTAAATTTAAATAAAAGCCACTTTGGTATTCATCTACTCCGTTGGTGTTCTACAAAAGCAACCAAAATTTTAAAAAAAATAATTTTGTTGTCAAATATTAAAAGGGGTACTTACCAATTAGTCCTATTCACTAGACTTATTTACCTACAGGTCCTAACTAATAAATTTAACACTATAAAAATAAGAGAGTGATAAATTTATCACTAAAAAATTATTCATAAAAAAAGAGACTGATAAATTTATCACTATAAAATTATTCATAAAAAAAAAAGACCGATAAAATTTGTCTTTATCACTTAATAAATTATATCAAATAGGATTTAATGGGTAATAAGTCTCAAAGTAGGACCTATTGGGTAATAAATCTCCCAAGTAGAACCTATTGGTAGTTTACCCTTAAAATAGGGGGTTTAATAAAGTAATTAAAAACAAAAAACCATTTTAAAAACTGTTGACTCAATTGCTGTTCTTTCACACAAAATCAACCATAATTTTGCAAAACATATAAAAAAAATAATAGATGTGGTAAATAATTAAAAAAATTCAGTTTGGTTATTAATATTTTCTTGTAAAATATTTCAGTTTGGTTATTAATATTTTGTTGTAAAATATTAAAATATTTTAGTTTCGTTATTAATATGAAAATCAATATTTTGTTGTAAAATATTAAAATATTACAGTAAAACAAAAATTAAAAAAAAAAAAACCAATTTGGTTACCATTTGTTTTTTCAATTAATTGTTCTTTTACACAAAAGCAGATTGGCAACAATTTTGTTATTTTTCTTTTGTTAATAAAACCATATTTTCAATTAAATTTTAAGAATATTTTGGTTATTTTTATTTTGTTGGTTAATAAATATTTCTTCAATTGCAATTTGAAAAGAGTTGGTTATGAAAAATAAAAACACGAAAATAAAATACAAACAAACTAAAATAAATAGGTGCATCATCTACAAAATAACAATAGACATCAATACATTACAACGACAACATGGTTAAAGACATCCGTAAACCAAAAAAATTAAGAAAGAAAGAAAAGGAAATAAACAAATAAGAACAAAAAGTACGCGTACATCTGCAACACAACTAAAAATCATAGCATGCGTAAATCATTTAATTTGCTCATCGAAACAAATTAAGCGTCATTGTCAGGTGGTGATGGAGGTGTAGGGAAGTAGTGATGGTAGACCTGAGTCACTCGATGGTCAATTTGATCAATGCGGCTGCTTGTTACTTCATTACGTCTTTCAGTATCAACACGAAACTCACCAAATTGTTGAATTAGTGAGTTTTGAGTGGCAAATGCATCGAACCTATTACCCAATGCATTGAACTGATTCTCCATTTGTTGTTCCCATTGTACACGCTGATTGTGTCGTTCTTGTTCTAGTGCCAAATAATCAGTCCAATATTAGGGTTGTTGATTTTGTGGCATGGCATTGTCTTTGGGGTCTTCGGGATCATCAATTATTTGTGCATTTGCAAAATCAATAGATGCCAATAAGTTGTTTGCGCCACCAGTTCGAGTCATTGTATTCTCAGAAATTGGTGAATTGATTTTCACATCTACTTCATCTACAAGGCTGACATGATGAGTTTTAAAAATTTTGGTTAGCAGAGCGCCAAGAGGTAGTGACAGTCGCTGAGAGTACCAAGTTTGCAACCATCGTTTCCTTCAGTACTATGTAGCATGAATCTAATGTTTGTCCAATTTCAAAACAATATAACAAATAAACATTATAAAATGGAACAGCATCAAAATGTCATTTTTTAGGAGTGACATTTTTTACTATCCATCGATGAAGAATACGAAGGTGGGGTTTTAAATGGCGTGCTTGTAAATTAGTGCCGGTAAATCGGTTCTCACAAATTGTAGTATAAACCTCACTTACATCACCAACCATGTTAACTAGGTCAGCCTCACTTTGAAAATGACATTGCAAATCCCCTGATTGAACTCCAATAATTTGTGCTAAACTGTGGGGGTTCAGTGTGATTACTTTACCTTTCATGTAAGATGTCAAATTATTCTCTCGAACTACTCCCTCAGTAGATGTAAGTGAAGATAAAATAAATACACAAGGCGTGATATACCTTTTGTGGTAAATTAGTTAAAGGTAGCCATCCCATCGTGTCCAAATTTACTAACCAACAATGGATCATATTGAGAAGGTAGATTTACCCTTCTCCCAGAACAATTGGTCACTTGGCAAAATTTGAATAAGCTTGTTCATGATTATAGGTAAGAAAATCAATTGTTGGATAAATTTGTTGTTGTTGGCGCTAGGAGGGTTAGAGGTTTGGCCACGCTCGTTTAGCTCTTTTTGTTCTCGGATGACTTATGAACGTAAGCAAAGATACCAAAAAGGTAACAAACATGTATGAAAAATGTATAGCAAAATGTATGAAAATGGTGAGCAAAAGTAACCAACAGATAGCCAAAGCTCAGCCTCAAGGTTCAGACTCGATGGAAGCCGAATAGAGAGGTCGGATGACCTACCGTTGGTTGGTCGGATGACCCACCGTTGTCCACGGGTCGTCCGTTTGTTGCAATCGCTCGCTTGTAAACCGGAAATTGATACAGCACTACAATGTGTATCATTTGTGAAGTATGGAAGTGTTTTGGTATATTGATACAGCACTAAAATGTGTATCATTTGTGAAGAATGAAAGTGGTTTTATGTGTTATTGATACATCACGAAAATGTGTATTCAACATGGGTTTCTAAGGCTGTGTTTGGTTGTGCTTTTGAAATGTGATTCTACATGCTAGTTTCAGCTCCATGTTTGGTAAGAGTTTTGGAATTAATTTTCCAAAACTCTGTCGAAAGCTCTGTCCATTCTGCGCGTTTCTTGTAATTTGTTTGGCCAGGGGAAGACCGCTCGGTCGTCCTTAGGGACTACCACCCGGACGTCCTTGGGGACATCCACCCGGATGTCCTCTGCTGTACAGAATTGTTTTTTTTTTTTTTGTTTTGGCAATTGATTTACATAATTGGGAAAAATATTTTCTGAAATTTTTAAAATTTTTAATGTGCTTTAAAATAATTTTGAGTTGTATGTTTAGTTAGGAGTTGTAAATTTTTGTATCACATATCAAATATCACATCAACAATTTCCCACTCAAATCAAACCTCTTTTCCAAAACTATTTTCAAAACTCTTTACCAAACAAATTTTCTACACTCAAATCATAATTCTACAACACACAAACTCAAAATACAACTCATACTCTCAAATCACATTTACAAAACGCAACCAAACGCAACCTAAAGTATTTTGTGACGAGTCACAATCTCATTAAACTATTTGGCCAGGTTCTGAGCCTTGTTTTTCACACTTAAAGTTGAACAAGAAATGGTAACTGAATTGTAACATGGACATGATTATCATGAAACTGTAATACGATATAAGTTGGAATATAAGTGTGGACCATCTGTTGAATGCTATTGCTTTAGTCAATTCTTATATTTGGTTTAGTATATCTCTACTGGGCTGTGGCTCACCCTATATGGGAACATCATTTTCAGATCCAGGTGATATGCTACCTCCAAGGACTTAGCTTGGAAGGATTTGGAGTTGAAGACTCTTTTTAGTTATTTCATTATTTTGTTATTACATGTAAATTCAAGCCAAGGGCTTAATCTGTAGTTGAGTTAGTACTCACTTTTGTTGTCCAAGTGTTGGCTTGAAAGTCAGAAGTCTGCGGGGCATTTATTTTCGTTATTACATGTAATGTCTTTTAGTAAGATTACTCTGATGAATGTAAGTATTTTTATTTCTTTTATATCTATGCATGTTAAGAATGTTGGGTTTTATCCATTATTTTGAGGCCGTGACAGAGGGTTTAGCTTGGCTTTCACATATGCATGTGGGAGAAATTAGAGTTGAATATGATATATGTACATGATTTTAATTTCAAATTACCAAAGAAGATTGATTGAAACCCCCAACCGGCATCCCTTTCCACACGTAAGGGAAAACAACCCACCATCGCCACGCCAATCGACACCACGAAATCAAGAAGGAAAGATTAATCAACATGGATATGCCTAACAACAATGTCATCAACAACAAAAGGAAATACCAAAGAAAGAAAAAGTTGATATATTCTTACTCCATCATGGGCATGATCCTCGATTGTTGCTTGTCGCCTAAATGCATTATATATGAGCACCAAGCATCCCAATGTTGAACAATTAGCACAAGATTCATTCTAAGCAAGAAAATTCCCGACTGCTCGATTCTTATATTTATGATTATGTGTATAAGTGTGGTTACATAATACAATCATAACCAACAATATTGAGATGTGTTAATTAAATTGTACGATTTTAAATTTTTGGTTCTTGGGTTGGTTTAGGTTAGCCACCACCAACTAGAGAACCGAATCGATTGGTTGGTTCTCGGGATTTTGGACCTGCACTGAACGAACCAATGCCGAGTGAACTTACACAACCTATAAAGGTTGATTTGGTTTGGTTCTTTTGTGCACTCCTACTATTTAGACATCCACTTAGGTTCAAAATGATATAATTTATACATGCATATGTAATTTACATAAATGTATGTAGATGTCCTGATAAGGAGTTTTTCCCATTATATTTTTGAGTTAAGATAATAGTTGAGCGTTGTGATTTTGAAATGACCAATCATGCTTCTTGGAAAAATGGAGTCAGCTTGTGCTTTTTATATTGAGCTTGGTTGCAATTCTTCCCACTTTGTTTTTTAAGTTCTAAAGATTGGAGAGCGGTTTGTGATTTGTAAGTGATTTCTTTGTTTGTTCTTCTTTTATTTTTTTTTGGTGATGTGTTTGCATATGTAGAAGACTACTTGTCCTCTTTTTGTATATCAAAACATTTCCTTTTTGTTGTATAAAAAAATGTTCAACTTTGATGGAACATATTTGTTGCTAATAAAAATAATAATAAAAATATAAGTTGATGTTAATTATACACATATAAGTCTTATTATTTGCTTGGGAATGAAGTCTCTGAGTTCTACTACATCAAGGCCTAGGGCATTGTAGCATAGTGGTATAGGTGTGACAAAGTAGAAGTGAATTTAGGTTCAATTCATGGTGTTTGAGCTATTACCCAATGTGGTCTTGCCAATGCAGTATGCTGGAGAAGTAGATTTGGAACTAACCTAACCTTCAATTATATGCGTAAGGTGATTTTCATGCTCAGAATCGTGTTCTAGCTTGATAGCTTCTATGATAGCCCATTTACATATAAAATACACCAGCATTTGTTAAGTAGTTTATTGGGCAGCCATCTTGCATAATGCCCTTTGCTATAATTGCTGAGTGAGTGTTCACCTTTAGTTACTTATCAATTTGTTTATTTATTTACATACTTTTATTTTTGGGGAGAGTGGGGGATTGTTTAACATCCATATTCAAAAGTAAACCTACTATAAAACAGTGAAACATACAAATTGACAATGTGGTGCTGTGTTTTTTCTGGCCATCACGTGCCTTGCTAATTTTATGCTGTGAAATTTTGAGCTAAGAATTTGCATAATATACAAGAATTAGTTCATCAGTTCACTGGACAACCATCTGCCACTATGCCTTTAGCTGTTGGGCAAGTTGCCAAGTCACAATGTTCACCTTTTGTGCCCCACCAAGTGATTCTTCTATTCTCCATGCCAACTGAAAAGTATAGCAAAGATGACCATGAAAGCCACCCCTGGCCCGAGCTAATCGAAAAGAATATAGTTGTACCTTTGCCACCACTTCTTCTCAGAACGAAAGATGAAAAAGTTGAAAATTGTTCCACCTAGGATCCATGTATCTTAATTTACTGGTGTTGCAGCTGGCATGTAAGCTATTGCTCCCAAAAGGACTGGAAGGTTAATCAGAGGACTCCATGATCGCCGAAATGCCTTACGGAAGAGCCAAACGATAACTGGTACTACTGCACCCCCAAGAAAGATCCAATTCATGGAATTGTAGTTTCCTAGGCTACCAAATATACGTTTAGGCCCTACTGCACTTATATAACCGGCGCGCCAAAGAAGACCCGATCACTGTGGCATGTCCACTGACCGTCACCGGAAGGAGATCATCTTGGCATATGTTCGTAATAGAGTTGAGCAGCCACCATGCCACCGCAATGTTTATAGTACCCGCAATGATTGTTCCTATGAACTGTAATATGAGTAATATATGTCACAGATTGTACGGAAACAAATGTCTGAAATAATTTCTAAAAGAGAAGGAAAACTATCCTCAGAATGATTTGTAGTAACAATAAACCTTTCAAGTTTGGGTGAAACTATTGAATAGCTTGATATACATTATGGAACAATTTCCTAACAACTTAAGCTTTTGGGATAATCTAACATTGTATCAAAGCTAAACCTTTAGGTTGGCCAAGTAGTAAAGACTTGAGAGGATACGATCCAAGGTCTCGTGTTCGAGTCGACCCAAGGGGCCACTTGAGGTTTGCCTAGTCATTAATTTCAAGGCCCTGGGATTAGTCGAGGTGTATGTTATACAGTAGTGTGAATGCTCCTACCACCAACTTTTCATGGGGAAGGTCACGTTTCATGGGAAAGTCACCACGACTAAGTTAGAACTTTTAGTGACTAAAAATTTAGTCGCAGAAAGGTCACGTTTGCCGACTAACGAAGGATTCGTAGCTAAATGTTCACTTTCGGTGACCAATATTTTCGTAGCAAAAACGAACACCTTCCCCGACTACATGAGCGTAGTAGGCAAAAGTCACATTCGGCGACTAACGGTTTTAGTGGCGAAAAGATACCATTTGCCTACTAAAAGAAATTTAGTAGGGAAATGTTTCATTTTTTGGCGACCAAATGAAGTTTAGTCGCCAATACTATCGCGATGTGGTGTGGGCGATTTAACTTGGCACGTAAATATTTGGTCGGTAAAATCGTTTCAAAGAACCAAATTTATGCCTTTTGTCACCAATAGTTTAGTAGCCAAAAGTAACATTTCTTGTAGTGTAGTATGGGAAAGATATGTACTTTTTAATCAAAGAAGAAAATGATATAATTTCATATTTTCCAAGTCATAACCGAAAAAAAAAAAACGAGCCATAACCTAACATTACATTCGGTATAATCAAAGATCTCATGAGTTATAACTAAAATAACTAAAGAAGAAAATTGGTCATAACTAAAAAAGATAACATAATTAAAGGTGCATATACTACACCCTTGAAATGGGGTATGTATGGTAGAATTTTCCCCATAATAATAGTGCTTAAGAAATTTCCATGCAATGTCTTCAATTCATTTGTGATAAAAGAAGATCCACAAAGGTCACATGACTTTGGAACAATAAATTCATAGAAAATGTCAAATTACCGGTCGACACATGATGCGCAGTAATGCAAAAAATGTACTAGTATAAGAATAATGACAAAGAGGAATGCACACATAGTATGAGTTTTTCAAGTTGTAAGTGTCTTCTTTATCAAACATATGATCTCAGTTTCGAGTCCCATCCTACCCAAATTCTTAAACCAAACATAGCCTAAAGAGTCATAACACAAAAAATTCATCTCCAACAATCTACTTATTGTTCATATAAATAAAAGAGGAAATTTCATTTTGCCCTTCAAACTATACATCGATGATCAATTTAACCCCTATACTTATAATTTCAAAATTACATCTAAACTATTCAATTTTGGATCAATTTCACCCCCACTGTTAGCTGCCGTTTTCATTTGAGATTTCATTTTATTCCCAAATTATTCCCAAAATATCAATTAGACCGCTAAACAATATGAAGTTTGGGGTGTAATTGATATTTTTGAGATAGTTTAGGAGACAAAATAAAATTTCAAACGAAATTTCGGTGCCACGTCAGCAACTTCCGTTTGATTGTAAACGGTAACTAATGGCAAAGGTATCAGTATCAACTGTGGAGTTTGATACCTATTACGATCAAACCTGGTACAATTAGATCATTTAGTTCTTTTGTTGTTGTGGAGTTTGATACCTATTACGATAATGGGATTGACTGTGATAGTACCCCGGGACCTTATGTAGGTATCAATATCAACTCTCTCCAATCTACTGCTATTGAAATATGGAATTGTGATATAACACGGGGGATAGAATATGAAGCTTGGATTAGTTATAACTCTAGTTCAAAAAATGAGTGTTGTTGTTGGTTTTCCAAATAATTCCAAAAGTGCCCTTAATTTATTGAATATGAATTTAAGCATGTATTTTTTTAGAATGGGTTACAATTGGCTTATCAACTGCAATAGGATACTCTGTTGAGAAACATACTATTAAATCATGGAAATTCAATTCGAATTTGCAAATCCCTGCAAAGAAGACAAACAAGAAGGTACTAGTAGTGGGATTGACTGTTCGCTCAATTGTTTTGGTTGGTGGGAATGGCACTGCTTGGCTTTGTCTTGTGGAAGAAAAGAATAGCACAAGAAGAAGATGAGTTCACCCTTGATATGTCCACGGACAATGAATTTGAGGCAGGTATTGGGTTGAAGAATTTTTCATATGGTGAATTATTTTGTGCAACAAATAACTTTGCGAAGGATCAAAAGCTTGGAGAGGGAGGATTTGGTGGGATTTATAGAGGTTTTTTGAGGGAATCCAATTCCTATGTTGTTGTGAAGAGGATATGAAAGGGATCAAAACAGGGAAAGAAAGAGTACCCAGCAGAAGTGAAGATCATTAGTCATTTGAGGCATAAAAATTTAGTGCAATTAGTTGGTTGGTGTCATAACAAAAGAGAACTCCTACTTGTTTATGAGTTCATGGAAAATGGAAGCTTAGATTATCATCTATTCAAAGAAAAATCTTGTTGACATGGGCAACAAGGTACATGATTGCTCAAGGCTTGGCCTCAAAGATTGTTCTATCTACACGAGAATGGAAACATTGTGTGGTGTGCACGGGGATATAAAAGCAAGCAATGTCATATTGGATTCAAATTTCAATTCTAAAATTGGGGATTTTGGATTAGCTAGGATTGTTGATCATGGAAAAGACCTTCAAAGAACTATCTTGGAAGGGATCAGGGGCTACATGGCACCAGAATGTAAACAAGGAATCAGATGTTTACAGTTTTGGAATTGTGGCATTGGACTGCTGCCGCTGGGCACGCCGGCCGAAATGAGTCTGTCGAGGGCTAGGGGTAGCTTGGTTGTTTGGTCAGACATCAAGAAGAAACCATCTCACTTGGTTAGGCAGTGAGGGGGGGGGGAGGTGTAGAAAGATGAGCATTACCTTTCTGATTCCTAGGACTCTACATTGGAGAAAAAGAGTCATACTAAGATTGTGTCATGCGGAATCTATAAAAGCTCATAGCAAGACCTATGTACAGGTATCATAATTTTGACTCTCAAATACATAGAGCTTTTGTCTATTGTCTATTTGCTGACTTAGGCATCGGAGAGGTATCCGGCACACACCCACCGGTTAGCTCATGTTTGTGTTTTCAAGGAGTAAAGCGACGACGTTTGGAGGAGCGCAGACTTGATCAACAGGATTATACGAGAACATTATTTCGTGCTCGTACAATTGGCGTCGTCTGTGGGAATTACACAAAGAACAAAACCTCTTGATCAAGTTTTCCTCTCTAGTTGAAAGCAATGGAGCACAATGAAGACTTGCCGCAATTTGCTATTGATGGGCAAACCCAAGAGGGGGGTGGGAGGCGCGAAGGTTTACCTTCTATCTCGCCCATGGCGAATTTAGAACCCCAGCGACGGAACTCCCGGAGGGACACAAGGGAGAGACGGGGCACTAGCCCCCGTTGCTCTCAAAGTCTTGAAAAATAGAGGCTGGATCCTCAAGTTTTGGAGGATCGCGTGAGGGAGCAAGACGAGTTAATAAGGAGGATGGCGGCAGACATGGAGACAATAAAGCACCAGATAAAAGGGAAAAGGGTGGCGACAGGAGAGGGGCGCAAAGACAACACGCCCCCTCGCCACTTAGAAGAGCGTGATAGACATACCACACCTTCATAATCAGAAAGCAGGAGCCTTAGAATAGGCAATACTCAGTCAATGACTTCCAAGACTCTTCACTCAAGGTCTGAGAGAACGAGGACTGAAAGGTCATATACAGAGGGAAGCAATTTATTGCCCTCACACACGCATTCGCATAAACATCTAGGCACATGAGTTTCCTAGATCAGCGGACTTACGGACAGTGCTAGAGGAGAGGGCCCGATGGAAGGAAAACACCAGGGCTCACGACCCTCGCAGGGTTTCAATGCTACAACGATTGGCCCCTAGGACACATGGGAGTGTCGAGGTAGTGATGCCAATGTCGCGCCTTGCTTACGAACCAGCGGATAAAGTATTAGCAAGGTTACAGAGCTCGCCGTTTGTTCCGGTAATAGAGAACATACCACCACGTTCAGGTTTCCACCAGCCCAAATTCACTACTTATAAGGGGAAAACAGACCCCTACATGAACTTAAGCCACTTTCGCTAGATTATGGCAGTATACCGGCGAAACAAGGGCTCTAATGTGTATCCTGTTTCCATCCAGCCTGGGCGACCTAGGTCTAACTTGGTTCGAAAGGCTACCAGAAGGCAGCATCGCTTCATGGGCACAATTGGCAGAGGCGTTCGTGACTAGATTCAAAACGAACACCAAGACACCAGTAGAGATTGCTCAACTACTCTCCATTGACATGGGTGAAAATGAGACATTGAGGTCTTACAACAGTCAATATTGGGAGACTTTCAACCAAATTGGGAATTGCCCTACAAATCTCGCCATCACACAATACAAAAGGGGTCTACCAGTCGGAACAAATTGAGGTACTTAATTACTATGATACCACCCCTCATGATGGAGGCCCTAGTGGAGAGGGTGCATCAACATATCCGTGTAGAGGAAGATAACGCCCGAGCTAAAGCAAAATTTGGCACAGTAGTGGTACCAGATACAAAGACTACCGCAAAAGTTAACACGGTAGAACAACCAAGCATGAATGAGCGAGGCAAACGAGCCAACAGAGAGGACCCATAAAAAATAAAGTTAAGGGTCTGCACTGCCATCACCACCATGTTCAATAAACCTATCTACCAGATTCTCAGCGAGATACGTAATGAACCCTATGTTCGGCGGCCAGCCAAGTTAGGAGAAGCACAAAGGGGCTATGACGAGAGGTCCTGCACCTTCCATTATGAGAAGGGCATCGAATCAATATCGCACACCCCGAGGCAACATCCGGAAGAGTTAGTAGTCGCTAGACACCGACCAAGATATAGAAGGAGAACACGCCAAATTTCAGACCTCAATGGACCAAACAGGATGCTGGTCGACGGTCCACCCCAAGGGATAATCAACGTTATTCATGGGATCGTCGAACCTTTGTGCGTATGTGAACTTAGGAGGATGATAAAAAAGGTAGAGCACTTAAAAGAGGTGTTAAGTGCACAGCCTACCTTCAAAAAGGATAGAACAGACGCTACGAATGTCATATCCTTCTCAGACAAGGATCTAGCAAGGCTACATTGCCCTCACAATGACGCACTGGTGGTGACTTTGCGCATCAAAAATTTCGACATCAAGTGGATTCTGATTGACCAAGGAAGCTCATACAAGATAATGTACTACAAGACCTTCAAACAGCTGAAGTTGGAGGACAAAGACTTGGCACCTGCGACATCTCCACCCTTCGATTTCAACTCAATGCCAGAGTGGCCAATGGGCAACATAATCCTCCCAGTCAAGGCAGGAACCATGACAAAATCGGTGGAATTTTGGGTATTGAAGGTCCCTTCCACTTATAACATAATCTTAGGGAGAACATGGTTACACGCCATATAATTGGTAGCGTCAACCTACCATCAAGCATTGCGGTTCCCCAATGAAGTCGGAGTAATTGAAGAGGTCTTGGGAGACCAAATTATGTAAAACAAAGCTTCATCATAGTAAATGGTAGCCGCTGCAAAAGGGTATGTACAAATGGTAGAAGAGCCAGAACAATGAACTGCTTGTGGATATTGGCAAGACAACTAAACAGAAGACAAGGAAGACTTGGTAGAGGTAAGGATAAATGAAAAGAACCTGAAAAGTTCTTTTTTTGCTCTACTGCCTTTGTCCAAATCGAGAGAATAGAGGTCATGGAATTCTTAACCTCTAACATCGAAGTGTTTTTCTGGACACCATACGACATGCCTAGCATTGACCCAAACTTCATCTGTCACCAACTTAATGTCCACCCAACTGCCAGACTAATTATACAGCGAACTCGCAGATCGGCACTCCACCATGTGGAGATAGTAGTGAAGGAAGTGGGAAACTTGCTAGAGGCAGGAGCCATCAGAGAAATGCACTATCCCAGGTGGATCTCCAATACTGGAGTAGTGCCAAAGAAGAACGGAAAATGGCGTGTTCAAGGTGATTACAAAACAAATAACAAGGCATGCCCAAAGGACAGTTTTCCCCTACCACGGATTGACCAACTGGTAGACCTGACGGCAGGACACAATCAACTTAGCTTCTTTGATGCGTACAGAGGTTACCATTAGATCGTTATGTATGAACTAGACCAGGAGGTCACATCATTTACAACACCTAGAGGATTATATTATTACAAGGTCATGCCCTTTGGCCTAAAGAACGCAGGGGCTACATTCCAACAGATGGTTACCAAAATGTTCGAACCGTTGTTAGGTAGAACAATGGAGGCTTACATAGATGACATGGTGGTCAAAAGCAAGGATGAGAAGGACCATCTTAGGGACCTAGATGAAATGCTTCAAATTCTGAAGAAGAACAAGTTGTGTCTAAATGCATCCAAGTGTGCATTCGACGTAGGATCAGGCAAATTCCTAGGTTTTCTGGTGACCAACTGAGGTATAGAAGTAGACCCCTCTCAGATCAAAGCAATCTAGGATCTTGAGAGGCCCAACACAGTTAAAGAGGTGCAGCATCTCACTGGCCTAGCAGCCGTACTCAATCGGTTCATAAGTCGGTCATCAGACAGGTGTCGACCATTCTTCCAAGCATCAAAGGCCGAATTTGAGTGGGATAAAGAATGCGACCGCACCCTAGAGAGCTTAAAAGACTACATGACCTCTCCTCCGCTGTTAGTAACCCCAAAGCATCAAGAGAAGAGCTTTTTGTACTTAGCGCTTAACAACATGCAACAAGGTAATGTTGGTCAGAGAGAAAGGAATCCAACACTTGCCTATCTTTTATGTCAGCAAAACCTTGCTGGGTGCTGAATCCAGGTACCTGCCATTGGAAAAACTGGCATTGGCTTTGATGATGGTCTCAAGAAAGTTGTCGCATTACTTCCATGCCCACATTGTGATCGTCCTAGCGGCTTTTCCATTAAAAGCCTTGTTTGAGAGGGCGGCTTTTTCTCGACCTAATCTTGAAATAGGCAGTGGAGTTGGGACAGTTCGATATCAAACTTCAACCCAGAACAACAATAAAAGTCCAGGCTTTAACAGACTTTGGGCTTAGTTCACACTAGGAAGTCATCACATCTGCCCAGTTGACTTAACCGATACAACTGAAATGGGGATGGAAAGTGCCGCAGGAACTGCGCAACCCCAAAACAAGATGCCCAGCTACATTCCAAGCCATACAGGATTGAAGACAGGAAGGAAGGGGCAAACCATGCTATTCCCAGTGAGGACTCATCAACAAGTAAAAACTTGGGGCAGTCAGATAGCGAAGAGCAAACCCCAACAGTAGGCATGGACTTGGAAGAAATCATCAGCAACACACATGACCCCAAGACATCATCTGACCCCTCTGCTTCGGAAACTATTCATCGGAGAGATGTGGAAGCCCTTCATGGATGGAGCATCCAATAGGCACGGTGCAGGACTTGGCATGGTCCTCATCTCACCAGATGGCCTAATAGTGGAACAAGTAGTCAACCTTGGCTTCCCAGCATCAAACAATAAGGCGGAGTATAAAGCACTTTTAGCAGGCCTAAAATCAGCACTTTTCATGAAGGCCACCGAGTTAATGGTTTACAAAGGACTCACCGTTAGTAAACTAGATTTCAAAGCGACTATGAGGCGAAAGATGAGAGGATGGTCAGAGACGCGCCTGGGCCTCATGCTACGCCGACTCAATTGTCACGTTCTTAATCAACCAAAGAGTCCAACCGCAAATCGTTTTGAGAAAACAGATTTTTAGAAAAGAAGTGCCAAACATGGACTGCTTTTCCAGATACAAAGTCGCCACCTAAATATTTTATTTTGGGGGAATTTAGGAAACCCTGACTCGGTGCCAAAGGCCACGTATCCGGCATCACTAAAGTTGCCTCGCTCGAACTTGGGTACGATTGGAAGGTCACTTATGAGTTATTCACCGCCACCGATCAAAGATCGCCTCTACTAACCATGATATCTTGTTTTGAAAACATTATATGCTCTTATTCCAGCTTATTAGCCTAGAATTACTATGTTATGACAAAGAAACAAGTATAGACCAAATCGCTTAAATTGGAACAAAACATTTCATGTTTGTTTTGAAAATGGTTTGCTACTCTCAAGTAGGCTAAAATGTAGATTTTGCCACCTTCAAGTGGGCTTTAGAAAAGATGGTTTTGCCGCTTATATAGTGGGCTTAAAACTCACGCTTTTAGTGCATTATTCCAATTTAGGTAATTCAACCTCCATCCACAGCACTCAGCGCTTATATCACATAAACACTAGCCTTATGGTAAGTATTCTGTCATGGCAACACTCACACACATGCAAGGATGCTAAAGCATGAGAACTTACCAGTACTCGAGCCAAAATGTAAACTAGTTAGTAATCATATGCATGATCCTAGTTCATGTTAAGATGGTTAATGCAACACATGCAAAATGCAACTAAGATGGGCTCTGCTAATCTACAATGACATGTGAAATGCTACAACTATCACATATTCAATTTGGAACTAGAATACAAATGCAGTTAGAATGATGCGCCGAGCTTGGTGCATGCAAAACGAATGAATGGATGCAAACGTGCTATCATACTGTATGCTAATTGAAACATGCCCTAGACTAACCATCGAAAGCTAGTAAATAAAAGGGAAGAAAGACGGGGTTAGGAGACATATACACACTCACGCACACTTATTACACAATTTCTCACTTTGAGGGTCTCAATAAATATTACAAATCAATAAATAATCCTAAATTAATTATTACAGAATTTCTAATTAATTAACAAATTAAATGCAGAAAGAAGGTGGCCATAGCCCTGCCTCGGGATGCGTAAATGATGCATGCTTGACTCGTCTCGCCCGAAAACTCGCTGCCATAGCATTGTTGCTCATAACACCGCCTACCTCTCCGAGGATCGTGAAAATTTAGGCACCTCTGAACTGATTCCTGATCACTCTAGAATATCACCGGCCAATTCAAAGCACCACCGGCCATGGGGATGGGCTTATCGGCTAACTGTTGTACCACCGGCCAGCCACCGATGGTTGGTCGGCACGGTAGGTGGCCGGCCGGCCATTGCTTCCTGCAAAATCCTGCAGTTGACAGCAGCAGAGGGCAAGCAGTGTATGGCATGGAATTTTCAAGCAAATGTGAGCATGGCCACACTCCCTATCATGCAATGGACTTAAGGGAGCATGGCCCTCGACCTTCGGGTCATCAATTGCACATTTCGATGCGTGATGGCCTAAGAGGCCAAGTTAGGAAATCAATGTCAATGCATGCAACAAACAAATGAAAGCTTCACACCCTATCATGTAGGGATCAAGGGCATTGGCAACTGAGGATCGAGGAGCGTTATGTCACTTTGAGTACTTAACGCACTATCTCGTGCTTGGTTTGACACCCCAAACCAAGCAAAATGTAATGCATGTATGCAATATGGCTCGAGTATGCAAATGACCAAGCTAGCAAAGCATGTCAAATGTAAACACCAACCAAACATGCAAATATGCAATGTGCTACATGCAATGCTACAAAGGCTACCTAGATAGACAACTAGGCAAAATGATAATCATGTAATAATGCATTAACTACAAGGATGCAACAATCATGCAATGTGATGATCATACTACAAGATACAAATGCATGGACTTACACTAGGATGGAGGAACCTCAGCCACACCCCAAAACAGTGGCCAAAGGTACTAAAATGATGGTGCCAACATGCAAGACAAGCATGCAAACCAATGGGCCTAAGACTAAGACATAAAAGCCAACTTTCAAGAACACTTAAAAGGAGACAAATATGGACATCGCATCAACAAAATAAGAGCTATGGCATGTTAGAATAAGCCCCAAAACCCACTTAGATGGCATCCCAAATGTCTAAACATGGTGGCAAACACAATGACCAACTCTTGAAGCACAAAACTACAACACTTCAAAGCATTGAAAAAGAGCCAATGCAAGTGTAAGACCACATTACATGGACTGAAATATGATCTCAAATGATGCCAAATTATGGGAATAAGCCAAGTAAAGCATGCTAGTGACCCACACACCCAAGGCTCTCAAGCCAAAATGCATGGTGGCTATATCGAACATGGAAAAAATGACCAAACAAGTACCAAACAGTCCTTACATGGCAAAACATGACCTAAAGCTTCATAAAGCTGAGCCAAAACATGCAAGCATGATGGTCCAAAGGGAATATGCATTTCAAAGCAAGATAGAGGAATACAAGGCAAGTGTATTATGCATGCAAGGGGTCAACAAACCAACATGGGACAGAGGTAAAACATGCTAAATAAACACCAAATAATCTCTGAAATAAAGCCAAACAAAGCTAGGCATGCATGCTACCTTTATAAGCCTTAAACACAAGTTAAAGAGACACAAAGGAAGAGGGGTGTCCTCCCTATGCAAGACTCAAAACCTTTCACCACCACTGAAAATCCCTGATTTCAGTGGTGAGAAGGCCAATACACAAAAGTTCCAAGGCTTAACAAAGAAGGCTGAAAATGAGGCCAAACAAGGCCTAAGAGGGGGTGGACGACCCCCAACACCAAAATGACCTTAATGAAACATATTAAGAATGCAAATATGAAACTTTTTTCAGTTTATAGCTAAGCTTAAATCAGCTTGAAAGTATGGCTAAGATATGGATCAAAATAAAGCCTTAAAAGGAGGATGAAGCATACAAGGGTGTAGATGACCTCTAACAGAAAAATGTCCTGAAACAAACTTCAAGAGGAGCTCAAAATATGACATTTTCCAGTTTATGACAAAGCTCGAAAATGCTTGCAAGTATGGCTAAGATATGAAGCAAGATAAGCCTTAAAAAGGAGATGAATGTGTTACCCTTGTAGCCAAGAACTCCAACAGCCTTTGGTCCCAAAAACCAGTCCCTTAGCCTTTGAAAACAAGCTCCAAGATGCTTGGATGGATGATGGAGAGGTTAGGTTATGAGGTGTGGGGTAATGGAGCCAAGAACCTTACACTTTGAAGCTAAAATGGAGGAGATATAGAGGACAAAGAGGGATATATATGATATGCCCTAACCAAGTTCTGAACCTGGTATATGGAGAAGAGAGCCTTCCTTTATAGAGCCAAGAGAATAAAGCTTCTCTTAGAAGCTTCAAACCAAGAGCAAAGATCCTCCATACACGTGTATGGAGGATCCAGTCTGTGCCCTCCAGCTGGCACAGCTGGCATCCATTCAATCTGTAGAATACACCGGAAGGTCGTCGGCTAGTAAAATCGGTCGGCCGGCTACTTTAACTGGTCGATCGGCCATCTATTTGGTCGGTCGGCAGGAAAAATCTACTCTACAGGTCCAACTTCAAACGGGCATAACTCCTTCATGTGAACTCCTTTTCAGGTCATTATTGTGTCCAAATTGAAGCCCCGAAAGTAAGATTTCCAATGGAACCAGCCTTGAATCAAAATTCCAACTGTGCAAAAAGGTATGCTTGTTTTGGTAAAGGTTGCTCAGCTTCGGTCTAACCAGGATGATGCCCAACTTCAACCAATCATATCTCCCCCATCCTGCTCGGCTTAGGAGATTCTTGAGTGCAAAACGAAGCCCCGAAGTCTTATTTCCAACGGTAGTGGCCTCATAGCTTAACTCCAAGTGCATAGACAAATAAGCCTGATTTAGCGAGGACCACCCAACTTCTTCCCCAGCTAGGTTTCTTCTCTCTCCTCTTTTTCTTCAACTCTAAACCCATAAACAAGGTGTTTTGAAAGATTTTTCAAAGATTTCATCTCTCTTTCATTCATTTCCACTTTTTCCTTGCTAGGTTTATCGAAAAGTGCATCATTTGACAAAATGTGAGCCTCGGAACATTGTAGAAACTTTATTTCAAAAATGTTTTGAAAGAGAGGGTTCTAAGGTCTAAAAACCATCCAAAATAACTTTGGTCCAAAATGGGGTGTGAAGTTGAGATTTGTCTCTCTCCTTGCCTAAGAAACTGAACCTTTGCCTTGCATACCTTTCTCCACCAAGTAAACCATCAGTAATGCCCAAGTCTTGAGGGCGGTCAAAAATAGGGTGTCTACAATGGCTAAGTACCAAGAGTTTGTCAGAAAGGAGATCATGAAGTTCGAAGTAGTGTGGATAGAGCAAATTAGCCGAGAAGAAAATAGTAGAGGAGATTTAACTAGTAGGTTTTGCTTCAATGGCGATACATACATCGTCCCACATCCACATCGATCAACTTCCTACCCAAACCAAGCATTGAAGAACCCAAGTAGAGGTATGTTATGCCTAACTGTGCCCTTCATGGATGGATCCCATTATAGTATTCTTAAAAGACTAAGATCTTACGAAGAGAAGAAATAGGCCAACAAAATAAGAGCAAAGTCACAAATGATTTTGGCTCTCTCCATCATTGGCGTTATACAAAAAATCCTTCACAGACCTTACTTGAAATGTGTCCATCCTAACAAGGTCGAGCCATTTTTGTCCGAGATACATGAAGCCGTATGCGGAAGCCACCAAGGGAAAAGATCATTAGCTTATAGAGCAATCTCACAAGGATATTGGTGGCCATACATGTAGGCAGATTCTGAGAAGTATGTCAAAAGGTGTGAGAAATGTCAGAAGTTCGCACACCAGATACATCAACCAGTCAGAGAGCTTCTATCATTAACTAGCCCATGGCCCTTCGCAATGTGGGGCCTGTACATAGTGGGACCACTTCCAACAAAGACCAAGAATGTAAATTCTTTCTCGCAAAGAACAGACTACTTCACAAAGTGGGTGGAGGCTGAAGCACTCACATCAATAAAGGAGAAAGATGTAAAGAAGTTCGTCTGGAAGAATATCATAACCCGATTCGGCATACCCAAGGCTCTAATATCGATAATGACACTACTCAATGGCAAAATCTTCAGGGCTTTTATGAGGAATACAAGATAGAATTTCATGGTTCTACACCAAAGATACCTCGCTTAATGGCCATGCGAAGCTTCAAACAAAGTCGCTTCGATGGTTTAAAGAAAAGGTTAGAAGAGCAAAAGGTGAGTGGGCCGAGGAACTTCCTTATATTTTATGGGCTTATCAGACCACACCTCGGCGGTCAACTAGTGAAACGCTTTTTCTTTGGCCTATGGCATGTAGGTAGTAATCCCAATGGAAGTAGCCTCCCACTATTAGAAGTGAAAATTTTGACCCAAACTTGAATGAAGAAGCTATAACCTTGGAACTCAACCTTGCATAAGAGAGAAAGGAAAGAGTTTAGTTCACATTGCCTCATACCAAATAGGAGTTATCCGTAAAATATAACAAAACGGTGCATTCGAGGCAATTTAAGATTGGGGATTGGGTATTACAAAGTAATGGGCAACACTTTGGTACCGGAGATGGCAAGTTGGGACCTAACTGGGATGGACCATACCAAGTGGTTGGTTTAGAAGGAAGAGGGGCATATCTCTTGGAAGATGGAGACAGCAAGGCTATTCTCAGGCCATGGAACACCGTTAATCTCAAGTTATTTTATTTTTAGTTTTTTCTTAGAATATTTGTAATATTTACCTTTTTTCAAATAAAACAAGTAGTTTTTTCGACATAAGTCTTCCTGCTGTAAAAGTTGTTCTCAATCATTGCCAGCAAGGGGCAATCAGAAAGTTTGGCAGGAATAACCAAACATCGAAGCTCTTCAGCCTAAGATCAGATCTAGGTCAAGAAGGTTGGCAGGAATAACCAACATTTAGCTCTCTTCAACCGAGATCAGGATCTAGGCTAAAAAGGCAAGGTGAATAACCAACATTTAGCTCTCTTTAGCCGAGATCGTGATCCGGCCGGAGGAGGTTGGGTGAATAACCAACATTTAGCTCTTCACCGAGATCGATCTAGGTCAAGAAGGTTGGTGAATAATCAATATTTAGTTGTCTTCACCAAGATAAGGATCTAGGTCAAGAAGGTTGGCAAGAATAACCAACATTTAGTCGCCTTTCACCAAGATAAGGATCTAGGATGAAGAAGGTTAAGGTGAATAACCAACTTTAGCTCTCTTTAGCCGAGATAAGGATCTAGGTCAAGAAGGTTGACAGTATTACCAACATATAGAACAGACATAAAGCTCTTGAACCGAGATGGATATCTCGCCATAAAAAATTTAGTATGGCAACCGAGCAAAATGTCAACAAAAAAATAAAAATAAAAACAATTACAAGTAAGCGATAACCGAACAAACAGCTTGAAGAAAAAAGCAGATTTCATTCTGCTTCAAAATGTTCAATACAGGGAGGGGCTTGAGCCCGCATAAAACTTCATTGATAGCGTAAAAAAGAAAAAGGAAAAATCGCTTAAGAGATCGCCCAGATCGGGCCCAAATCGACTCGAACTTCACCTAGGGGTAGCTCGGCTATGAGATGAGCTCCTTGGTTAGGCTCGGTCAGACACCACGTTAGCAAAGCGGAGGTGGGCTAGAGTCCACGGGAGGAGTAGACTGCAACCGAGTTGGGTGTTTGGCCTATTCTCGTGAGCAGGACCTCATCCTCCTCCCTCCTAAAGGAACTTTTGTTAGACCGTGTTAGCATAGTCCGCCATGTAGCCCTAAGATGAAGTGGGAGGGGATACAGAAGACGTTGGAGTCGTGGTCCAAGAACAGCTTTTCAAAGAAGTGGCTTTCCAACCGCACTTGAAGAAAATATCCTTGGCAAATTTCCACATTGCCGACATATGTCTCCTCTCATTCCTTGAAACCTTGGTCCTCTCGCCCTATATCTTTTTCTTCGTGTCCTCCATTTCGGTATTTTTCTTCTTCTCAATCTTGGCCACCTTTACGAGGTAACGTTCTTTTTCTTGGCTAACACCTTTTGCTTGTCACCTCCGTCGACCAATCCGGTGAGCCTTGAATTTTGGCCTCCAATTCGCCACTTGGTTGTTTGGATTCTCGCCTTGACGGCTGACCGTGCCATCTTCCGGAGCTCAAGTACTCGTTTGTGAGCCACTTGGCTCTTTTGGTGGCCTGCATTGTTTAGAGCGGTTAGGAGACAACCAACACACTCCTGATCAGAATAAATGTTCAAAGTTTGAGGATTTTTGGGGCTTACTAGAATCATTGATTTAGAGGTCGAGCGAATAGCCTTCACTCGGCCAAACCCTCATGCCGCCTATGCCTGGAGGAAGGTAGACACTCTTACTAGGTTGAAGGCCAATAGATGGCCCTTTTCGATCGACGAGTCCGAGGTCAGAATAGCTCGCCCTTGAATGTGGCTATTGGCGCCCATGGCGTGGAAGGGAGATCTTGAAGAGCTAGGATGGTTGCGCCTTAGGAGATTGTTGTTTCTTGGAGCTCGATTTGGGATGGCTCGCCTTTATCCCTTAGGCTTTGTGTGCGAGCCATTTGTTGGGCCGGGATGAGGTAGCTCGGGCCGAGGGAGGGCTACCATCGCTTCATGTGTTTGACCGCTTGTGGGGCCTCGTCCGAGCATTAACAATGGGAGTGAATGTTTGTTCGGTGATTAGGCTCGAATTTCAAGGCTGGCTATTTCTTGCTCTTCGATTAAGGGAATGAGGTTGATTTGTGGCAAGTTGGGGTCCTGCTCGTGATGGTTCCAAAAGAAAATTGGTTACCGACCTTCCTCCTTCCGCTATACCGATAGGTCGGCTCGGTTAAGTAGCTCGGCCTAACCTCGATGACGGTGACGAAGCCGCACGAGAGCGCCTAGGTTGGGGTATTGGTATTATTACTTTAGCTAGTTCAAGTCTCGCATAAAGAGAAAGGCAACGGTTAGCGATGTAAAAGTTATAAACAACAAGAGAAAAACAAACAAACTAAGCCGAGGTATTCATACCGCTTTTTTATTCTAGTTAATATTGTAGCCCCAAGATCCGGGCTTCGGTCTTCAAAATTGCTAGAAACCGAGAAGAAGTCATTGTCATTCACGCCTTTGTTCGATGTATTTTTAATTATTTTCTCTCATTTCTTATTCTTAAATAATATACCCACCATCCTCATTTTGGCCTAGTGAGTATTGATGGAATAGCTCACCAAATCGAGGTTGAGGCCAAGTTGGCGGTTTAGTTCGGTGATGTCATTATTATTCTATACCTAATTTCTAGAAAGTTTGGTAGGGCGTAGTCTTGTCTACCTAAGGAATTCACAAAGGAGAGGCTAAACGGAAATCAAAGACCGCTTCTACAATGGATATTACGATAAAGGAATCAGAGACATGCCTCGAGGGCCTCATGCTACGCTCGACTCAAATGTCACAGTTTAATCTAATCTCACAATGCGATGTGAGATTAATAAATCACCAAAGAGTCTAAATCCGCAAATCATTTTGAAAAACTAATTTTGTAAAGAAGTGCCAAACATGGACTGCTTACAAATATAGAGTCACCACTTAAATATTTTATTTTGGGGAATTTAGGAAACCCCGACTCGAGCCTAAGGCCACGTATCCGCTATCACCAAAGTTGCCTCGGCCAGAACTTGGGTACGATTGGAAGGTCATCTATGAGCACCTCGCCGCCGATCAAAGATCGGCCTGCATTTCAAGCATGATATCTTGTTTTTGAAAACACATGTGCTCTTATTCCGATTATTTAGCTAATCTTACTACGTGATGCGACAACACAAAAGTATAGACTAGATTGTCTAATTTGGAACAAAGCATTGCATATCCGCTTGTTTGGAAAGTGATTTGAAATTTGCTACTGTAAGTAGGCTAAAATGCGGATTTGGTGAATTGTTCCAATTCAAGTAATCCAATCTCCACCCACAGTATTCAGCAATTTATATCGCCTAAGCAGCTAGCCTCATGGCAAGCATGCTTATGGAAACATTAACACACATGCGGATGCTAAAGCACAAACACTCACAAGTACTTTCGAGCCAAAAACAAAGAACTAGTTAGAAATCATGCATGATCCTAGTTCATGTTTAAAATGGCTAATGCAACACATACAAAATGCAACTAAGATAGGCTCGGTTATTCTAAGATGGCATATGAGATGCAGCAATTGATACATGTATTCAACTTGGAATTGAAATACAATGCAGTTAGTATGATGCGCCGAGCCCGGTGCATGCAATACAGATGAATGATGCAAACATGCATAGCATAAGGATGCTAATCAAAACATGACCTAGAACTAACCATCAAAAGTGGTAAGTAAAGGGAGAAAGACGGGGTTGGAAGACATTCACAAACTCACGATACTTATTACAAAATTCGCCCTTTCGACGGAGGATCCGAATGAATAATATAAACCAACTAATTAACTAACTAACAAGGTAATTAATTATTACATAATCGAATGAATAACTAGCTACAACTAATTACTATAAAACTTAATTAATTAACTAATTAAATTACAAAACCGAATGCTAACTAACAAGTAAGCAAGAGAATTAAACCGCCACTGCTTGGAGGAGAAGAGGATGCATGCTCGATTGTCATTCCCAAATGCTCTCTGGTTGCTCTCAAAAGGCTTTGTATGCAGGGTGTCCTCAAGGAATTCCTACTAAACCTTACCAAAACCAGTCTGAGGAACACACCAGTGGCCTACCGGCCATGGGGGTTTACTGCCGGCCACCTGCAAGCCAAAGATGGGCCACTGCTGGCCAATGATGAAGGGCTGCCGGTCATTGGTGTGTCAGGACACCAAGTCAGAGCATAGCACAAAATAGAACAAAAGGAGGGTCTCCCAAGGATATGTACGCACTATGCCACCCCATATTCACCTCAAAATATCAAGGGAGAGGCATAGTCGGATCCACGATCATCAATCATGCATCCCAATGCATGATGGCCAAAGATCCAACATGTGCAAATCAATGTGAAATGAATGCACAAATAAACACATAAATACCTAAAACCCTATCATGGATAATCAAGAGCGTCGGCGACCGAGAATTGAGACATGTTTCATCACTTGAGGTATGAACGCCCTCGCTTCGTGCTCTGATTAAGACCTAATCCAAACAATAATGCAATGCAAGGATGGCATACACAATGCGACTCAAGCATGCAAACATGTAATGCAATATGAACAACCTAACGAGGCTAATGGCATGCACAATACAAATACATGCACAACTACATACACAATGACATGCAAACATACGATAAACCAAGCATGCAACAACATACAAGGTGACAAGCATGCTACAACATGCAAAGATGGACTTAACCAAGATAGGCGACTCACCATACCCAAATCGGTGGCCATAATACTAAGATGAAAGCACCGAAATGCAAAACAAAGCATGCACAAGTAATGGCCTATCACCTAGGCATAAGGGCACAACTCTCAAGAGTGCTCAAAAGGGTGAAAAGCATGCAAGTGTGACAACACTATAGGTCCTTAAATCAAGTAAGAAATGATGCCAAATCACTTAAACAATGCAAGTAAAGCATGCTAGGGTTCTTAAAGCATGAAGGCTAATAAAGAGAGCCACAAAGGAGGCATGCAATACATGGCACAAGTGCATGAACCAAACATGGACATAGCTGAAATAGGTCAAAACAATGACCGAAACATGCTAAGATGGACGCTCAAAGACCTAGGCATGCAAGCATGCAAGCTAGGCTACAAACAAGGCAATAATGCATAACCCTTAGAGGCACTCAAAGGGTGCAAGAAGTGGGAACATGGCAATGCTATAGGTTCTAAAATGAAGTATTAAATGATGCAAAATCATCTAAATAGCTCAAGGATAGCATGCATGAGTAATCAAAACACAAAGCTAGCAAGGCCAATTGCACTACAGCTATACAAAGCATGAAGCATATGGCAAAGGCAACCCAAAACAGTCCTAAAACATGTTAGAATGATACTAAAACATGCATGGAAGTAAGCCAAAACAAGCTAGCATGAGGGGCACGAGGCATGAGGCATGATGCATACGAGGTAAATAAGGTGGATTACACTACACCTATTAAGACCAAGCATGGGGTGACTCAACCAACGAAAATCAGAGTTATATTATGGCATAATAACCCCAAAAACACATTGAAATGATGGCTCGCAAGCTAAGGCATGAAGGCATACACAATGGCTCATGTTAAGACATAAAGGAGCAAACCCTCCAATGCATTGAATGGATGATAAATGCAAGTGCATGACCATGAAACATGACTGAAATCCCATTACAAATGATGCCAAATCATTCAAATAGTCCAAGTAATGCATGCTAGGGGACTTGATGCACAAAGCTAACAAGCTAGAATGCACTATAGCTATACATAGCATGGCATGCATGACCAAAACAACATAAATCAGACCTTAAACATGCTAAAATATGAACAAAGTCTTCTCAGAGCTAAGCCAAAAGCATGCTAGAATGACATGTTAAAGCATGAGACATACTAGGCTAATTCATGGAAATGTTTCTACAAGTGCATGAGGCATGCAAGGACAACCAAACCGAACCAAAACAAAGGTATGACATGGCAAAACATCACCAAAAACCTCTGAAATGGAATGAAAACAATCTAGAATGACATGCTACTATGAAGCATACAAAGTTAGTTTGTGTGATTTGCACTACAAGTGTATTAACCATACATGGAGTGACCAAACCAAGAAAAAAACAGGCATGCCTCAAAGAAAACAACCACAAATACAAGCTAAGATATGGCCAACATGAACTTAACAAAGGTGCTCACATGTGAAACATTCAAAGCAAGTAAACAAGACACAAAGGAGAGGATGACCTCTCCTATTTAGAACTCCAAAATCATTTTCCCACCATTGAAAATCCACTAGATTTAAGTGGTAGGAAGGTCATGAAAAGGGTTCAACAAGAGCCTAAATGGATGGCTCAAAACAAGGCCTAACAAGGCCTAAGAGGGAGTAAACAACCCCAACGAAAAAATGACCTTAAACAAAGATCTAAAGCACTTAAAAACAGAACTTTTTTCAGTTGAAAGAAAGGCCTAAAACAATATGCATGGATGGACAAAATGAGGTACAAATAAATGCTAAAATGTGAAATGTGCTCACCCTTGAAGTTTAACTTCAAAACCAAATCTCAGGGGGCCAAAACCCACTTTCAGAGCTCCAATAACACTCTCAAGAACCTCAACCCAAAGGTGGTGGTGTATCTCTATGTGTTGTAGTGCAAAAGTGCAAGAAGAATGGACTTTAGAGCACTATTCTATGCAATATAGAGAGAGAGAATGAAATATATATATATATAGAGAGAGATCTTTCTTCTCTAAAAATGGTTGAACCCCTGCTAAGGAGAGGGGGTCTCTTCTTATAGAGAAGAAAAACAATGTAAAACTTGTTAAACAAGCTTGGCAAGAGCCTCATCCCTCCATACACATGTATGGAGGGGGGATGAGTGAAAACCAGCTGGCTCAAAAGATCTGGCGTGAAACCTGCTGAGACAAGGGGTCTGCCGGCCAACAGTGGTGGCCGGCAGTGACTCATTGATGGCCGACCGGCATCATCAATGGCCGGCAAGCACAAAGTCATGGCCGGCAGGGCCAAAAGGGGGCCGGTAGTGCACCAAGAAAGACAAGCTGGAAGGGCCAATACATGGTCCAAAAATGGGACAGAAAGGATACAGGGTTTGGAAAGCTCAAACTCAGGACGTGTCAAGGCCACAATGAAAGTACTCGACGAGCAATCGAACTAGTTGTTGGATGTATCTGCAAGCACAACCAAGTCTTGAGGACGGTCAAAAATGGGGTGTCTATAGGAACAAAGCCCGATTTTCCCCAGGGCATGGTATCTAGTTCGGCTAATGAGAGATGTACATCATCAAGAATGTGATAGTCCTTTCGAAACTCGGCTATCGCCCTAGGTGAGTCCACCAGGAACTAGTATTTACCCATTTAACTTAAGTTGTAAATAAATTAAGCCTAGCTCGGCGAGATTGAGGCTTTGGTTGGCTTGCTGAGCAAAGCCGCTTAGGGTAGGGTGCAAGAGCGTGTCGCCAACCTAGTCAAGTCTACAAAGTGGAAATAAGAAGTGTTATGCAGATTAACCGGACCGACTAAGTAAACAAATAATTTACAAAAAGAATGGTAAAAGCTTAGCTCACCACATACAGAAACAGTGTTTTCGCTCACGAATGTATGGGCTAACACAAAACCACTAGCTCGGTTGGAGGTCGCTTTGCAATGTTATATCCAAGTGCTTAGTTCGATCGTGATCAAGACTACAAGTTTAATAAATAACACCTAGCTTGGTCTTAAAACAACTTGGGATTTGCAAACAAGTATCTAGTTCGATCAAGTGCGCACCTATCACAAACAAGTTCTAATCTCGGTCATGGTGTTTTATTGGATCAAAAAGGATTGCATTCAAGATTGATTAAAGAACCCAAAAAAATACGATTGAGGTCTGGGCTTGTGGTTTTTGGGTTTGTGGAATTTCTTCAAACATTCTAGTGTATATATAAACACATGTATATATATATATACTTCTATGTTTTCCATACGCATGGAGAAAACAAAGACGTAAGAAGGATTTGAGCCACTTACAGTCACAAAATGAGAGATCAAAGATCAACACAACAAGGATGCTTGCTGGAGCACAAGTTTTGCAGATGTTGTGGTTGTGAAAATGAAAGCTCGTGGTTAAAGAGTGAGAGAAGATGAGCAAAGGAGTGTTTTTCAAAATAGGGTACTTTTGTATAAAACACACGAAATGGGCGGATTGTTCAAAATTTTCGGCACGAAGACTTTGTAGAAGCTATATTTGGCCAATGGGAGCTAGCCACATGTCCAAGGGAATAGAAAACGATCTGACGCATGCAGAGCGATTGAAAAGATGTTTATGAACTGGAGTAATCGGTAGCCCGGTCGAGCATGAACCCAATGGGACTACTTGCTTTAGCTCGGTTGGTTTTAGACCTTCAGCTCGGCTGGTAATAGGTAATCCCAAATCATGCATTGTAGATGGAATTAAGGGCCAATTGAGAGGGAGTTTTTATGTGCATTTAGGGCCGAGTTATGCCTAGGTATTGTAGTGGACCAATCTATGGGCCATAATGGAAAGGAGTGGGCACTGGGCCTTGCTTCTATTATCTCGGCCTAAGTATGGTCACGCTACCTCGGCCGGAGTGGTAATAATTAGCTCGGCCATAGTGTTCAGATCCGAGGTATAGTTGAACAAAGGATCGAGCTAAGCTGCCGCTTGGGGACGCCGAGCCGAAGTCTGTCTGAGGGCTAGGGGTAGCTCAGTTGTTTGGTCATATTACCACGGTAAAACCGTCTCACTTGGTTAGGCAGTGAAGGGGGGGTGTAGAAAGATGAGCATTACCTTTCTGATTCCTAGGAGGACTCTACATTGGAGAAAAAGAGTCCTATTAAGATTGTGTCATGCGGAATCTATAAAAGCTCATAGCAAGACCTATGTACAGGTATCACAATTTTGACTCTCAAATACATAGAGCTTTTGTCTATTGTCTATTTGCTAACTTAGGCATCAGAGAGGTTTCCGACACACACCCGCCGGCTAGCTCACGTTTGTGTTTTCAGGGAGTAAAGCGACGACGTTTGGGGGAGCACAGACTTGATCAATAGGATTATACGAGAACATGATTTTGTGCTCGTACAAGTATAATTTACTCATAAATCATATGACTAACAAATTATTGAAGAAAAAAAGCTGAAGTGTTATGTGTATAGGCACAAGAATTTCTCAACACTAAGACGAAAATGCAGAATCAACATTTGATATACTGCAAACTAGTAGATATGCTCTTCTTGTGGTTTGAATTTTGGAGACAACTTATGCAGCACGCTCTCGAGGTTTGATTGTCGTGTATTTTTTTGGGGCAAATATTTTTTTTTTGACTTTGAGTCTTCAAACCATCAATTTACCCTTTAAATTGAGCATTAGTTCACTTTAGAGTTTGTTCTGTATAGACAATAATTTGCTACAATTCATTGTACTTTGTGTTGTATTGAATTTTTTACAAAATAATTAGTTGTGTTTTGTTTGTTGCATGGAATTTGGTTGGATATTTGTCTCTTACAAAAATCTATTGTCCTAGGAAAATATTATAAAAACTGTTCAGAATCCCTGATCTAGGGTCCATATTTAAGCTTATTATCGCAGAGCGCATTATAAATAAATCCTAGCATTAGATTGTAATTTCTGGGTGATTTTATGGTCCGTAGACTTGCTCAAAAAATATTAACTACATTGACAGTTTGGGATGAATAATTCTATGGACCAACATGTATGGATCCCGAATTTACCGCAAATGGGAATGTGTGGTTGAGATTGAATTTGTGTGGTGTGGGATCCATATGTAAAATAAATTTGAACCACAAAATGATAGTCCTAGGTAATTCCCGAGTAGTTAAGTCTAAGTTTGTAGTATTACTGATTTGGGATAAAGTGAACTAATTAGCTTAAGGGGTTAATTTTTCAAAATGTAATGCTACAATCCTAGAAATTTTACCCTAAAAAAAATAACAATCTACGAATCAGATTCATTTCATACTTAAGACACACTACACCAGTTCAATTTCCATCACACAAATACACTTCACCTAATGGATCCATAGCATTTTTGTTGTTCAAATTGATAGTCAGGTGAATTGTGATAATTTTAGTGACAACAGTGGATTTGTTTGTGTGTGCGGATACAATACATTCCCAATTCGACACACTTCTTACCCAGATGAAGGAGAGGGTTTGATCCCAAGTCTCCAAAAGAGACTTTACTCGCTAAGCTCATTGTCACTTTCTTTATATGAGCCTTCTTTCCCCGCCCAATCTCTACATTGAGTTGTGGCGTAGATTAAGACAAATTGTCACTATGTTCGAGTCCAACAAAACAAAATATTGAAGACAATTTTGTACGCTAAATCAAGCTCTCAACCCAATTGACACTACAAACATAATTGAAGCCTCAACATAGAATAGGAACCATATGTGTTTTATGGTTGTGGAATATGATTGACTTTGAAATCGTGAACCCTCCTATTAGACTTTTGTGTTTTCCCAAAAATGAAAAAAGAAAACAAAAGGCAAAATCATATGTGACAATGAAAATGTTTGGTAGCTCTAAAACAAGATCTCTATTTACGTGGCACTAGCCCACGTGTGATTATTGTTGTTTTCCATTGGTGCTTTCCATCTTCTTTTGGCCTGCCAGCTCACTAGAGCTCTATTTAGAGATCTTAAATTAGAGTTATGTATCATTGTTGATGTGACAATAAACCTGTCCAAATAATGTCTGGGATCCAAAGGAAACTCACCTAGGTATCGATATCAACTCTCTCACATCTAACGCTACTCAAGTATGGTACAATAACATAACGTATGGCATAGAAAATGAAGCTTGGATCAGTTATGATTCTGGTTCACAAAATTTGAGTGTTATTTTCACTGGTTCTATAAATAGTCAAAGAATCAAAAGTAGCCTTAGTTACTTGGTTGATCTGAGAGAGTACTTATCAGAATGGGTTACAATTGGCTTCTCAACTACAACAGGAGCCTATTTTGAGAAACATACAATTAAATCATGGCAATTCAATTCGACTTTGCAAATTGATGTGCCAATGTAACTGCATCTCGCCTAGCTTTTAGCCCCAACCACAGTCATCCCTAGCCTTGGGAAGAAGATGGGTGCAAAAACCAAAAAGGCACTGGTAGTAGGATTGATTGTCGGCTCTTTGGTTTTGGTTGGTGGGTTGGCTTTGGTTGGCCTTGTCATGTGGAAGAAAAGTAGAGCAAAAGAGAAAGATGAGTTTGCCATTGAAATATCCATGAACAATAAATTTGAGGTGTACCGGCCAAAGAAGTTTTCAGATGGTCAATCAGATTGCAACAAACCACTCAAAAGGAATGTAAGCTTGGAGAGGGAGGATTTGGTGGGGTTCATAGGGGTTTCTTAAAGGAATCCAACTCCTATGTTGATGTGAAGAGGATGTCAAAGAGATCAAGACAGGAATAAAGGAGTACGATCGAAGTGAAGATCATTAGTCGCTTGAGACATAAAAATTTGGTGCAACTAGTTGGTTGGTGTCATGACAAAAGAGAACTCCTACTGCTTATGAGTTCATGCAAATGGAAGCTTAGATTACCATCTATTCAAGAAAAAGTTTGTTGACATGGGCAAGAAGGTACAAAATTGCTCAAGGCTTGGCTTTCAAGATTGTTCTATCTACACGAAGAATGGGAACAAAGGTGTAGATAGGGATATAAAGTCAAGCAATGTCATGTTGATTCAAATTTCAATGCCAAACTTGGGGATTTTGGATTAGCTAGGCTTGTTGATCACATAAAAGACTCTCAAACAACTATTTTAGTAGGGACTAGGGGCTATATGGCACCGTAATGCCTAATCACGTGCAAAGCTAACAAGGAATCGATATTTACGCTTTTGGAGTTGTGGCATTGGAAATAGCTTGTGGAAGAAAACCTATTGACCTCAAGGTCCCGTAAAGTCGATGAAAATGTGGAGTGGGTTTGGGACCTCTATGGTACTAGTAGGCTTCTTGAAGCATCGGTCAATCCAAAGATATGTCCAAATTTTGTTCAAGAAAAAAATGCTTGAAAATGGTTGGGTTTGGTGTGCTAACGTGATCACAATCCGCCTTAGCTTTCGACATCTCGATGGTGTCCTCCGATGATCCCACTTTATATCGCGAGCTTGTGGGTTGCTTAGTTTATCCGACGATTACTTATCCCGATCTTGCCTATGTTGTTCATGTGGTTAGCCAATTTGTTTCGCTTCCTCGCCCCTACATTGGGCTACCTTGGTTCGGATTCTTTGCTATCTCCGAGGTACTATCTTTCGTGGTTTACTATCGCCCTCTACTTCCTCTCGGATTTAGTGGCCTATACCGATTCTCGATTGGTGATGTTACTAATCGAAATCCACGCCTAGTTTTTGTATGTTTCTTGGCATTCTTTGATCTCTTGGAAAAGTAAAAACAAACCGTTATTGCTCGCTTCATCAAGGGTTTAGTATCGTTATGCTATGCTACCGAGATTGTTTGGCTTCATTGTCTCTTATCTTATTTGGGTGTCCTCCGCCTTCTCCGACCTCTATTGGGACAACCGCAGTTATTCAGATTGCCCATTATGTCAGTCTTCCATGAATCGATTTAAACACATTGAGATTGATTGTCACTTTGTCCGACAACATCCGTAGTCTAGCTCTATCTCGCTTTTTGTCTCTTCGCTTTGTAATTTGCGGATTTTTCACCAAGACTCACACTACCGCCGATTTCGCTTTTTAGCAAACTCTTAGTGTTTTCGCTAAAACACCTTGAGTTTGAGCGGGTGTGAGAATATATTGTGTATAGAATTAGGGAAGATTGTATTGTGTATGGAATTAAGAAAGATTGTGGTGTAACTATTTGGCAGTATTTCCTTTCTTGTATTTTCCTTTTTAGTCATAGGTTTAGGGTTATATAAACCGGTGACCTTCTTGTAATAAAACACAATTGAATATACAATTTCATTTAGAAAACTTACATCAACAACAGAAAGAAAGAAGCATTTGTAACTTATAGTTTTTCTCAGAATAAGGAGACAATTAGACATAAATTTTGGTTTTGACAATTTTGGTTTTTATTGGGCAACAAGCCCAACTCCAACCTTACACCACGCTCACGCACCAAGCCCAACCAACCGGATGGACGGATGGTGGGGCGCGCGTGTGTGGTTTTTGTTTTAGGTCTAATGGGTCTAGCCCACTTCATCCATAACCTCACCTTCCACAAACTTGGGTACCCTTGGGGCCCATCCCCAAGTATCCCAAGCTAAGGTATATAAACCCATTCAAACCATTAAGCCTTTCCAATGTGGGACAAGCACATTTCACAAATGTATAGAAATCCACCTAAATACATTTCCACTAACCCGAAAATATGCATTAAATTCTCATTCATCCGGAAATGGTTTTGAGCAACCAAATACACAGTTTTATTCACTATGTGACATTAAACATGAACCCAATCAAAAATGTTAAAAATAACGCTTGGGTCCCACCTTAATTAATGCTCAAAGCTAGCAAAAAATAAGGTTTTTTCAAAAGTTTCAAAAGCCATTTTCCAACAGTTGATTAGGAAACATCTCAGCCATTGATACAAAATGTATCTCTCATACATTTTGACACATTTTCAAATACTTTTTTGTGCTTTATTAAGTTTTGCAAAAAGAAAAAGAATAAGTTCTTAAAATTCAAATTCATAAAATTGTATCAAAGATTAACCTCATTTCAAAAAAGATTAGGTGATAGTTATAATATCAATTGATAAAGATGCATTAAAAATCTTTAAGTATGTTGTATTTGGATTGTGGATTTGTGAAGGGCTTGTAGAAGGAAAAGAAAATGATTCTCTTTTCCTTCTCTTCAAACCCATGATCCAAGCACGCTTTTGCATCTTAATAGGAAGGAAAGGAGAAGTTCTAAAGAAAAATTACAATCAAAATGGTTGATCAATACCTAAACGATTCTACGCAATCCTTGTAGGAAGGAAGCATATTTCATTACCATTTTCATTTATCGTGTTCCATAACATTTTTATCACTTCAATGAACATGTTCTGCTTTTTCATTACAAAGTAAAATTCTCAATTAGTCCATGAATCTCTTTCTTATCGCCTTTAAATATAAGTAGGACAAGCCACATACCAATAGGATACGTCCAAAAGTTTTTGACTTTTATCGTGTAAGAGAGGTGTAACGATCCCAGTTTTGCCACTTTCGCTGAGTATGTTGGGGATTGAGTTGCCCGGTCAGCTCGCGGGGTCCAGGGGGCAACACCCCTTGGCGGTTCCTAGGGCAACGCCCTGACGGGGTTGAAGGGCAGCGCCCCGAAGCAAAAATGCAAAATGCATTAGAAGTTGTTTGTCCATTCGAGTGGCCATTTATGCACTCGAGCGGAGAATGTTTGGTTCCAGAATATTGACCTGTCTACAAAAGTACTGGGAAAGTGTATTTGACGCTCGAGCGGACCATGTTATATCGGTTGTGAATCGATATTTCAGATCACTTTTGTATATCTCTCGCCTAAAAACCCTTTCTTCTTCCTTCTCTACATTTTCCTATGCCAAATTGGATCAAAACCTTGATTTCTCAAGATCCATTAGAGTTCGCCATAAGTTCTTCATCAAAGTTGGTTAACTTCTAAAGGGCTTCATAAAGTGCGGTGAAGATCGAAGTTTCGACATCGCTGATTTTAAGGGTTTCATCTCATTTCTTCTTCAAAACTTAAGGTAGACATTTTCTTAGAGTTATATATGTATATTTACAAGATCTATATGATTTTCAAATCATTTTTCGATAGCTTTGAAAATTGATTGTTGATTCAAGAAGTTGAGCGATTTTGGAAGTGGGTCTGTCTCTTGTTCTTTTAAAATGATCTTATGTGTTTTGGTCTTCGTTGATTGATGAAAAGATGGTGTTGGAAAGGTTTCTTTGAAAAGATCTGAGTTGTATTGTTTTTGTGACGAAACCTAGGAATTGGGAATTTTTTAAAGGAGACCTAAAAATCCATGAATGATATTGTTATATTTATTTTGTGTGTCAAAATAAATGGATATTTAGAAAATTTCTTATTTATATTTATATATGTTAGGTCCTATCTTGTCAAAATCCCAACAAAACTCGCTGATTGAGTTGTAATTTTCTATGGTTTTTGTCTTCCTCGCCGAGCCAGAAGTGCTCGCCGAGCGAAGACCTGCTCGCTTAAAACCTGCAAGAGGTAAATGTACGCTCGAGCAAAGAATTGGTGGATCCAGCGAAGATTATTGTTCGCTCGAGCCAAGCTGAGGATGGCTCGAGCGACGAATTGCGTCCATACAAAAACCTGAAGGCATTGATTTCTCGCGCGAGGGAAGAGTTCGTGGCGCGAGCGAAGGCACTAGTAGAGATCACGCGAGATAAGCATCTCGCGCGAGCGAGAGAAGCTTCGCTCGAGCGAGCTTCAGAATCCGGGTTTCTCTAAGTGGTTGGTTTCTTTCAGAACTAGGATTCCTTCTGGTTTTCTATAAGTAGATGGTTTTCCTAAAACCAACTAACTTTTTCCTAGATCTTTTTCAAGGATTCTAGAGTTTTGTTTGAAGTTTTCCGAGGTTTTGATGAGTTTTCTTTGATGTTCTTGAGAGAGTTCTAAACTTATGAGTTGAGATTCATACATCAAAGAGTTTGATACTACATATTCAAGAGAGTTCTCTTCGTGGAACTGAAGGTCAACACGTAAAGTTTCAAAAGGCGCTTGACTCTTTATGTAGTCGTTAATTTGACAACCGGTTGTGGTGTGGAATCAACTTCGTAATCGGCCTGTAGCGAAGACGCAGTGAAAGAGTTACAAAGATCCGAGGACAAATTCATCGTGTTGGGTAATTTGTGTACTATCTTTGTAATCTTTTTAGTTCTTCAAGAGGATTGATTAGTGGCGGTTCGCCTGCGGTTTTTGATTACAATTAAAGGTTCTTCAATTGTGGTTTTTCCATGAAAAAATCGCTTTGTGTCGATTTATTGTTTATTCCTAAAACAAACAAACTAAAATCACTCTCGTAAGTGCTTGATGATTTTAGATTGAGTGTTTTGGATTTTTGGGATTTGGAATATTTTAATCTTGATCTAATCACGAATCACATAGGATTTACAATTGGTATCAGAGCAGGTCACTCTTTGTTTTCTCAAAAAACTTTTGTTTTTATCAAAACTATAGGAGTGTGATTTTGTGTGACTAGTATTATGGATTCTATTCGTGAAGGTAACTCAACTCATAGACCCCCTTTACTTGACGGTACAAACTATTCTGATTGGAAAGCTCGGATGAGAGCATTTTTAAAATCCATCGATGAGAAAGTTTGGCACTGCGTAGTCTTTAGGTGGAGGAACCTATTGTCACCATTGATGGCATTGATATTCCTAAACCCCTTGATAAATGGGACACAACCGATTATCGAACTCGAGTTGGAACAAAGAAGGTTTCAACTCCTCTTTTGCTCACACACCTAAAGAATTCCGTCGAATTTGCACGTGTGAAATAGCAAAAGAGGCATGGGATATCCTTGAAACAATTCACGAAGGTACTACCTCTGTCAAAAGGTCAAAACTTCAACGTCTCACCTCCGCCTTTGAAACCCTTTTTATGCGTGACGATGAGACGCTTAATGATTTCTATGCAAAACTCAGTGATATCGTGAATTCCTGTTTCACTCTCGGTGAAAAAATCCCGGAAGCTAAAGTTGTTGGGAAAATTTTGAGGTCCCTTCCCGAGAGGTTCCAATCAAAGGTGACAGCCATTGAGGAGGCTCAGAATGTTGATACCCTCAAGCTCGATCAATTGGTTAGAAATTTGCAGACTTATGAAGCCCACCAAATTTCAAAGAAAAAGCAAAAAGAAAGTGTGGCTTTCACGAGTGCTCATGAGACTACAAAAACTCCGGAGACTGAATTTGATTTAGAGTCTGAGATGACGGCTATGCTTACAAAACAGTTTAAAATTTTTTTGAAAAAGAAGCCTAATTTCAGAGCCCCTATTTCAAAAGATAAAAGCAATGACAAACCCAAAACTTTTCCACCAAAATTTGCTCAAACTACTGAAAAGAAGATTGTAAGGGGGCCAGGGGTCAAGTGCTATGAATGTCAAGGGTTTGGCCATATGTCCCTTGAATGCCCTTCGAAAAAGAATCGGAAGAAAGTCTACATCGTAACTTGGGATGATGAAAGCGGTCGAGCAAGAACCCAAGAACTGAATCGGGTGAAGACGGGATAGTGCTTTCATGGCATTTTGGGCCACTTGCCAACCTCTTCCAAAGCCTTCGGAATCAGCTCTTGGTCAGGACTTGCATCATGCTCCCACCTTTGATGGGACTAATTACCTGTATTGGAAAATCAGAATGAGGGCTTTTCTGAGAGCTTTTGAACCAGAAGGTTGGCAAGCCATTGAAGAAGATACAGAAAGTGCAGATAATCCAGGCAATCAGAGAGCCCTGATCAGTATTTACGGAGCAATTTCTAATCAAGAACGACAACGGGTTGTTCACTGCACAAAGGCTAAAGATGCATGGGAAATTCTGAGCTAATTCCATGAAAGAGGAGATTCACCTCCACCTCCATCAAGCAACTTGTCCGCCTTGGTTGCTAGATTGGATGAGGTCAAGAAGAATGAGGAGCAAAGAGAGGATGATGAAACATCTGAAGACATTGATGAGATCAATGGCGAAGAACTACAACAAGCTTACGAGAAGTCAGACGAGGAATCTCTCGAATTTGTCTAAAACCAACGACAAACTCTCTCAAGCTCAAAACATGTGAGAGTGAGAATGTCCGCCAAAGGAGAACTCTTGACAAAGAAATGTAATGTCATCAAGATCTCAAGTGACAGGCAAGACTTATGTGGAAAACTTCTATCCTGTGAAACTAAAAGGAATGAACTTCTGAAGGTGTATTCCACATATGAAGAAAAGCTTGAGAGTCTTGAGTTGTCACAAGCTGCATTGGAAGAGATAGTCAGCCAGAAAGATGAAGAACTCCGTATCGCTAGAGCAACACTGCTATGTGGAACAAAGGTGCCAGATCTCAAGAAGACATCCTCGGCTCACAACAGATGGGTTCTGCCAAAAGAGGGCTAGGCTATGGTGCGACAGCTCACAAGGGACATGCTACTACCTCACATATCTTGAAGATCCAAGCAAAAGTAGGAAAGATCAACAAAAGGAGGTAAAACCTGTGTTTATTTGTCATCACTGTGGTAGGTATGGCCACATTCGCCCCATCGCTTGAATTGTTTGGTAAGGTGTCTCAAAAGGGTCAAATTCAACACTTTTGGGTTAGAGACAACCTTACATGACTAGGCGAACACCAAGCCTAAAAAGATTTGGGTAAAAAAGATGATTTGGCTTGTTTAGTTGCTCACACTACTCTAAAAGCACGTGACTCACACATGTGGTATCTTGATAGTGGGTGCTCGTTATATGTCCCAGAACAAATCCTATTTCACCTCTCTTGAAAAATATGAAGGAGGAATTGTTACCTTTGGAGATGGCGGCACTTCTAGAGTCATTGGTAAGGGCTCTATAAGTGTTGCTGGTCTTCCCAAGCTAGATAATGCCTTACTCGTTGATGGCCTTAAAGCAAATCTTTTGAGCATTAGTCAAATGTGTGATTCCCATCATGAAGTATTGTTTTCAAAAGATAAATGTGAAATTTTGGATAAAAAGGGAAATACTATCTTACATGGGGTTCGCACATCTGATAACTGCTATGGGATCCTTACTACTAATGATCTCACTTGTCACTCTGCCATCATAAGTAACATTGATCTGTGGCATCGAAGATTAGGTTACATGAATTTCAAAAACCTAACTAAGATAGCCAATAAAGAGCTTGTGAGAGGAGTACCTAAACTGGGTAAGAATCTGAGCCATGTGTGTGGACCGTGTCAACTTGGAAAGCAAACCCGTGCCCTCTCATAAAAGGTGAACATTTTTACAACCAAACGCCCTCTTGAGTTAGTTCACATGGATTTAATGGGCCCCACTGCATCGAAAGCATTGAGGTAAAAGATACATTTTTTAACTGCTGATGATTTTACTCGGTTTTCATGGGTAAACTTTTAAGGGAAAAATCGATACGCTTAATGCTTTTCGTGCCTTAGTCCTTAAAATCCAAAATGAACAGGTGTTTCCATTGGGCGATCATAAGAACTGAATCGATCATGGTCGTGAATTTGAAAATAGTTCGTTCTCGGATTTTTGTGATATGCATGGGATTAAGCATGACTTTTCTGCACGTATTACTCCACAACAAAATGGAGTGGTTGAGAGGAAGAACAGAGTTGTTCAAGAAATGGCTAGGGTCATGCTCCTTAGTACGAGTCTTCCTCCTAAGTTTAGTCAAGCCCCAAATCATTGCTTATGTCATAAATCGCGGTATTTAAGGCCCAGACTTTGCAAACTCCTTATGAATTGTGGAAGGGCTTGAAACCTAATGTAAAATACTTCAAAACTTTTGGGAGTAAGTGTTACATCTTCAAAGATAGAGAGCCCTTGGGCAAATTTGACTCAAGTGAAGGTATTTTTTCTAGGTATTCAACCAACAAGAGGGCTTTTCGAGTTTATAACCCGCGAACTTCATCATTAATGGAATCTATCAATGTGGTTATAGATGACACAAAGTTTACCTACTCCAAACAAATGAGGATAATAATGGTGAGTCTCAAATCTTGGATATCGGACCACAAAATCAAGGAGAAGTCGGTTCAATCTCAAGAAATTGTTACAAAGACCATCCTCACAGTAAGTCCAAGTCCAAAGAGTGCTCAAAGGGACATCACCCCTGTTGTCTCAACCACCGCAAGTCCTGAACTTAAACCATCGAAGGGTGAAAATAAATCATCCAAATTTCAACAGTGATTGGAAGTGTTTCGATCGAATGAAAACCCAAGATAGATTCGATGAGGTATCACATATGTGTTATGTTTCTTTAATTGAACCTAAGAATTTTAAAGAGGCCTTGCTAGATGATAGTTGGGTCAATGCTATGCATGAAGAATTAGGTCAATTTGAGCGTAACAAAGTTTGGACTCTTGTTCCTGCATCTAGAGACATGAATGTGATAGGTACCAAGTGGATCTTTAAAAATAAATCGATGAGAATGGTACTGTAGAGAAATAAAGCTAGGTTGGTTGCTCAAGGCTACACACAAGTAGAGGGTATTGACTATGATGAGACGCTTGCCCCAGCTTGCACGCCCTAATCTATTCGTATTTTGCTTGGTGTTGCATGTTTTCTTGGCTTTAAATTGTTTCAAATGGATGTGAAAAGTGCATTTCGAATGGGTACTTAAAAGAAGAGGCATATGTTGAGCAACCAAAAGGTTTGAGGACCCTAAATGTCCTAATCATGTCTACAAGTTAGACAATGCTTTATATGGATTGAAACAAGCTCGGGCTTGGTATGATAGGCTTACTACTTTTCTTCTTGATAATGATTTTCAAAGGGTAGTGTTGATAAGACCTTATTTGTGAAACATACTAAGTCTTATATTCTTGTTGCTCGATATATGTTGATGATATTGTGTTTGGTTCCACACGATCATCTTGTGAAATATTTTTCGGATTGCATGACACATGAGTTTGAGATGAGCATGATGGGAGAGTTGTCTTATTTTTTGGGTCTCCAAATTAAATAGCCTCCTTCGGCATATTTGTTTCTCACCTAAGTATGCTAAAATCTTGTGTCAAAGTTTGGTCTTGAGTCTTCCAAACATGCTCAGATTCCCATGAGCACCAGCCTTCAACTTTCCAAAGATTCCTCTAGTATTGATGTTGATCCTACCTCTATAGGAGTATGATAGGAGTCTTTTGTATCTCACAAATTAGTCATCCCGATATTTCCTTCATTGTCGGTGTTTGTGCTCGCTACCAAGCCACCCTAAAGAGTCTCACCTTCTTAAGTAAAACACATCATCAAGTATGTTAATGGGACCTTGGGGTATGGGGTTTGGTTTTCCACCGATACTACAAATTAAAATTACCGGTTTTTCGATGTCGATCAAGGTGGTGTGCCGATGATAGGAAAAGTACATCCGGGGTGTTTTACCTTGGGAATAACTGTTTCTGGCATAGTAAAAAGCAAAATGCCATCTCTTTCATCACGAGGCCGAGTACATTGTCAGCAGGAGTTATTGTGCCTAATGTTGTGGATGAAGCAAATGCTTCATGATTATGGAATAGAACGTAACACTCTCACTTTTTTGTGATAACACAAGTGCCATAAACATTTTAAAAAATCCTGTCCAACACTCTCGCACCAAACACATTGACATCCGTCATCATTTTATTCGAGAGTTAGTGGATGAAGGCCTTGTTGTTTTGGAACATGTTCCTACTGAGCATCAAAAAGCTGATATTTTTACAAAACCCCTTGATCTTCTTCGATTTGAGTTCCTTAGAAAGACCTTGGGTGTAATGCTCAGTAACTAGTTTGCTTCGCTTTGTTTTTGAGGTGAGTATGAGTGGTTGACTTAATGTTCTTGGATGTGATAATCTTATTATGTTTGAGTCCTGATATCTTTTGCATCAAAATTTTATATGAACACTGCTCATGTTGCTTACAAGATCTTTTTCATCTTTGTTTATAGCTCATTCTGAATGCCCATACTCATTTACTTCATGATCTCATTCTCAGACACATCCTTGAGTTAAACTCAGAGTGGGGTTTCCGCACAAGTGATCAAAGTTCTCTATGGACCACTGACAGTGTTTCTTGTACTCTTTCAGAGGAATTGACCTATACTGGTATATCATGGGTGATGTTAAGTCTCTTAACCATTTACCATCTTATTTCACTTCCATGGTTTCTCCCTCAGTACTTGATTTCCGGGCATTAGGAAAAGGCTACCTCAGAGGCATCAACCAGGCCATCATTTTGAATTCATTCTTCTTTGGTTTGGTCTCCATACTCTTGAGCGTGTATGCCACCAGTGAGTGCCCATAAGAAAAATAAATAAATAAATAAATAAAATAATAAAAAAGGGATCATTGTTTGAGGGGGTGCTTCCGCTTACTCAACAAATACCCCGTGATTCCTAGTCGCTTGACTTTTCTCGTGATGGTCTCACATTTTGTTGGAGGTCCACCATCCCATCACTACGAGGATTAACTCTAGCTTTGTGACTTTCAAGGATTGCACACACACACATCATTTATATGAGCTCTCATGTGTGTTTTTTGAGTTATGCATTCTCATGATGCTTGTGGCTTTGTTTTAATACTATCTGCTTTTCTTCATGAGCTTGTGTTTCATCTCTTTTCTCAAACTTTCAGGACTCATGATCAGTGGATTCTCTTATCCTTGTGGTAAAGTCATTTACTTTGTCACCTTACTTGTTACAGGGCTTCTTAGGTGTTTTATTTCTACTTTAAAAAAAATGTTTTTTTTTTCTCTTCTCCGCTCGAGCGACCGGGTCTCGCCGAGCATGCCTCACATCGCATTCAACCTGAGAGTGTGTTTTCTTGGCTCGAGCGACCTTGGCCTGGCTCGAGCGACCTGTCGCGGTTCAGTTCTTAAAATAGGGGGGCCTCTTCAGTTTTAGTTTGCATCTCTTCATGTTCTTCTCTCTCTCTCTCCTAGGGCTTGTGTGTTGTCCATTCGGGTTCGCTTTGAGGGTTCTCTGGATTTGGCATTTCTTCCGCTTCCTCCTTCACAAATCCTCATCTTTGGTAAGTTTTTCCTTGTCTCTTTTATTTTTTCGCTGCTCGTCGTGTGCCCATGCTCGCTTTTCTATCTCGCTTTTCTTTTCGAGTTTTTATTTTAATTTCGTTGTTTCATCCTCTTTTCGAGTCTCATTCTTGCATTTAGGATGTTTAATTTGTCGATTTTGTGTTTTGCTTCTCATCGGGGTTTTAAGGTTTTTTTTTTGGTCTCATATTAGGATTTTCTTGTTGTTACATTATTTATCCATATGTGACCGTGAGATTGATTCATGTTTTAGTCCAGGGTTTGCTCCATATTCTCGCGATCGACTTATGCTCATTGTTCATCTAGCTCGCTTTTTTTCTTCGATTGTCTTTTATATAGCCCGGTTCTCATCGCTCTCTAATTGGCTATTGCCGTGTTTTCATCACCGCACTACCGTTTTCTGGCATTCGATAACCTCATGTTTGGTTTATGATCTCTATGATGTGTTTGCTTTGATTTGCTCCATATTTTGCTCATATCTTATACTTATTGTTCTCACATGTTTGTTTTTGGACCAATGGACTCATGTTTGTCCGTCTGTTCCTTGATTTGGCATTGGGGATTTGGGGTTGCCGGTTTTGGTTCCGTTACTTTGGTTCTGGTTTCTTTGGTTCATGTCCAGGTATTATGGGTTTTGTTCTTCATGGCAGAAGTCTTCTAAGCGCCGAAAAGACGATGCTTTCGCCCTTCTACAACATCACAAATTTAAATCAAAAGAACAGCAAAATTGTTTCGAGAATCCTTTGCCTCGCAAAGTTCACCCAGAGCGCAATGTGTTACCTAATGCTTTTGATGTCCTTCCCATTCGTTTTTGTTTGATCCATTAGGTGGTGATCAAGTTCTCCATTTTTCAGTCCCCAAAATTTAAGTCTTGTCCGAGAATTCTACTATAATATTCATTCTATTCAGAAAGAAATTTTTGCCCTCTTTTCAGACTTCTGGGTTAGGAAACAAACTCTTGTTATCAATGAGGATGTGTTTCGTGAGTTTCTTGGTCTTCCTACGCTGGTGCTTGTCATTATCCATTTCTTACTGTGTCGTGTCAATTTTGATTTGGTTGCATCAGAATGGTGTGGTGTTTCCAGGACGTGGATCGCCGGACACTCATTCAACAAAATGAGTAGCTTCCACGATTCCGCTCTTCTCAATATCATTGTTCATAAACATTCATGTCACCACACATTCTTCCCATATTACTCAGACCAAGGCTATGTTTTATATCGTATTCATCATCGCCTTCCCATTGACCTTCCCGAGATGATTGTTCTTAAAATGATTGGGGTCTTTGAGGGTCGAAAATCTTAGGGCTTCCATATGGTTGTTTTATTACCCGCTATCTCACTTCCTTAATGTTCCTATTTTTGAAGATGATGAGTTTGCACATCCTGTGAAACCCATTACCAAACTCACAGCCTCACGTAGTCGCTCATGTAAGGGAGTGGATCCGGGTTGAGGTTCTCATGCAGTGGTCCGTGTTATGGATGATGATGATCCTCTTGCCAAGGAGAAGGAGGTCGAGGTCGCCCATACAGACCAAGAAGAAGTTCTTCTAGCTTGGAGCAGTTCTTACTCATCGCCTTGATCTTATAGATGCTCGACTTGACGAGCAGTGCTCACCGCACGTATATTTTCTCTACTTCAGATGCAAAGATCCACCACCTTCTTCCTAGTATTGGCTTTTGGTCATTTTCTGTCATCTTTGGTTTCTTCTCATGGATAGTTGTACTTTTTGGACGCTTTTGCTATTTCTTGCCTACTTTTGTCTCTCTCCTGACAAAAAGGGGAGATGGTTACATTACATCTATACTGTGATGTGATATATTGTTTTGATGTATATGGGATATTTGATGTAGACCGGATTGATGTTGATATTTTTGGATATATGCATTACACTTTTTGTGTTATATGCATACTCATGATATCGCAGACCAAAAACATGCCTTCATGGATTGCTTACTTGATCTTGATATTGTTTTTATACATAACAAATCTTTTTCAAGTTATGGTGTGCGATTGGGTGGTTATCAAGATTGGTTTCATTGAGGTCTATCATTGAGTTGTATTTTTTGTCGCTCATTCCTTGAGTTGTCATTAGTTAGCAAATTCTCGAGTTGTAATTGTTTGGCAAATTCCTCGAGTTGTAATTGTTTTAGTTAGTTCTTGTGGTCGTGAAAATTGTTTAGAAAGTTTTGTCCTGCATTGACAAAGGGGAGATTGTTAGGTCCTATCTTGTCAAAATCCCGCGAACAAAACTCGTTGATTGAGTTGTAATTTTCTCGTGGTTTTGTCTTCTCGCCGAGCCAGAAGTGCTCGCCGAAAGGACTACGCCCGCTTAAAACCCGGTGAAGAGGTAAATGTACGCCGAGCAAAGAATTGGTGGATCGAGCGAAGATTATTGTTCGCTGCTTAAGACGAGGATGGCTCGAGCGATTTAATTGCGCCCATACAAAAACCTGGCATTGATTTCGCCGAGCGAAGAGTTCGTGGCTCGAGCGAAGGCACTAGTAGAAATCACGCGAGATAAGCTGCCTCGCCGAGCGAGCTTCGTAATCCGGTTTCTAAGTGGTTGGTTTCTTTCGTAACTAGGATTCCTTCTTGGTTTTCTATAAGTAGATGGTTTTCTCCTAAAACCAACTAACTTTTTTCCTAGATCTTTTCAAGGATTCTAGAGTTTTGTTTGAAGTTTTCTTCTCGAGGTTTTGATGAGTTTTCTTGATGTTCTTGAGAGAGTTCTAAACTTATGAGTTGAGATTCATACATCAAAGAGTTTGATACTACATATTCAAGAGAGTTCTCTTCGTGGAACTGAAGGTCAACACGTAAAGTTTCAAAAGGCGCTTTGACTCTTTACGAGTCGCATCTGGACTAACCGGTTGTGGTGTGGAATCAACTTAATCGCCTGTATGAAGACGTGGTGAAAGAGTTATGTATGATCCGAGGACAAATTTACCGTGGTGGGTAATTTGTGTACTATCTTGTAATCTTTTTAGTTCTTCATGTGGATTGATTAGTGGCGGTTCATTTATGGTTTTATTACAATTGAAGGTTCTTCAATTGTGGTTTTTCCATGTAAAAATCGCTTGTGTCGATTTATTGTTTATTCCTTAAAAACAAACAAACTAAAATCACTCGTAAGTGCTTGATGATTTTAGATCGAGTGTTTTGGATTTTGGGATTTGGAATATTTTAATCTTGGATCTAATCATTTAATCACATAGGATTTACAATATAAATGATGAATTTCGTGAATATGAGAATTGTTGTTCATTTTGAAAATTATTGTTCAAAACGCTCAAATAGTTTTGAAATAACTAATTGTTAAGGATACTTGAGAAGAGGGAATTGTGTTATTCCTTGGATGATGAATTGAATAAAAGTATTTTTATTCAACTTGTGAAATTGGTATATCAATTCATTTGATTACATTAAACTTTGAAAGTTGATTTGAAAACTTGCATTGAGAAAAGAATGTTGAGAAACAAGTTTTCATGGAATGGTTTTGGGGTAAATACGTTGGTGAGTCTTGATAGGTGGTGTAGATGATATTGAACAAGTTGGCTCGAGAGTCTGGGGTGAAAGACCGAAACCCGTGGATAGGTGTCGAGTCTCCCTAGCATTATCGGTAAAATGACAATTTGGTAGTACTTGTATAGTCTACTTGGCATTAATCGACCTAGGGATTACCGTGAGTCGATTTACCGCTTTGAAATAAATTGATAATTTTTGAACAATTGAAATTGCATGATATCATTGAGCATGATGGTTTTCAAAAGATGAAAATGTGATTTATCTTCAAAAGGACATAGCATGGCATGTGCATTTCATCTCTTGAGACTTGTATAAAATGTATATACTTTGTTAAGAATTTCCTATTGGCTTTGTGCTCACCCCACGTGATTTTTGTACAAGAAAAATGTGGTGATCCCACCCAATTAGGGGTGTGGAAGTATGTGTGTTGGGGAATACAATACTTTCATTTTGCTATGACTCGTGTGTAAGCCAATGGTTGTGTTTGTGTGGGTTTGAATAACTATTTTGTGTAACTAGACTCAAGCCTTGAAACTTGTAAACCCTTAGGGGTATTTATTTGTATATTTACTTGTTGTTGGATTAATGTATTGTTGCATGAAGAATTATTGTATCATGTAATATAAGCTTGGAGATTTATATTCGATTTTCCTTGAAAGAGCCATGATTGTTGTATTATCATTTGGGCTAGAAATTTGAATGCTATAAAGGAGAAGCTTTGACAAATCTAATTCCATGAAAATTTAGATTGTTCGTTAATTATGGGTTCGACATCAAAATTTCTTCGTCTCACAAACCTATAAAACTAAAATCAAACCCATAAAACTAAAATCAAAACCATTTTGGACATCAACCATAACATAATTTCATAGAAATCAAACACTTCAATTAAATCCATTTACTAAATCAATAAAAAATTAAACTAAAAATCATATAAACCTTAGATGAAGTGTGAGAGATGGGGAACAGAGGAAAAGAGGGAGACAGAGAGAGAAACAGAGAGATGGCTCAAGAGACAGACCACATCGACAGAGAGAGAGAGAGGACCGAGAGCAACATAGAGAGAGAGAGAGAGAG